>OW029922.1:10000000-10349000 GCA_932305915.1 Agriopis marginaria
AAATTGGAACAATTTTGAGGTTCGTAACTACGTATAGATTATTTTGCACATGGAGTGTTTGTCCCCCCCTACCTCCCCCGTGAATGTCTGCTAAACGATGGGGCATTTCGTGCCATTCATAAAAATAACGAATTTAACCTCCTATCCTAATTTACGATTTACAAGATTATGCACTTTAACGTTATAAAAAGTGAAATTATGCATGTTCACGTTTCTTAAACTATAAATATAAATATGATTAAAACAAGTAAAATAAATAAAAGATCAAATTGTGTTCGTTAATTTGAGTTTTGGTTGTGATTGTGTGACATTGCGATGTTTTATTTAGCTTAATTTATGTAATGTAATTTTAGTGTAAACGCTAAACTATCGTGTATCGACACTTTTCTAGACTCTTGGTATCGTATTGATTGAAGGCACTCAAAACATGTAATAAGTGTTTGTGTAGATACTTTTACTAGACATGCTAACTCTTCATGCGATTCTGGACACAATCTATAGTAGGCAGTTTTTAATTTGTGTACAGTGTACAGGGATACATGAATGAGAAGTATCTACGAGTACATAAACATATTGATAGAGGTGTATGTATTTCCAGTAAGCTAGAATATCATTACATTTGCTTACCTTCCAAGGGCCAAGGACGTATCGGTTTACAGACATGATTTCCTGAAATTCGATACACATACAATTGTTTTTAATAATGATAATACTAAAACTTTCCTACTCATTATATTTAATTCAAGTTAAGAAGGGTAGGTAAACACAAAAAAACAAGTTTGTGGGAAATAATTATCTATTATTTTTATATAATAAAATAGTACCCACTACTTTTACAGGTGATAAAAACGTTATAAGTAGTAAATTATACACGTACCAAAATGATCGATTTCGGTCGTTTTGTTATACAAATGCTTTAAGCATATCTCGTCTGCGCCCACGATGGACAGTTTTAAGTCACGGCTCAAGCGCTGGCTTGTCGAGCAAACGTTCTACAGCTACAATGAATTTTTAAAATTTGATTCCTAATTATTATTATTTTTATTTATTTTTTTAGTATCGACGTACATATTTTTATTTTATCACTTACATTTTGTAAGTGATATTTTTTGTATGATGTGTTTGTTTTCTTATTATTATTTTTTGACTTGTTTTGTATTTATTTTTGTGTTTCAATATTTAGACTTATAATAATTTTAATATTTTATCCATATTGTAACCATAATCTGTAACAACTGTTATTAATAAATATGATTATGATTATGTACTAGATACGTGAAACATTTTATAAAGCTTACACTGACACGAAGGATTGTTTGAAGTCAAATGTTTTTTTCTATTACTAAATAAATGATGAAAAAATACATAAAATTGTACGAAAAGGTATGCCTAGCTATGTATGAAGGTCCATATGACATTAAATAAAATTAGGTAGAGTACCGAGCACCGACACAAACATACGATACCTACGTGATGCCGGTGAGCTGTATAAAATATGAAGCCAAGCTGGGCTGACCCACATACAGTTAAACTAATCTGGCATGATTGAAGGCACTGCCAACCGACGAGATCGAAATGCGGTGCTAGAATTTTAATTACTATTTGATAGGATAGACTCGAGAAATGCTTAAAATTTTAACATTGCGATTTTTCAAAGTAAGATTAATTCTCTATGGTTAAATAGATCGTAGTTTACAATAAAATTGTCTTGTATTGTAAGGGTTTTATGACTTAAACGGTAATAATTATACTTCACTCCAAATATTAAATGCTCAATCATAAGTTAGCATGTTATTTACAAGTATTCATCAGTATCATTGCACAGACTGATTGTGTAGAAAAATTGGAACAAAGTATTGTACTTAGATTAATCAAAGTATTTTTTGAATATATATATTTTAAAGTCTTCGTTTTGGTTTAAAAATAATCGCTTTCAGATGAAAGTGTTAATATTACATTCGATATAATACCTACGTTATAGGTATTAACAACCTAATTAGTTTTTAACGCACTTCAGTAGGTTCTTGATTTGGTTTGTTTTTTTAATATGTAATTATTATTTTTATGTGTAATTGTGTATACATTTATTGCTCCGACATTTGTGATCCAATATACCTAATGTTTTTTATTATCTAGAGGAAGCTCTCGAGGTGGTCATCATTAACTTTGGCTCAGCTGTTTTTGAACCAGCTCTAATAATACGAACAATTTTGTTCGAGCGCCTGTTGATTTGGCATATCAATAATGTTATTCGAGCACTTGGCAATATTAATTTTGAAGTCACTTTTATATTTATAACTACCGACCTGCCAGGGCTTTGCACGGGTGTAAGTTTCATTATATTATATAAAATATAAACCTTCCGTGAAAATATATCTAACTGATGGTGAACACCGCATCAAAATCCGTTGCGTGATTGATAAGGAGTTAGCCGCTATACAGACAGACAGACAGACAGACGCGGAAAGCGTATACTATGTAGAGATAGAGATTATATTATAGGTATTCATTTTACATTGATATTACCTGCTTATTACACCATTGGAAACATACATAGATCCAAGTAGGTACTGAATATGTGCTACCTTCTTACATAATGTATAACATAGTAGTAATGAGGGCAATGACCTAAATAGTTATTATGCGCTTGATTATCACTTTACCCGGTAAACGAAAGTTAACACGGTCTTTTAACCTTTGTAGGGTTTCTAAATCCTAGTTTTGAAACATTTTCTAAACTTAGGTATTTCCTAACATTTTCAGTAACGTTTTTATTTATTTATTATTAGTTATGTTTATTAATTAAATCGTGGCGTGAAGTTAGTTTTATTAGATTTTACTTAAAAAATTACTTTCTGCACTGGAAACGCAATTCTCCGCTATAGAGCCTGTAGAGTAAGTACTCTGGTATTAACGTGCATATCTACATTAAAGCAAACTACCCCAGCAATCTGCGGGGTCTACGAGCGCTAATTGACATTTAGTTTGAACTCTACCAAATGTGCCAAAATGGTAGATACTGGTATGACTCACGTGTTTATAATACAGATTTCTCTAAAAACTGACAACATTGCGAATTTATCGTTCTTTAAGCAGTTAAGAAATAGCTAGGCAGATGTTACGACAACTAGTTAAACATTTGAGCAAATGTATTGAACGTGTGTGTAAAAATAATGCTTTACGATTGCTTTGTTAGACCACCAGTGTTGATTGATTTTCGAATGAAAAAATTAACTGTGTTATAAATGCATGAATGTTATTTTATTGCTTCAAGATAAAAAAAAACACATAATAAAAGAGTAGTTCTGAGCTAAATGCTTGGTTAAGTGTTACTAAAATTTCCTCTTAAAAGGCAAGCCCAGAAGTAAATTAGCCGCATTACAGTAGATTTATCTTATGCACGCTTTTTCATAACACTGCATTACTTCAGTTTTGTGACTTTTTACTCATTGCCAGTATGTGTTTACTCACCATACATAAAATTTTAGAAAATCAACTACAAATCATTTTAAAATCTAATTACATAATATTTCCAATTTTGTGGATATCGGATAACGCTAGCCAAACAGATAACTTGTTTGTACATGATAAATTGTAATATCCAATAGCTTAATTCTTGTCACTCTACGAAGATGACAATGATGATCAAAACTTTAAAACAAAAGGTTATCTAAAACATAAGGATCACCGTGTTTACATTGTAGTAAATAAAAAATCATCGTGTAAAAAGTGTTGTGGGAAACACCTTACTAGCTACTAGCTAGCTGGATTTCACACACATATCATTATCCATTAAATGTCTACTGCTGAAAAAAGGCTCCCTCTTAGAGAGGAGTGTTGCCATAATCCCCACGCTTGGCAGGCGGCTTGGGGATCGCAGTACGTTCACCGTGTAATTTTGCTGGACTTGATTTGTACAAATAATTGAATTCAGTCCGTTCCAAATAAAAATTGCAAAAGACAATCACTACATCACGATTCAAGTTAGTGTAGTTTGACATACGGTAAGGCTGGATTCACATTGGCTTGACAGTATTTAGCTGCATCAGAATAATATCAGTACACCACATAATATATGTAATTTATTAGTACGGGTGTCTTTTTACAATATATTTCTCTCACACTCTTGTTCTCATGTCGTGCACATCTTCATGTTAACACCTACCCATATAGTTTTGATAAATCACAATGAGATTACACCAGATTATGTGAATCCAGCTTTATTTGGGTGGTGTATGAATAGTGCAAGTTAGCGCGTGTATTGCAGCACGGATCTGTGAGGAACCGACACAACACGCAGCGGTCGCTGAGCCTCAACCGCGGCCACTCTCTGTCGCGTTCCGATGGCACCTGGTGACATCACGGGACCGCGGGTGAGTACTCCCCTTCTATCATTCATTACAATACCTGTGCGAAGCCGTCTTAATCTAATACGTGAACAAATTATGAATTTTATGCGCCTATAGAATTTTAAATACCAAATTTGGCTAAGCCACCCATAATATCTTATTCAAAGAATTTAATAGTTTGTTATTAGTTTGTGATAATTTCTACACGTTTACAAACTAATCCGAACACTCGTCAGTGAAAACAACGATCATGCATTAATAATAGTTTTTCTTTAAACTTTTGCGAATAGAGCTTAGGTTTTTTTAAAATTACATTATTAGTCATACATTATTTTAAGTAGGTAAATTAGTTTTGCTTAGCGAATTAAGATTATTGAGTTTTCCAGATAACCTGACAATAAGAACTAGTAAAATAAATGTCGTATAAAAAAGTTAAAACAGTGGCAGGAGATTAGTATAGATATGAGTGAAAAACCCTATCGGTAAGAGTTGAGCGATGAAAAGATATTAGGAAGAAAACTAAAAAAAATATTAATATGTATCATCATCATCATTTCAGCCGTAGGACGTCCACTGCTGGACATAGGCCTCCCTCATAGAACTCTAAAACGGCCGGTTGGGAGCGGCCTGCATCCAGCGTTGCGATCTCTTTTAGGTCCATCTCGTGTCCATCTTGTAGGTGGACGTCCTACGCTGCGCTTACCGGTACGTGGTCGCCATCTCCATTCGAGAACCTTTCGGCCCCATCGGCCATCTGTTCCGCGTTCTATGTGTCCTTCCCACTGCCACTTCAACTTGCTAATCTGGTGGGCTATCTCGGTGACTTTCGTTCGTCTACTGATCTCCTCATTTCTGATTCGATCTCGTAGAGAAACCCTGAGGTTGTTTGAGCTTGCTAAGAAAAAAGTCGTTAATATATTTAAACAAAATATGAATACATACATTGTTTACGTTCACTATCAGAGGTCTTTCTTTGAGTCTCTCTTCAAACTGGAATTTTGTTGGTAAAATTGACATCTTCAGCGGTACTGGAAGCGTTTTTTTAACTTGCCTTCCTACATACATTTAGTTATCCACAGCAATCTCATTGTCCACAACACTATAGTATGTACTGAATTCACTTCACCAATTGAAATACTTGTACTGCGTTGAATTCATTGACTTCATTGAATAAACTCACAAACTAGAATACCTACTTGGTATACTTAGATTACGCACCTGTCATTGTTGGTATAGTATGAAATCTTTGAACACTAATTATATACATGACTTGAATATAGGAGAATTTTGTGCTTTATGGCTTTTACTAATATTTGTCTAGTTCCAATAAAAACGGTAACGCTGATCTAGTCTTTCTTCTGAGTATTTGTCACAATACAACCACAACCACAGATATCTACTAAAGTCGGAAAATAGAAATACAAGAAGAAAAATCCATTTTGTAATATCACCACAGAACACAGCCACAGAATATCACTGATTGAACAACTGTTTGACGAAATGCAAGTGTCATTTAAAGAAAAATAAAAAAGGTTGTTATATTCTCTTTGAGACAAAAGTATTTGCTTATCATCGTTTTCTCTCTTAGACCGAAACCTTCCACAAGCTTAAATAAATGGTCACAGTCCATTTTTGTTGAAATTATATTTTTTTAAAGTAAAAACAATGCTGGTGTTTGTCCGTTATGAGGAAAGTTACTTTTTTACAGGTACGGCCATACATTTAGTAGGTACACTACCGTATAAACCTATGGTTTCGGCCATACGGCCAAGGAACCAGTGACTTGCTACTAAGGATTCATAGAACCTACAGCTCCGTAACATATGAACAAATAGATCCATATTTTGAATAAAAGTTATTCTGGAAGTCTATATCAACCATTATAAATGGAGACTTTATAACTGGGTTCTATTACTCATCTACGAAATAGGCTAATATGACTTTTTTATTCAAAATGCTTATGCGGTTTGATGTTAATAATGACAGCTGCTGTACACTTTCACCGTGACACATCATACCAAAAGCAAGAGTATTAGAAGATCTTTTTCTATCTTAATCACTCCAATAGGAAATAAAATTTTAGTATAAGACTCCACCTCAGCTGAGAGTGTTTTCACTTTGATTAGAGCATGGTATAATAGTATACCTACTCCACCAGGTATGCTCTTTTAAGACACAAAGGTCACGTGGGTGACACAAGCCTTTAATACCGACGCTGTGTTACCAGTATCATAAATCATAACTCCTCAATCTCCCTGTATTACCTGTGGGAATCCGATAAAACTATGTAGTTTAGATTTAAATGACACGTTTAATATATTAAATTCGTGTTTAACTTGAATTGCTTGAGCGGACAAACACAATAACAATTGAAATGCTTTTTTTATTTTATTTAAAAGATTATTAGCAAATTTGTTTTCCAATTTCTGTGTTTGTTGTATTGAAGTGGCAACTGGACAGCGACGTAGGCTGTCAGTCCCAGAATAGCTGACCATGGATCATGGATTATAGTGGATATTCAAAGAGTTTAGATAAAATGAGAATATATCTTTCAGGCGGCATAGTGCAGTGCGCCGATTGCGGCTCGCGCACGATGGGCAACAAGCTGTCGTGCTCCTGCGCACCCATCCTCCGCAAGGCGTACCGCTATGAAGACAGCCCGTGGCAGAACTCCCGCCGACGCGACGGCCACTTGCTTAGGTAATATTAAAAGACCTACAATTACATTAAAGTGCTGTTTTGCTGACTGAACATATAAGCATTGCCATTCAGCCTGGTTATGCCGCCAGCATGCGGGGTACGCTGTAAACTGATAATGGGATTGAGTATTTGGCTTTTCTCTAGACCTTTTAATCGATAAATAATAAAGTTAATAAAGGGACTTGCTCGTTAGATAAACTGTGCCTCTATGTCTGTGTGTTAAATATTTTATGTTATTACAACGGATATAGGAAAATTTTCATCCTGAAAAGGAATCTTCTTCTTCTTTCTTATATGTAAAAGTTGATGTTTGAATGTATGTATGTATGTTCCCTACGGACTTTAAAAAGGCTGGGCTGATTCTGACGGGCCTTTTACTGGCAGATACCTCATGTTATAAGTAGTAAACCACGCGGGTGAAACCGCGGGGTGCAGCTAACAGTGTTATAAAACCTACGTAAATAATACTTCTAACTCTATAATCATCAACAGAGCATAAATCAATCTAACATTTAAGAGATTGGTTACAGAACCCTAAAACTCGAGAAATCAGAGAAAAACTGAGAATGACGGATATGTAAAACAATGCCCAAGAGCGTGTTAAGACGCATATGGGCAAAATCCGTAGCCAAAGTCTATGTAATTGTAGTCACATTCAAAGGTAAAAAAATTGTCGTAGAAAAAAATCGAACGAACTAACCACTGTAGACCTCTGAGATGTGTAACCCTGACATATCATTTACATTTTATGGTTAGAGAAAACTACTAGGAAAGCATTCTTTGTGAAGGTAATTTTACGAAAAGGTCAACGACCTTTGAGCTATACTACGGTTTGAATTTATTACAGTACACTTTGACTCAAACAGTTGTAATCACAAAACGTTAGAAATTATTTTGAATTATGGTTTTTAATTTGACCTATTTGGATAACAAGTTACAAATTTCTGTATCTAATCGTTTAGAAATCCAGGGGATGAGGGTATTCTTATGACACTTTGTCAGGCCATACTTCGCAAAGAATAAACCAAGGACATTTGATAAGGTTATGAAACGTACTTGGGATACACTTAATAAAAAGTGACGTATCAAAATTCAAACTACCTTCATTTTAAAAGATGTATATAGTGTGCAGTGGTTTTTTTTCTGTATTTATTATGTATTAGCGCCAACACTAAAAATATTAATTTATTTTTATTTTAAAATTTAGATCTAAGTATGCTAACACTGTAATTTTTCTTAGTTTCATTCTTTATTTTAAAAAGTATTGAAGCTAGAAGTTTCTAAAGAAAAATAAATGAACATCACAGTGCCATCCTATCTGATATTGGAAATATAGTTTGTCATGCCTTCCTTCCTTTCTAAAAAAGTTGCAAGATATGCATAATAATAAACTTAGCCCAAACTTAGCTCAATAAGTCAAGACGGGGTATTAGGGTTATATTAACTCGATGAGTCAGGCAATTAGCACATAGTTTTGGTTGTCGATGATTTTCTGCGCGACCTTAGTCAGCATTGCCTTGACACCGGCGCTCAGCCTACGCAACTACTCATGATGTCAGCTTATGTGATACTACAAAAAAATATTGAACTTTCTTTATGCGGTGACAAAGATGATAATGTAGGCAAAATATCCCTAAAGAGGAAGAGATAATACAGAACTATATTCAGCCTCAAACTTTTTTTTTTTTTTAGATAGGCTTGCGCTTGGCCGCCCTCTCGCTTGATGTTAAGCGACGATGCGGTCTACGATGGGCAGGAGGGAATTAAATCATGCAGATCTGATGCACACTCTCCGAAATGCACAACTTACCTTATTGCAAGCTGCAGTGAAGCCAATGATAGAGTACGATTACTCTACCCAATAATTCAATGCATGGATGTTGGATATACTACACACTTCACGTAATCAGTGACCTTAGTTTAGCAGTAATGGATACATTTTAAAATAAAGTACCTAATAATAACCTAATGTTGTTATATCGATGTCTAATTTAGCTTGTAATAGATATAAACTGAATGCAAAGATTACATTAATATAATGGTTTATTTTTTGAGCGTTGACCCAATAGTCATAGGTTTAATAAGTTAAATAAATAAATTAAACATAACATAAAGGTGAATAAGTCAAAAAGAAAACTTTGTCCGCCATCTTGAGGCGTCTACCATATTGAATTTAGTGTAATGACAATTTATTTTTCGTCTTCTTCTCAGCAAATCCTTTCATTTGATACCCATATCATGAAGGTGCATAATAAAATAACTGGTCAGCCATCTTTAGGGGTCCGCCATATTGAATTTAGAATGACGTCATTTAAGTAACCATGCATTGTCATCAATACTAAACTTCTATGCAAAACTTCAGCGCAATTGGTTGGGGATAACTGTTTTAAAGTTCAGTTACAAGGTTAGGCCCAAACTAATTAGGCAAGTTAAATCAAAGCTTGTAAAATGCACTCCTTGACAAAACGGACTAAAAACGTGGAACCAAATCGTTTTGTGGATTTTTGGTAGGTATATCCACGATTTGATAGATAATGCCATTATGCCTATTTTCTACTTGAACTGTAGAAAGTGGTACTATTTAGGTAAAGGCATAGGTAGGTAAAGGCCGGTATAAACCCCATAATCATCGAGTTTGTTGTAAATTTCTAGAATTTGAAATACGTATCTACTTACTTACCTATGCGTCAACAAACTGCAGTATAAATAGCATTGAAATAAGCAAACACGTTCCCGATAATAGGTAGCATAAATAAAGCCTTGTGCAATCGTTACGTTAACCAAAACATCGTAAAACTTTTAGTTGCGTTGCTTACTTGCATTGCTATCTTGCAGATGGATGGTAGGAGTAAATTAGACTTACTGCGTTACTTTATAGAAACAATAACACCAAAATAGTAACAACAATTTTTTAGAACGTTTTTACGGGACTCATGCTGGCACGTTTGTAAAATCAATACTTCAATAAAAAAAATATCAAACATGTAGTTATAATATGTGGAAATTATTCTACTCATACTCAACCCTCAGTAAAAATAAGTCTTCAAAAATATTCAATCTGCAAGCGAGAGAATGCAAGATTAGTTTTAATACTTTTAAGTATAATTCAGTTTACGCGTTGCTATTATTAAATATTCAGGCATTACTGTGTTACTTTACCGTCTTCTTTTTACCCACGATAGAGAAGGTGTATGCGTTTAGGATGATAGGTTGTGTGTGTGCAAAAAAACTAATGAAACCATTTTATCTCCTCAACTGCTTAACCGATTTTAATATAGTTTTTGATCGAGAGCTTTCTAAGCAGTGATTCAAGAAAATCTGTTCGACAGTTAGAAGATTATCAGCTATTTTATCAGTGGTTTTTAATTTTGTAAATTATATTTATATTTTCAACTATTACGACTAAATTATGAAACATAAATTATAAATATTCGTGAAATATTGTGTAATTTTATCACCTTAGTATTTGTCTTCCAACTCACTGACATAATGTATATACCTATAATAAAGTATAGTATAATGGATGTTAATATATTATGCTACGACCAATTTAGAAAGAAAAATAGTTGAGGGTGTTCAACCATTTTATTGAAATTCTAAAACACTTATTACTTTATTACCTAATAGTCAAAACATTGTCTGCTATTCTTCACAGGCGTTCTTTTCAAAATGCCCACCAATTTGAGTTTTTGACTTCCTTAGCCGTAAACGAAGGAATTAAATAACTCAAACTGGCAACAGTGTTCGTACTCTGCGAAAAAGACCTGCACGTCTGAACTTCACAAGATTCTTAACAGTTCCTTAGCTAGCAATTTCAGTTCACACTGCTACGGCCGTTATAGTCTCTGAACGAGCAGAGATTAAGGTCCCGTAAGCAATTTACCCATATAATATTGCCGATTGTGTGCTGGCAGCCAACCAAGTTTAGATGCAAAGAAAGAATATACTGCATTTTTGCGGATACGATTCGGTTGTAGTTTAACGTATCAAGATTTTATTTCTGACTATCTTGATTTTGGTATACCTACTTACAGAAATTTAGATTTGTTTGAATTAAAGTTCAAAGAAAGAAAAAAACATGATGATAATTCCTGCGCCTTTTCCAGATTGTGGGCAGAAGTTTTCCACGTGTCAGCAAATTCTGGCACCGTCAAGTGGTCGCAGGTGTCCGAAGATCTAGTCCCAGTCAATATCACCTGCATCCAGGACTCGCCCGAGTGTGTGTTTCACATCACCGCTTACAATTCCCAAGTCGACAAGATTCTGGACGTGAGACTAATCCAACCAGGTGTGTATGTATGCTAAAGTGACAAACAAGCCGCACCCTGTAAGATGGTAAGAAGTAACTGTCACATGTGGACATCTGTCCCTTATCCCAGAGGTATCACCGATACGTCGCAAAATTTACAAGACTGAATTACATACAATATACAAAACTATATTTTCTTTAATCTTTTTAAAAACTCCCATGTTTTAACTTCTCAGAAACACCGCATACGGGTTAACGAGAATATTAACCAAGATGCTCAGACATATTGCAACAGTATACTTGGTTTATAAATATTTTAACTTCTGCTTTTAAGGAATACATAAAAACTGTTATTGGTGTACCTAACCGTAAAATATATCTCATACATTTACGAGGGCAATACGAAAACTACAGTTACCTAGTTCTGAATAAAACGTATACTGCATACACCGCAGCAGTCAATAGAATGCCAGCGCAATGTTAATAAATTATTTAGTTTTCTATCAGCAATGCATTCTTAGATAGAAATTAGGTTAAATAAATTCGTAAGGGAATCAGATCAAACCGTGAGCTGGTTTACTCAGCTCTGTGTAGTTTACAAGTAGATGACGTAATATTTTCATTTTTACATTGTAAATGGAGCGTGCACGTAAATCTTTGGCGATGTTGGGCTTAAGAAATAATAGATGATACACCTATTTTTTTTTTACTCTAGTGATATATCATCTTTATACCGAACTGTTCGGAGTTATCTATTATGATCTGGAAATGAGAAGAGGAAGAATCATTATTATATACGCTCTAAAAAAACTAACACGCTTATGTGACTCTAAAACCCTACCAAGAAAACTGGAGCGGTTTACTGGTAGCTATTAAAGAGTGTCTCTATCCACTTCCTGGCTCCATTACATACTCTCGTCAGCAAGTGTAACGTTAAAACAAACCATATTATCCTGAAATACGAAGGGTTCACTAGTGTCCATTGAAGAGTTCCACCATCCACCACCTGGCCCCATCGTCAGATGAGTTTGATGTTACCAAATTATTGTATTGTCATCGGGAATACAAATTCTTGGAAAGTGTCATATCGATAATATATTAAAACTAGCGGTCCGCCCCAGCTTCGCACGGGTATAGATTATAGCCTATGTCACCCGGGGATAGTGTAGCTTCCCGTCAGTGAAAGAATTTTTCAAATCGGTTCAGTAGTTTCGGAGCCTATCCAATGCAAACAAACAAACACAATCAAATCTTTCCTCTTTATAATATTAGTATAGAAGTATAGATTAAAGGATCGAGTTTTTAGATTTGTTTACAAAGTTCGTTATTTAAAATCATATCAAATATTTATTTAATTAAACTAATAATATTCTTAAATACCAAAATTTTTACTCTTAGAACCTAAAAACCTATAGGCCAGGTCACAGTATTTTTTCTTCTGTAAAAGAGCCTATATAGATGTCAGTAAATTACAAGTGAAGCTAAGAAAAGCGTCTTAAAAAAAGTTATGACATCAGACTCCACTATAGTATTATTTTTGTAATGCAATGTAATAATGTAAGTAGTCTGTTCTAATCAATAAATTAATTATTATTGTAATTTTTGTCACTTTAAGGGAACATTTGTTTTTGACTTGTAAATTGACATTTTATCAATAATTTATTTATGACTTATAGTATGTCGGAAAAAAAGTAATGGCATGTGACTCCACTAGTATGTGGGATAAAAACTTAAATTAATAACCAATATCCTATATTGACGTTACTATTTTAGTCTATTTAACAATACTAGTTACTAAATCAATAGGGTGCCTCTGATGGTATCGACACTTATAGCTCACAATGCTTAAATGCTCGAAGAATAAATGATTTTGTATTTCTATGGTTTCGAAGAACTATTATTTAGAGTCACCTTTTTAAATTTAATTTGCAGGCACCCGTATAGGGCAAGCTTCAGACTGCTTTGTGTACTGGAAAGATCCGATGACTAACGACACGTGGGGCCTAAATTTCACCTCGCCTATCGATGCCAAGCAATTCAGGGAATGCTGCGTGAGTTGCTTTCTATGTCGCTATGAAGGAGTAAGAACCTAAAAGGGAATAAGAATTTCTTACGTCTCATACTAAATTATGAATCTTAAATTTTTACTTTATTTGTGCCATTTGAGTCATTTATAATACAAATTACAAATATGATCATGCTTATTATAATTTCATTTATAATAGTGTCATTTACTCATTCATTTGGTTGATATTACGTCTTAGCCAAATCAAATCGATAAACAAGCCAATAATTTGAATTTTATAATGCAAAGCCTTCTTTCTATTTATTTACATATAAAGGTATACATATTTGGAATCATATCAATCTTACCGTAATTAAAATAAATATAATATTTTATATACTGCACTAATCTAATCAACCGCTGCCCATGCGTATCGTTCCCAAAATGCTGGCTACATTGCCGCGTTGGATTGTTACAATTTTGCGCAAGATACCGACCAGCATTTTGGTGATTCGTCTATACGCTTAGATAATTCTTTAAAATATTTTTGGCGCCCGTCCCCCACGGTCCTAAATATTTGACCCTAAAAGGCTCAAATATAAACCCACTGTCTCGGATACTATATTTTCGATACAAAGTTACTTATATATCGATTTACTTACGTTTATACTATGGAAATTTACCTATTTTATTTATATTTTTGATAGTCTCTGAAAACAAAAGGCAATTTTTGTTTTCCTAGTCTGTGCAAAAATAACAATGTTAATGACGATTGGCTACGACGTAATATAGACCCGCGGGTAGTGAAACGAGGCCATTCACCATGTGTTTTGTGATTTTAGTCACCATCATTCAAATTCTCACGTAAGGCTTCGTCGAGCTACAGCCTCAAGTTGGAGCCGCCGGGGAGCAAGCAGAAGTTCAAGGCTAAGAGGAAACCGGTCTCCACGCCTGCAAGTCCAAATCGATCAAGGTAACTGACAGTGCAATTCTCATCAATAGTGAAAATTGGTAGAATTTCGAAATTTCTCCATGCATAAATAGGCTTGCGTTTGACCGCCACCTCGTCTGATGTTAAGCGATGATGAGGTCTAAGATAGAGCATGCAATTTACTCGTGATTTGATGATTGTATCACACAGAAACCCATGTTCAACCATGAATTCGTCTGATGGTAATCGAACTATCAATCCAACAGTATAATCATAATCAAGTTTAAATTGAAGACCCGTTCAGGGTCGGACTGGGCCGGAAGGGCTCGGGTGGCTCAGGCCGGAGACTAGAGACCCCCGGTATCCTATACCTACCACCTGCAAGCCACGCCCGTGGGAGGCCCACTAAGGCTGGGGCCCGGTTGGCAAACGCCACCACGACTATATGGCCACGAGCCAGTCCGACACAGGACCCGTTAAATTTAAATTGATTTTTTTCCGTTAGGAAATCTTTTCTATTCCATTACCAAAGCTACACGTGCTCATAGTCAGTATATAATTTTTGCACTGGAGTTTTTACTTAAAAAAATATTTGTTCCAGCTTGAACTATCGCGAGGTGGTCCGCGAGCCAGTGCAGTGTACCTGCATGACGCAGGATATGCAGCAATACTCGCGGCAGCTGCGGGGCCAGGATCCGAGATACCGTAAGTTTTTCGCCATATTCTGCGCGCCGCTATCTCACACGCGCATGTGTTTTTTTAACCGACTTAAAAAAAGGAGGAAGACCTTTTTTTTGCACTGGCCCCAAACTAAGCAAAGCTTGTAAAATGGCTAGCAGATACTGATATACCCATTGATGTATTTAATATACATGTATGTATATCAGTCTCTGGCAGCCATATCACAAGCTTTGCTTAGTTTGGGGTCAGATGACCGTGTGTGTGCAAAAATGACCCGAATATTTAGTTATTTTATTTATTATTTATTTATACGATATGGCTAAGCACTTGACTAATCCTCTTTATTCATAAAAACTAGTTATATGTCACCCAGTGCTTAAATTGTTCCTGTATAATTTTAAATTTGTTTGCAATAAAAAACATTCCAATAATACACTAATAATAAATTTCGTAATTAGGTACATTATAATATTTTTTTTCTAATAATATATTTGTCAATAAATAATTTTAATCATCACTACACAGTACCTACATAATTATCATGTAAGCGAATAATTTACATTATGCAAAGAATTAAATTACATATAGATCGATGACATTATGTAGGAGAATTATTCAGTGACATGATAACTATTTATTTATTTATTTAATACTTTATTGTACACTAACATAAATTAATAATTTAAAAAAAAACTTATTTAATACAAGCTTTTAGGCGTCCGCTCATTATCTAGGACCAAAGTGCTTGGGAAGACAAATCCAACGAACTCAAACTCTACGGGTTTGGATTTTATTTGGGAGTTCCTATGGCCACCTTCTGTATCCATCGTGAGACTAGCTCTATGATACCATAACATTCCATTGTCACTGAACTTACAAGTATGTCAAGTTTCAGCTCAATCGGTTGAGGACAACTGGTCTAAAATTCAGTTGCAAGATTTGTCCCACACATACTAACAGGGCAAGTTAAATAAAAACTTGTAAAAATAATGTAGAAATGCACACAACTTAGACAACCATTTAATTTTCCCATCATGGACTGTAACGTTGAATCTAGTACATTAACGGAAGATAAATGAAAGTAATCCAAACTTTTTGAATACGTAGGCTCATCAACACTTCCACGTACCGCCACCCGAGCAATGGAGAGTGAAGCCGCCGGTCCCAGCACCAGCACCGCGGGTCGCCCTGAGAAGGTCGCACCAGCTGCATCTTCCACCTCTCTCTACGACAATGTTACCAGCTCACAGCCGACGCATCAGCCGCCACCTAAGCGTGAGCATGCTTTTTATGTCGATTACGTAGAGTTGCTTTTACGAGTCTTATCACCGTGCTGTTTTTCATAATGATGAGGACTGCTTGCTACTTTTTTTATACAACTGAGTGACAAGATAAGCACTGTATTCACCAGATGCTAAGACACGCCTGCGATGGTAAGCACAGTTCAGTTAAAGTATGTATTATAGTAATAGTAATCACATTGGATCAATATCTCATCTATCTATCTAATTGTAATAACTTAAAACTAGCAATTCTTGTATTTGAATTTATTTCTTTTTTTTTCGCGGAAACGGGTCTAAAGATTTGGACAAAATTTTGTATTCATTGAATTTTTTTTAACTTGATATTTTGAGGTTTTAAATACCAAGCGAAGCTTGGTCAAGCTTATTAATTGTGGAAAAAAAATGTGAAAAACATCACACACTAATAGTATAAATTGAAGAGTTTGTGAGAGTGCTTCTTAACGGCTTGAAATATTTGAGTGAAATTTGGCACGGAGGCTATTTTTTATCACGGAAACATGAAAGATTCCTGTAGGGTAGTGAGTGGAATCTTGAGGTGCAGTTAGCATTGAATATTAGCGGAAACCAGTTATAAGTAGCAACAAAGCCATGCCAGAGGCCTAAAACTCTGTCATAAGGGCTAGCCACTCGGCCTATACGAACTCAAATACCTAGTTTAATTTTGTCATAAGTGTGCAATAATTATAGATGTCATTTCATTTCAGCGGCGGCTCGTCAATCAGAATCACAACCTCCAAGTAGGCCTCCCAAGTCTCAAGACACATCCACCATCACGAGCAACGCCTCTACTGGACCTAAGACAGCTAGCGCCGGGGTTGGCACACATAATAGCACTAGCGTAAGTTACCACACTTTATACTCTTTGTAGCATAATCTAAATTCTTTGGCGATGTTTTTAGGGTACCTACCGAAAACAAAAGTCAATGGGTTATTTCTAAGCCTACACTGTCTGCCTACCTGTCTTTTTGTCCTATCTTTTAGCGGCTGTATGTTTTAAACAGTAACGAACAGCCAGTTTTTTTTTAAATAGAATAAATGTTACGGCGGGTTAACTAAGAAATAATATTAAAATTAAAACATAAAGCCCCCCATACGACGCCCAAATGCATTTTTGACTTTATTTTAGTGTACAAATGGTAATACGTACAAGCGTGATTGAAATTGGCATGATTATAATACACACTCTAAAGTAAAACAATAAACTATAAGCACCGGCCAAGTGCAAGTTAGGCGCGTGCTAAAATATAACACGTTTGAGTGCGGAACCTTCTGTGCGTGCGTCCAACTTCGACTTGGCCGGTGTTTGTTTTTATTTACTTTTTTTACAACAGACCACACTCTCACCTGATGTGAAGCAATGATGTGGTCGAAGAAGTAGCACGCTTACCTATACCTATTTTCTTTTTTCGGATTGCACCTGTAAGTAAATACACACGCAGCGCAGGATATACCTCGGCTGTTTTCATCATAAGATGGATGGAAATTCTTAGAGCGTCTGGGTGGAACTTCGGAAAATTGGAGCATGTCTTTTTTTATGCGTCTGATACTGTCGTAGATGTTATAGGTTACAGACAAAGTGATTAACTAGCAATTATATATATAATGACGAAACATTATGTATAATGACTAAGTTGTGTACGTATATTAATAAATCACGCAACGGTGTTTTTCTATGCGTTAAATCTCAAAAATTTAAAGGTATACATACTTTACAGACCTCCGAGGAGCCTACGACAGCTATCGGCGTAGCGGAAAAGCCTTACCAGGACCAGAAGTCAGAAGGCGTGCAGGCGGGCGGTTACCTGACCTCCTCCAAGTCGACGGCCACCTCCACTCGGCCTAGCAAGGAACCGCTCAACATGGGCCAGAGCTTAGACTATGGCGATGGAAATGAATCTGTGAGTTACTTTCTCTTACTTCTGATAGGTAATAAGTATGAATACCTGCGGTGATTGGGTACAATATACCTATAGCCAAAGAACCGCTAACTCAACGTGTGTCGTACATAATAATCAAAATACTCCGAGTTTGTAATATTATACTTGGTTGCTTTTTCTTTTTATTGCATTTTTGCTCTTATCGACAGAAATGTAAAATTCATTTTTTTATAATAAAAAAATGATAAACCCGTTTTTTTCAGCCGAAAACGTCCACTCTCACCAGTGCACTGGCATGTATTCCACGCAGAGTGTTTGTTTATTTTTTTTATAATAAGCTTACTCGGCTGATGGTAAGCGATGATGCGATCTACGATGAAGGACGATTGCCTAGAAGCAACCGATTCACTTGTGATTTGAAGACACATAGATTATGTAACTATCGGGGAAAACCCATTCAGGCAGCGCTTTCCACAGACTCGCAGTTAGCTCAATAAAAGTGGAATCAAAGCGCTTCGTACGGGTTTTCGGAATATTTTATTTTATTTTATTATATTCGGAAAACTAACAGCTACTTAAAAAAACATTATAATATTTGATTATATAAATATAACTTAAGGCTAATTAAAAGTCAACCATAAACCAGTCCAATAGAAAAATGGGCAGGCGGGAATTAGATACTGCAGAGCCTATGCACACTCTTAAAAATGTATGCGATAAAAATCCGATAGCAACTTTGAACCGATGGTCAAGACTAATAAGCCTTAGTATGAACTAGGAATTCGTTTTTCCCTTTAAATCGCAAAACTCGTCTGTGGAATATGGTTCCATGGTCGCATACTCGTGGTGACGTAAGACGCAACCGCGTCGCGCAACGTGTGGATCGCTTGCATTGTTTAGTACATATAAATTATTTATACTAAGCATGAGCAGACGCCGTCGCTGCCGCCGGTCGCGGTTGCCGGTCACGGTCGCCAATATCAGAATGCTACTTTTAAGACATAACATTTTCAGCAAATTAGTTATGCAATTTATGCTTAGAAAGATCTTAAAATATGACAATGATACAAAGCCAGTCCTAAGTGGTACTACACACTAAAATATTCAATAAGTACAATAACTTTTAGAAATAATCAGTTTAACCTCCTCCTGAAAATATGGTGATTTGCCATAGTGGCTTTGTCCTATGGCCGATGGTACAAAGTCAACGCTATTTAGCTTCTATTTTAATACCAACTTGTTTTGCAGAGTCGGGAGAGTGACAAGCACAGTGCCCACCACCACAATGTTATCAACAACAACACGTCGGGCTCACGCCGGACCAAGTCAAAGAGCACTGAGGACATGAATATGGGTCTGTTTTATATTATGATAGCGTTTTGCTTTTGCTTCTAGTTTGTAACCTTACTCGCGAAAAGTAACGCTTTATGTTAATTCATTAGATACATGTACTTATTACTTTGAGTCTTGGAAGATGAAAAGACTTGTTATGCATGTTTTCTTTATTGTTTCTAATGTATTTTTATGGCGCTTATAAATAAGTGTGTATCGTAATTTATGCCGTAAATAATAACGGTTAATTATAATTACGGCTTTTTTGTAAAATAAAGGTACAACTTCAGGACGCAGAAATAAGCTTATATAGGCGTTCTATAAAGGCGGGAACTTGTAATTGGCCCAGTCAACTAATATTTTTTATACTTATATACTATTAGGCTGTAAGTATCCCTAAAAATACAAAATAAAATAAAAAAGGATTAGGTACAGCTTATTGAATAATATAGGAATTATTGATATAGCGACGAGGCTTGTATGTATGTTTATATTTGTTCAACGATAAGTAGGTATGTATCGCTACTCCAATCTTCCCAAAATTGTAGGCAAGTATTAAATTTCAATAAAAAAAAAACAGTTTGAATGTAAACCAAATTGGCCGAGGTGGTGCGAGGTCATGGGGCGAACTGCTAGTTATATATCATCATCATCATTATCAGCCTGTATCAACCCACTGCTGGGTATAGGCCTCCTCTCCCTTGCGCCATTGATCCCTGTCTCAGGCTAATCTCATCCACGTATGACCTGCGATGGGCCTGATATCATCGACCCATCGGGCTGGTTGTCTGCCTACGGAACGCTTATCCGCTATTGGTAACCACTCTGTCAGGGCTCTACTCCACCTGCCATCACCACGCCTAGCCACGTGCCCTGCCCAGCGCCACTTGAGTCGCATGATACGGTTTCCTACATCCGTGACTTTTGTCCTTCGACGGATTTCGGTATTTCGTTAGTTATATATACTAGGAGCATATTCATTGAGGCAGTTTTACAAACGAGATTATTGGTGTGTTACAGATGCGAGCACACTAAAACGCATGCTGAAGCCGATGCCGTCGACTGAGAGCCCGGTGACGTCGCCGGAGATGGGGCGGCGGCGGTACGGTGCCGGAGGTGCAGCGCCGTGCCCTCCGTCGTGCGCACACGGCCGCCATGCGCACGCGCACCAGCCGCAGCACGTGCACCACGGACACTACTCGCATGTCGTCAACAACAACAACAGCCGGCAGAGCTCGCAGCGGTCAGTACTTTCAAAAGCTTAGTTCGCTACTAACCGATCGGCGACCGATAAACAAAGACTATAATAATATGCATCTTGAATTCCTGATGAATGATAAAAGCGACTCAAAAAGAGAATTCATCATCATCATCAGCCAGAAGACGTCCACTGCTGAACATAGGCCTCCCCCTTTAACCTCCACACTGAACGACAGCCTGCCTTTTGCATCCACTGGATGCCAGCGACTCTCACTATGTCGTCGGTCCATCTAGTGGGAGGCCTACCTACGCTGCGTCTTCCGGTTCGAGGAAAGAGAAAAAAGAAACAAAAGAGAACTGGGTAGTGGCAAGTAAAAATTATATTTTTTTAAGCCCCCTATAAAAGAGATGATAATCTTCAAACTGCTCATAAATTTTCTTGAATAAGAATATAATAATAACATAGCTAAGAACACTCTCGAGAACAAGTCACCATTCGAACAAAAAAAACTAACAACGACGTTAAAGCAGAAATACACTAGAGATTCGTCAAAGAAACAGTTCTTTTACCAAATCGAAATCGGTTTAACCGCTTGGGAACTACGATGCCACAGACAGACACACAGATATACACGTTGAACTTATAACACACCATTTTTTGTGTCGGGGGTTAATGATTAAAGGGGGGAAATAATAAACCCGCCAGACTTGACCACTGTATCTGGAACGTGTCGCGGTCATCGCGCCAGCGTTTTCTAGGCTTGCCTTGGCTCCTTCGTCCGTTTTCAGGCACCCACTGTGTGATCCTCTGGGCCCATTTATCAGGGTGCATCCTGGGCACGTGTCCCTTAATTACCATATCATCATCACCATCATCAGCCAGAAGACGTCCACTGCTGAACATAGGCCTCCCCCTTTAACCTCCACACTGAACGACAGCCTGCCTTTTGCATCCACTAATTACCATATAAGTATATAAAAACAACGAAGAGGAAATACCAAGAAGAATCAATGTAACTTGGAAGAAATATTGGTCACTGAAAGAAGCCCTAAAACGAAACTACAGCATGCATCTAAAAAAGTTGTTTTAGATACGTCTCTTACCATGCTTACTATACGGTTGCCAAAACTGGATAAACACAAACAAAGCAAGACATCAAATTAAATGCACTCAAACAGCAATGGAAAGAAGCATGTTGAAGATTAGGAAAATACTAAGAGTGAACAATGTGACCATCAGACAAAAAACTAAAGTTACAGACGCTCTTATCCATGCACTCACACTTAAATGGAAGTGAGCCGGACACATCTCATGATATACAGACAAGAGATGGACCATTGAAACCACACGATGGAATAGCCCATCAGGGAAAAGAAATGTTGGAAGACCAATGAGACGGTGGGCTGATGATTTTATTCAAGTAGTAGGAAACGATTGGAAAAATTTTGGTAAAGACAGAGAGTTATGGAATAAGATGGAAGAAGATGGAAGAGGCCTTTACCCTTACAGGGTCCATATTTCAATCACAGATACTAATACTACTAACATAATTTAAGCAAACTTACTAACAAACTACTAACAAAATTTGAAATGTACAGAAGAAATATGGAATAAACGGCTTTATTATTATAACTATTGAGTATATTAAAAAAACTTGTGTAACAGGCGTGGCGTGGGAGTGGGAGCGGCCCCGAGCGGCTACCCTGGGCGCGGGCTGTACCTAGAGCTGGGTGGCGGAGAGCGCGATATGTCGCCGCCCTCCGATAACGTCATGTTCGACAACCAGTGCTACGCGACCACACCCTCGTCTTCCAACGGGAACTCCGACCAGGAGCCGTGCCAGCGCCGGGACCCAAGGCAACACCACCATGCGGTCAGTTATCTAGTACCTAAATATGCTTTTCTTTTAATTTTTAGACTACTGGCCAAAAAAGTTTTTTTTTTTTTTT
Organism: Agriopis marginaria; assembly: GCA_932305915.1. NCBI lineage: Eukaryota > Metazoa > Arthropoda > Insecta > Lepidoptera > Geometridae > Agriopis > Agriopis marginaria. The sequence goes on from OW029922.1 coordinate 10,022,579, forward strand.
AAATTATATATATGCTTGCGCTTGCGATGATGCGATGGAGCACACTTGCCTAGAAGAAACCTATTCACTCTCGACTTGAAGACACCCAGATGTCTTCAGATGTGTTAGTATGGATTTTTAGTTTTATTTTATGTAGGTGCAAATACTACTAAGCTGCGGCAGGGCACCCGCTTTCTTTTTTAATTTAAAACCACGTAAAGTTTTTGCCTTTTATTATATAGCCCTAATTTAAATATCTGTATTTTAGTAGGAAACAAAAATAAGTATTTTTTTTAATCGTGGAACTAAAATCGTTGGGTATGATGTAGAAGAGATGCAGCCCGCGAGAGGTTGTTAGCTAGTTCCCAATAACCCAGTATAATATTTTTTTTAAATAGTAGTCGGCTTGATACCTATGCTTGCGTTTGACCACCAATTCGCCCGATGTTAATCCAATATGCGGTCAAGTCAAGTTATATTAAGTTAACCACTTGTGTAGTTCTGCTGACTACAGTAACCACGCATAGATGGCTCTGGACAGCGCTGGACACTACAGTTACCAACCCGTCGCGCACGGTGGTGACAAAATCACCGTATCCTGTTTTTTCTTGAATAACTACGCATATGAAACTATTTCTATCCTATTCTACTTGAACTATAGTATAAATTTTGATGGAGCAATCCTGCCAGAATTCAAGGCCTATAGTTTTAAAAAAAATCGGCCGTACGAAAGTGACAGTGTGTGCTCCAACTGCTCCGGTGTCAGAGCGCAGTGAGGGGCTGCAAATGCAAGTGGTTAATATAATTGTTATACTTAATTGCTTGTTTGTCGGCAGCAGCCCTGCTTATCTCGCCAGGCATCCCAATCCAGCGCCACGACAGCCCCGGGCTCGCCCACATCTCGTCTTCTCCTCGAATACGAGATGCACTTAAGAAACACCCTTGCGAAGGGCATGGACGCAGAGAGCTACAGCCTGCACACTTTTGAAGCTCTGCTCAGTCAGAGTATGGAAGACTTAGGTATGGAAATTAAACAATAAAGAACGGAGCACATTAAGAAGGGCCGCAGCGGGCCGGGTCGCATTGAAAAAACGGTTTTAATCAATTTTATATGAAGTATCGCACATTATGCCGGGGCGCAGCGGGGCGGATTTCCATATAAAACGTATGAAAGTGATTATTGCGATGCGCCCCGGCCCGCTGCGGCCTGTCCTAATGTGCTCTATCCTTTTTCTACAATGCTTTAAACTATCACGGTTGGTTTAACTGTACACTAGTGTGCACGTATACAGCTATATAATTTTTAACGGGATGTTTACCGTGATCCTGGTTGTAAATGAAACTCCCGATATTCTGGCGCCGTTAATATTTAAAACAATGTTTAATATTTAAATTTCCCCACAATAAATCGACGTCGCTGGTGATAAGAGAGCTGGCTCATTCTTCGCGCAGAGAATTTCTTTGGCAATTCAACGCGGGAATGGAGCCAGCGTTCTTGGTTCTTTACTACACGGACAACATCTTGTTTTTTTGATATTAGATTTTTACCAATTAATAATATTAGTGAGACCCGTAATTAGTAATAAGTAATAATTAAGGCTTTTTTATTTTCTTCGTTTGATATGCCTTTGTACTTAAATTAAATAAACTATGTTATTCAATGTTAATAACAATATTTTATAACTGTAACTACTTCTATTACACAAACCTAAACACAAATTAGGCAAGTTAGACACTGCCATAGCTCAACCACAACAATCATGATACATTCTTGTTTAATCTTTTTTGCCATCACCGCGAAAGATATAAAAAATATACGTTTAATTATAATTATGTAAGATACTAACTGCTTACTAAGCTGTGATAATTTGCTATAAATGAGTAAGTATTTAGTACGAATTCCGCGCAGTTTGATCCGTCCAATGCGTACGATGTAGACAAGTGAACGCCTATCGAACATGACTCGTTTTTTTACCACATTTTATTTGCCATGCATGAAGTCTTGGAATTGATATATTTCGAGCTGGAGAATAATTCGAGCTATAAAATTCATATCGGATTTAAATTGTAATCGATCTGTGCGCAATGTTTAACTTGAGTAACATTACGTATTATATTTTATGCAATTAATCAAAAAGATTAATTTTATACGCATTCCTTAATTATAAATTGCATCGTGCGCTTAAACAACTCATTTTTCTATTTAGCCGAATACAACGACAACATGCAATCGTCGAATCAACGAAGCCCATATCCTCCTAGAAGGCGTAAGTACATATTAAGTACATTTAAGTAAGTATGGAGAAAAAACACTATTAGTCTATTATGTACATACAATTTTATGAATATATACCGTTTCCCACTGTTTTAAACTATCACGGTTGTTCACTAAAGTTATATGATTATTTACGGGATATTTACCGTGGTAAGGTTGTAGAATGAGCTCCCGATATTTCGGCGCAGTTACATGCACCATGTTCACGGGAAGACGGAACATGAACCCGTGAACATGGTGCATGTAACTGCGCCGAAATATCGGGAGCTCGTTCCACAACCTTACCACGGTAAATATCCCGTAAATAATCATATAACTTCATACCGTTTCATGCACTCAACTATTGGAATATCGAGGCACACAATTTATACGCCTACCTCTGTCAGAAAGTCAAAAGCTTTTTTGTTAAATAGCAACGACTGCACTTTTGCCTACCGGGTTATTCGGAGACGGTATTCTAAGCCGAAAGCTCATTTTTAATGGGATCAACTCTGAAATCGCTTAAAAGTAGCTGTTCCATGGTGAAACTCATTCATATTCGATGGTACTAATGAGTCTTAGAACAGCCGATATTTTTTTCCACGATTACAGGGGTAGGTACATAGTAAAAAAAAACGATGTGTACAATGAGTCCCTCTGGGGTTAGCATACTCTTTCAGAATAACCTTTTATAAATTTTATCAGTATTATGATAATCATCTATATTTTTCTCTCGCTATAGTAATCTGACTTGCGCACTTTTCTTAATTCACATAATTTTAACATAACCCTTTTTTGTCTCCCTGAGGTCCGACCCAAGACATGCTACAATCCCTGCGGCATTCTTTAAAGGAAGCTGCACAAAGGGATCGAGGTGAAGCAGTTTAATATTAACGTATCATAGATGCTACAATTTGTGAAATATTCTAGCATATTCGATTTTATTTGCTAAGTGTAATTTTTTGTCTGCCTATATTTTTTTGTAGCTTGTAATTATTGTTTACTCTTATTTGTAATTATTAGTGTATATAAAAAAATCTGGTGCGAAGCGCCTGTGTATTCACTTGAGAGCGAGTTACCCATCCAGCAGGCTTATATCATGCGCAACGTGTATCGCGACTGCAAAATGTGCCTTGTTGTGGCTTGTGAGAAAACTAGCTTACTTAACATTTTCAACGCTAAAATGGTACACCCCCCTCTAGCATTTACGCACGTACACTCCATTACATACTGAGAAGAGCAGATTTAATTTGAAAAATCTATAGTACCTACTATTGCTTACCCAAATAATGATTATGTTCTTAGGACCAGCATCGCAGTGTTCGGGGGGTGGTGGCAGCAGATCGTCGACGTTGCCGCTGCCACATCGATTGGGGGTCGAGCGGCAACATAGTGCGCGCTCCGATCGCGACGGATATTACAGGTGACAATTAACCACTAGACCGATTTAGAAATTAATTTAATTTATTTGCCGTGCCACGGAATAATAAAGAGCTTAGAATACGTCACGTGATTTACAAAGCGTACCCTCAAGGCTGTCTGTCAAATAGTATGTAGCCTTTGGAGACTTTTTTACAGAACCCATTAAAATTGTGTACAACCCTGTAATTTGCCGTCCAATACATTTCTGTTTCGTTATGGTAACAACAATTTTGGCATAGTTATGAGTAAAGAATGTTACATGTTTAATTTCTTAATGCAAAATTAGCACTACTTCTATGCTTTAGTCTTTTTTCTGAGACTGCACCCATTTAGAAAGTCTTATTTTTTATTTAATTTAATTCGGTGTAACATGGAGCTAATAATAAATTAATCAATTGGAAATGTTGCAAAATCTGTTAATTTTCGTTTATGGTGGACACAGATTTGTTTTCTATTGCATAATTTTGGGCAGGCTAAAGCCATTACGGCTAACCACCAAGTAAACTATGGAGACAAGATGGAGACTGAACTAGATGTTTACATAGAATTTTGTAAACAACATGAAAATACACATTTCACTGCATTATTTCACTAGCCCACACTTGAGCATATTCACGAATACTTAATGAATAATAGTCCACCACAATTACACATTAACATTCTAAAATGCATCAGTTTAGGAAATTAATAGAGTGTTTTCGACATGTTTTCTTCACGTTGGCGCCAAAAGTTCACATAGATTAGGGTGGAAAGTTCTTATTTTTATTGACCCAGTGGGACACGCTTAAGTTTTAAGTTTAGACCATGCTGCTTAGTATTCTGTATGCTGGTGGCCATAACTAGGTAACGGTCGAAGCCTTAAAATATTTGAAGAAGAGGGTACTTAAAATTTTAAAAACATCACATTCCATGTTACCTTCTAAAAAATACGTAAGAGTACTATTATTAACCCATCGAAACTTAACGAAATTGTCACATTTTTTGAACGAAGCGAGACGAGTACACGTGCTTATCTACCTCACGTAGGTAGTATATATTATGGCTTCAATTCACGTGAGGAAAAACAAAAGATTTTTTATTCTTTCCTCTGTGAAGCTTTCATTTGGCGTCACACTTTTTGTGAACAAAACTTTTCCCTATTTTTGATAACAATGTTCCTACTATTTTATAAAGCATTATGATATTGAAAGAATCTCGGAAACGTGTACAAGTGGTGTTTAGCCAAAATTAAAGGATTAAGTAAAGATTTTAATTTCTTTACATAATTATCTACTTATTTTTCTTTAACATATTAAAAGCACTCTAATAGGGATTTATTTATTTGCAATTTTGTGCAGTGATCGAAACGAATTGATGCGAGAGCGAGAAAGGGAGAGAGAGCGAGAACGCGGCTATTTGAGTGATCACAATACCAGGTAAGTAAAATATCAGGCTATTTTTTAAGAATATTAAGTAAGAATTAAAAAAAAAAGAATTTTCTTTGGTACAATATTGGAAACGTTTTAAAGCAATTTACCTCTTCACCTCTGCCATGATACATAAAAAAACATCAACAAATATCAACATCGACCAATATGAAAAAATGTTGTTTTAAAGATAATACCCAAACGGTTTATTAAATTACTGCTCACTGGTTCGTTGATTTTAATGAACGCGCGAGTGTACCTATATTATTTAGTATTAAATTGTTAACAATTGGTCTATACTTACCTGGATACTTTCGTTGTTATAGAGACAGACTTCGAGACAGAATACCTGAACGTGACCAAGGCTACATGAGCGATCACCAATCTAGGTAAGTGCTATTTGATTCACAATGAAATAAGGTAATTAATTCAAACTACTCGGGTAAATAAGAAAAATGCCGAGTGGAGTTAGAAGTTTTTTTTCTCATATGGGTATTATTATCAAGGACTTTTTATTATACCCTATTGAATTTAGGGTATATAAAGTCTTTGGTTATTATAGATTGTTTTTATTAAGAACCTTTTTAAACGCACCAACCTACCTAACCGGTACGCTTCACAAGAAGAAAAGGAAAATAAAAAAGGGCAAATGTGCCTTAGATTAGCACCTATAATTTAGTACTCAAAAAATATGAAATAAACAATGGGTGCGTCGATTTTTAGAACTTCTTAGGTTGAAAAAAATCCATTGTAGATGTATTCTGTAGTTTGGATGCATAATATCCAATAATATCTCATCCTAGTACTGATTAAACTATTACATTGATTACAAAAAAAGATAAGCATGATGTGTGACAGGATGCATATTTCAAGGTAAAAAAACACAAGATTAAATAAAACTATTCAGAAAAAGGAGTAAATAAACTTATTTTAGGATTGGTGATGTTATTAAATATTACAGAGCACTGAGAAAATTTGTTAAAGCACTATGTTTTATTAAATAATTAAATAATAATATTATAAAGAGGAAAGATTTGATTGTTTGTTTGTTTGTATGCATTGAATAGGCTCCGAAACTACTGAACCGATTTGAAAAATTCTTTCACTGTTGGGATGCTGCACTACCCCCGGTTGACATAGGCTATATCCCGGCTTCGCCCGTGCGAAGCAGGGGCGGCCTACTAGTATTAAATAATCTTGTTATTGAATTTCTCTGATACGCGTAGCTGCATGAAAATGGTCTACCTACAGACGTAAAACGCACCCAGCGCGATCTCGAAAATTTTCAGTCGAAAAACGTGTAGTCAGCAAGGAAAGTTTGTAGTACTGGCTGTTTACGGTAGATGGCGCTAATCACACTAATTCTTGTTGCCCGTTCGGCAAGTCTACCTTACACGGTATCGGACAAGTTTCCATCTACTTCTACGTATACATCGACTGGTAGGTAACCTAGGTATATAAACAGTAATCATGTGTGATTATATAATATGTATAGACCAGTCTCTACCTATGTACACATTGTACGTTATCCATAGGATAGGTACAATGCAAACGGCTAAACTGTAGGTACAGTGTGTGAAGCTTGAAAGGTCCATATAGGTACTTATTCAAACGTTCTCTGAGAATTCACGCAACCGGAATTTCGGTCTCTATGCAAATAATGTAAACCATCTCATCTTAGATGTGTATCGAGAAGTTGGTTAAGTCTTGTGTATGTGAAACAAGTCTCTTTCAGTTTGTTCTAACTAGATGAAACATAAAATGAACTGTTTTTATGTTAACGTTATCTACAAAGAAAATCTTTACAAAAATGTATCTGACTTTTATTGCCACGGTACAAGTTTTTCGACCCCATTGCGTGACCGAAGTACAATGCTCAATTTATTATTAGGCATATAAAACTAGGCGGGTCGGCCCTTGTCTTTCAAATTATGTTAGAATCCGCTTACATACTTATAAAAATTAAATGCTCCTTTCTAATTCTACGTATCAGTCGTGGCTTCTAATACTTTGATCCTATGACCAAAGGTAGGTATCATTTAACTATAATGTATCAAACGTGTAACTATATGGTTAGACCAATATTTTAACGGCCGGCTATCCGAGTCGCGTAGGCAACAAAACGCTCCCTCAGCCCCCGCCAACTTATAGCGACGATGTATATTGCCACGGTAGTGTCAGGACGCTCGCAGGGGGAGTGCAACGACAAAAACGAGCATAGGTCCGACCTCGATGACGCCTGGCGTGGCACTGAACGCGGCGCGCGCAAATTCTCGGGACCTTTTTACGATTTTAATTTCACTAAAAAACTAAACTATTCACTATCAAAATTCTATCCAAATAAAAAAAAATTGAATAAAATTGCCTTTCAGTACATGCAATTTCCAGGTTGTTACGAGCTTTCATTAGAGCATAAAACGAAAAAAATAAACTGAATCGACTTTGTTTCAGATTTTTTTTTTGATCGAGGAAAGTTTATTCTATCGTGTTTTGAACCAAATCACAGACTCTAACACAGATGTATCTGTGACATGTATTTTTTTCCAGCTCAAATATTGTAATTTAACTGAAAAAAATTGATTTAAAACCTTCAAATTTGGTATAAGAGGCTCAATGAAATTTAAATAACTGGCCAAGAGCATGTCGAGATCCGCATATCGTAGGGTTCCGTTTTCCGTACCCAAAGTCTTATAATTGTGGTCACAATCGTAGATCAGAAATTGTAGGTTCCAGAAAAAATAAAGTATCAAAACCCGTCTACTAACTATTTGGTAAACAAAACGCTTTGTGCGTTTATACATAGAAAACAACACCATCTAAAAATATTAGATATTCCTTTGCAAGCGCACTAATGCTATTAAATACGTAATAGATTCAAAGCTCCATTAATCCGACGTGGAACAATACGACTTCCCAGCGGGTGCTGGAAAGTCCAACGTTCATTTCAAATTAGTTTATCGTCGGATGGGCTATTTATTTTTCAATTTATCACGGCCTGACGCGCGAAACTCTACTTTGTTAACTCGCTCTTTTGACATGGTAATACTGCAGCCGCTTCCTAAATTTATGAATATCATACAAATATTTTTTACCGTTTTTTGAAATTTTTACATTGTAGTTCTTTCAAAGGCTCTTTGCAATCACGAAGCTAATTTGAATGGCTTAGGGGCTTTTTCTTTATCTCTGTTTAATTTTTTAAGAGGAGAATAATTAGGTCCGTATTTGAAGATAGATTAATGAAGTTTAGAATTTTGTGCTAATACGTTATTCTTTTTTGTTTTAACTTTTGAGAAAAACAGTTAAAATAATAGTCGAGCCAGTTCATTTTACAGTCTATATTTACGCGGGCCAGGCATGTATATGCTCTGATAGTAAATATCTGAAACAAAAAAAAAACTTATCGGCTACCTGCTAGAGCCGTACGTTCAAAAACCTAGCGAAAGTGATCAGAATACGTGATTTTCAATCTGATTTTGACAAAAGAAGAGTACGACCTAAGTGTATTTTTTTTTCTTTTTTCTGGGTTTTTGTAGTTTTTTTAATATTATTGCAGTTGTCAGAACTAACAAATTCCTAAGACCAGTTTAGTATATAATATTTAAAATATAATAAATAATATATTATAGGTACCAATTTCGTTATGGAGCAATAAAGTGTTACTTACCCACTTCAAAAATATACCAAGTTGTTACATAATAATATTTTGATAAGTTATGCGATAAAGCCTATGATATTTTAATATTTTAAAAGAAACCCTAACAAATTAATTTTATAAAGTTACGAAATAAATCAAGTGCTACGAATCCTACTACGAATTCTCTACGAAATTTCGTAGCTGCCGTAATGTATCCAAATCGTTATTTGATACATCTAAACCTTGGAACAAACTAAACGAATAGGATAATAATATATTGCCAATTATTAGTGATTGTTTGTGGGTTTTATATTGTTACTAGCTTCCCCTCGCGTTTTAATTCGCGTGTAGAATCCCTCAGGAACCTTACGTTTTTCCGGAATAAAAAACATTGTATGTCACTCTCAGATCTTTACACTATCTTTATAAAATCTCAAGTCAATCCGTAGATCTCCTGCTGCGTGAAAGAGGAACAAACAAATCAACACACTTTCACGTTTATAATATCAGTAAGGATAGGGATCACTTCCAGACAAGCTATGACAGACATAATAATTATAACATCTGTTGTCTATACTAATATTATAAAGAGGAAAGATTTGACTGTTTGTTTATTTGTTTGTTTGCATTGAATAGGCTCCGAAACTACTGACCCGATTTGTTCCACTGTTGGGAAGCTACACTATCCCCGGGTGACATAGGCTATATTATATTTTCAAAAAACTTAGGTATTTACTAAAACTCCAATAATACCCATGTGAAGCCGGGGCGGACCGCTAGTCTGAAAATAAGCGGGCCCAAGATTCTAACAAAAGCTTTCAAACAAAAAAAATACAGCTGCGAATTGATTTAGACTTATGAAAGGTTTGTATCACATGTTTTAAACCGTTGTACAGTTTTGTGAGTGCCTCGCGGTGTGCGTCGTGCATCGGCGAATCGGCGAGAGCAGCGTGGTACCGGCACTCGGACGGCTGGCGTGGTGCGCCGCCACCTGGCCCGCGCCGCTCGCCCTGGGACTCGCTGCCCAGCCTGCGCCACGAGGGCAGCCTCAACGACTCCGGCTACAGGAGCAACAGAGCTGACAGCTTTGAGCAGAGGTAACTACATCTCTGGTCACTCTCTAGTACAGCACCATTAGAGCTGACAACTTTGAGCAAAGGTAACTACATTTTGGTCACTCTCTGATACAGCAGTATTAGATTGGTTACTCTATGATACAATATCACTAGAGCTGATAGCTTTGAGCAATGGTGATTACATCTCTGGTCACTCTCTAGTACAGCACCATTAGAGCTGACAGCTTTGAGCAAATGTAACTACATTTTGGTCACTCTCTGATACAGCAGTATTAGATCAGTTACTCTATGATACAACATCATTAAAGCTGATAGCTTGAGCAATGGTGATTACATCTCTGGTCACTTTCTAGTACAGCACCATTAGAGCTGACAGCTTTGAGCAAAGGTAACTACATTTTGGTCACTCTCTGATACAGCAGTAATAGATCAGTCACTCTATGATACAACATCATTAAAGCTGATAGCTTTGAGCAATGATGATAACATCTCTGGTCACTCTCTAGTACAGCACCATTAGAGCTGACAGCTTTGAGCAAAGTTAACTACATATTGGTCACTCTCTGATACAGCAGTATTAGATCGGTTAGTCTGTGATACAACATCATTAAAGCTGATAGCTTTGAGCAAAAGTAACAATATCTCTGGTCACTCTCTAGTACAGCACCATTAGAGCTGACAGGTTTGAGCAAAGGTAACTACATTTTGGTCACTCTCTGATACAGCAGTATTAGATCGGTTACTCTATGATACAATATCACTAAAGCTGATAGCTTTAAGCAATGGTGATTACATCTCTGGTCACTTTCTAGTACAGCACCATTAGAGCTGACAGCTTTGAGCAAAGGTAACTACATTTTGGTCTTTCTCTGATATAGCAGTATTAGATCGGTTACTCTATGATACAGCATCATTAAAGCTGATAGCTTTGAGCAAAGGTAACTACATCTCTGGTCAATCTCTGATACAGCACCATTAGAGCTGACAGCTTTGAGCAAAGGTAACTACATCTTGATGACTACATCTCTGGTCACTCGCTGGTAAGGTAGCATTAGAGCGGATAGCTTTGAGAAAACGCAACTACATCTCAGTTTACTCTCTGTTACAACAATATTAGAGCTGATAGCTTTGATCATGACTACACTTAAAGAAGAAGAAAGATTTTTTTAAACAGAACGTTGGTAAAATGTACTTATTGTTAGCACCTGGGAATATTTTTAAATGTGAAAGCAAAAATCATCGTGTTGTTAGCACCAATTTATGTAAACAATCAACCTTGCCACCCTGTTTTCTGCCCCGGTAATTGAATAAGAGGAACTCCGTGAATCGATGTTCATTTGCAATTCGTGTCAACGAAAGGGATTGGCAGAGAAATCCGAACCTAAATGAAGTTCTCATTACCGACTGTCTATCAGAGCGCGGTCCGAAATGGAGCGTACGGATTTTGATGCCACTTGACAGATCTATTTTTAATAATTCAGACGGCGAAATACGAAAACGATGTTTTAACATTCGGCAGACTGTAAAAAAGTTCATAAAGTATTTACATTTTGGGACCCTTCGTGTCACTTTTAACCTTACGCACGGTTTATTCTTAGCAAACTTGCAGAGATAATTATTTTACTGGGTTTACTCTTGAATTAGAATTTCATTATCATTCTAAGCTCCAGTGGTTATTTGTTTCATTAACATGGTTCCTTGAGAAAGCAGTTTTTGTTTTTACCCAACTGCCCAAGAAAGAGTGTTTGTATGTTTCCCTATTACCTACATAGCCTAAACGGCTTAACAGATTTTGAAGTGCAAGGTGTCGTTATATTCGTCTTTGTCTACAAATTGTCATAAGCTACTTTTTACTATTGAGTTTTTGTATTTCATACAATAATAGGTACTTGTTGCTCTACCTGATTAAGAAATGAATAATAATCAAGAAATATCATATAAACTGGTTACGCTACAAACATCTATTGTCAATTATGAACAAACAAGCATGCGTCCGCCTGGTCGTAAGTGGTAATCGCTGCATATGGACACCTGAAACACTAGCGGTGTTGTTGTATTTTGCAAAAAAGCTCTTATCATTTCGTCTAAGTAAACCTTTCACCCCTCCATCCCATTTACGTATTCGTTTATCAGAGAGTAAACTATGTTCATATTTTTTTTGTGAACAGGCGCGTAACATAAGTTAAGATGACCTTTACATAAAGTTTAAATTTCAGAGGGACGTTCGACCGACAAGACAGTGTGCGGTCTGAATACGCAAGCGACCGTGAGTCGACGCGCTACGGCATCGTGCAGCAAGCGTCCATTGACAGCACTGACTCCAGGATATGTTACCTGACATCGAGTGAGGTCAGTACAAATTTCCGTATGCTTGTACATCGGTAATAACATTACGCAGTTAACAGAACCTTTGGCTTTCCATAAAATTAACCACTCTTTAAAAGAAGAAAAAATATTTTTTATAGCTTAGATTTTAAAATAGTTTTCACAATGTTGATAAATCCAAACTAGTAGTATAAGTATGTGTTAAACGTAAACTGCTCGTAACAAATCGAAAAAACAAATACAACCGTTAGTCTTACTAAGCAGTTGAGTCCGTTGAGAACATAACAGTAAAATTTTGTAATCACCTTTATCATATTCACTCGAAAATAGTTTTTTTTCTAAGATGTCACAAAGCTATTTATAACCTAACACATGATTCTGAGAGAAGAATTAGGTACATTATGATACGAACGAAAATCTGTAGTCCAAGTGATACCTATCTATTATGATTTTTACTATACCCACGAGAGAATTTCAGAATTACGTATTTTTATGTTATATTACTTAAAACACAATAAAAACCTCCGTAGATGAAACTTTCTAAAAAGGTTGGCGTGGCGGATAAAAGCAATAACTTGCAACCGACCTTCTTTCCTGAAAAAACTCGGGTATCTTCAAGGTCAGAGTGAATAAGTAGTTTCTAGGTCCACGTGCTCCATCTTCGGCCAGCTTTATATCAGTTGAGTTGGTGGCCAAAGGTAGACCTAGTCTATACAAAAACTGCCAAGTGCGTGTCAGGTTCGCGCACTGAGCGTACTACCACTGAGGTTCCATACCACCACAAAATACAATAATAATAATTAGCAATTTAAAAAACCGACTTCAAAGTTAGTAAAATATGCAATTTCGATTCCGTTAAAGACATTACCGAATGTCATCATCATCATCATCATCATTTCAGCCGTAGGACGTCCACTGCTGGACATAGGCCTCCCCCATCGATCTCCAAAAGGACCGGTTGGAAGCGGCCTGCATCCAGTATTACCGAAAGTATTAATTATTATTTATTATACAATTACAAAATGCAAGTTTGTAATCATGTATTTTTTTTTAATGATATAACTTCAAGTAATGATAAAACTTTCGAATTTTTTCCTTTATATGTGCTGTAAGACCTTGCCCCTTGCCAAATTTCATGATTCTAGGTCAACGGAAAGTACCCTATAGATTTGATTCCCTTGTGAAATTGCAAAATATACGAAAATATGTGACATAAACGGTTATATCTTTTGATCCCGTAGACTTACAAGTAATTTTTTTTATTGCTGAAGGAAACTATAGATCCAAGTAGGTATATGATATAAATTTCAACTTGATACTTTTACGTGTTCTTGAGAGAAAATGGTCTTCACAGATGTATAGTATAAGGGTATAATTTTTTCCTTTTTAGACACGGAACCCTAAAAAGCACTACTTGTTATCTGAAAACATTAGAAACCTTCTTACATCTCTTTTCTGCTACTCTCTTTAAAAACCTGTTTGTTAACTCCTGCGTGAAGTAATGTGCTATAAAATCTCATTAAATGTTTTGAAGTTCATACAAAGGTTGTATTGAGTTGAAACTTTAAGGCCGGCTAATTGACTTTATTAGTGAGTCCAACCAGCAAAGGAGGTCAAACCAAAACATCTCGATTACCCGAGGCCTGGCGGATATTCTGCGAGAGGCTAACCCTTATGATGCATGAGTGGACGGGCATTGCTTTGGGCCTAGGAAGGGTTGAGTTACAACATGCACGACAGCTATCTATAGCAAATAATGGACTTCATACACATTTATGACTATTTTCGGCTTGGGTACACGTAAGATGTTAACCTCGGTAAGTTTTGGGTCGGTTTGGTTAAAACTTATTTATGTGTTATGACCCCTTGAGTAACGTAAGAGCCTGCTATCCGAACTTTGTATCACGTAATATTTTAGTACGTTATTTAAGTTTGAATCTACTGATCTGATCTTAAATTCATTCACTGACAGATAACACACAGTCTAAGCTGCTCAGCTTAGAAGCATGACATTTTGAACATAAAAACGGCTATCTATTTCAACTTTGAGTGCAGCTAAACTTTTATTACTTTTCTCTAAAAAAGTAAAATAAATTCAGTGATCACTGCCTTTTTTTATTTACCACTAGCAACGCACCCCAGATTCGCACGTGTGTAAGTCTTATTTTTTTTACACCTTGGGTTACATTATTGGAGTTTTAGTAAGGATCCCATTTTTTTTTGAAAATATAATATAGCTTATGTCACCCGGGGATAGTGTAGACAGTGAAATATTTTTTTATTAAATCGGTTCAGTAGTTTCGGAGCCTATTCAATGCAAACAAACAGACAATCAAATCTTTCCTCTTTATAATATTATTATATATACGGGGTGTAAGGGGAATACTCTCGAAGCCAAAGAAGGTAATTGTATTCATCATTATGAACAACTTTTACTATGGGACCAACCCTGAAATCGCGAAAAAAATATCAGCTGTTCTATAGAAAACGGTAATTGACACTCGACAAAATGTATGGAACAGCAGATTTTTTTTTGCGATTTCAAGGTTGGTCCCATACTAAAAGTGGTTCATAATGATGAGTACAATTACCTTCTTTTGGCTTCGAGAGTGTTCCCCTTACACCCTGTATAGTATAACTTATAACCTCTTTGTGCTTAATTTTTAAAGTAAAGAGGAGCAAGTTGGATATTATTATGTGCCCTTTTTGCACGTTATTTTATAGTCAAGGTGAAAGAAAATAAGAAAGTTAACGAATCAATTTTTGTAAATTTTCCACTTAAAGAGGTTTCATCCCCTAGGATGGAAGTTTGTATGGAAGCTCGTCATTTTTTATGAGCTTTTATTTGACAGGTTAGTATGAATGTGTGGGACAAATCTTACAGCTGAATTTGAGACAATTTATCCTCAACCGATTGAGTTGAAATTTGACTTATGTAAGTGATAATGCTATGTTATGGTACCATTGAGCTCGTTTGAACTCCAAAATGAAACGACGTAACCGCGTCAAGTTTGGGTTCGTTGGATTTGTCTTTCCAGGCACTTTGGTCCTAGATGTTGAGCGGACGCCTAAAAGCTGGTTTTAAAAAGGATTTTTAATTAATAATTTATTACACTTAGAAACGTGAAAGTTGGTACTTACATTTGTTGGTTATTAGTTAGTCTTATTATTGTTTTTCGGATATTCATCCCTTAGGCGATGAGAATAGAGAGTAGAAGATGAAAGTTTATTATGTTTGTGTTCCTTATGAAATAATAAAAAATTTAATTTGGGTGCGGTAGAATGAAATGGGTTAGAACATATGAGTGAGTAAGTGAGCAGGGAAGTGGATTGAATGTGGGATGGAAGAATGATAAAAGTCGGAAAAGAGTGGGACGGGATTAGGATGAGAGTAGGATAACAGTGGGAAAGGTATGAGATCATTGAGGAAAATATTACTACAAAGAGTTTTTCTATGCAGACGAATTTGCGAGCAACAATTCTTACGTCAATATAATGCTTTTTACTCAGCGTCTGCAAAGTAATACCTTGTACTTATATTGAATATATAAGTACTTATATTGTATTCTGTGATAATATAAATATACTACACATTGACATATGATTTAAACATTATCTATACAAGCCGTTCACCACGAACTGAGATCTCACGACCCATACATACAAACATACACAGAAACGTTGATTTGTCTCATTAGAATCTATAAGACCTCTCTATGCTCGATAAAAAAAAACACTCCTGCTACTAATGTCACCTCTTCTAAATCGGTTCAGGCAACTTGAAGTGAGTGCAGATACATACATGAACCCTGAAACATATCTTTATGAGTACTCAAGAAAAAGCCTTTTTTTACTCTGATTAGTCCGCGTTTGACCAGCAACTCGCATGTTAGTAAGCGACGATGTGATCGAAGATGAAGCACGCAGACTTAGAAGATTTATTCACCCTGGCCTTGAAAAGGCCCAGATTAATTTTCAGCAAACAAGGAAGCTGGCAGGTTGTTTCAATACATACCTTTCAACCTAAGTTAAGTCTGGATTGTACATAGGTACATGCTTTGCACCTAAATATAGGTACACGAGGTATAATTGTAGCTCGACTCCCGCGTCAAAGTGAATCGATCTAATCACAGATCTAATTGAGAATTCGGTAAGCTGCTCTCGATAATACCTGACTTACCAAATCCCTTCTCTGTGTTGGAGCTAAGGTAAATTGCTTTGTACAGCGGATGCTGCGCTGGCGGATTAATTTATGTGTTTATAGGTCCAGTGCTCGTGTCGAATACTCGCACCGGTACTGGAAGTAAATCAATACACCCCACCGTATCAAATACATGAGTGAACATGGTTGGTTTATTCAGAAAATATATCTAAGTACCTACTATATCTATAATATATATATATATATATAAATCTTACGAAAAATATTAATTAAATCTTATGGAGCGCTGTACGGAACTGAGACGTGGTCGATGACTAAGAAAGATGAGAAAGGCTGGAGGCATTTGAAATATGGTTTTGGAGACGCATGAAAAGAATAAGCTGGAAAGAAAAAAAATACAGGAAGTATTAGATATTACCGATGAGAAAACAATCCTACTAGTGAGTATAGAGACTAGAAGATGCAAGATGTTTGGCCACCTTGTAAGATATGACAAATTAATGAAAACCAGCATAGAGGGAAGGTAGAAGGAATGAGAGGACCGGAAAGATAAGAAAGAATATATTTTGACCAAATAAAAGAGAGAGCAAATATCATGTCGTACAGGGAGGTGAAAACGCTGGCAGAAGACCATCAGGCCTGGAAGATACTCCACCGACAAGAGTTACGCTCTTAAATGTTGAATGAATGAACCTACTCTATCAAGAAATCATACCAATTCATTATTTTGATACCTATTTTTATTCTGCTTGCTAGAAAAGATATAAATATACCTATCAATTGACTAATTAAGCAATGACTCAAGTTACTTAGTGATTTATAGTCAGGCGATAAAAATATTTTTGTTATGACTAAGTTTCGCTTCAGAATAACTTTGATAGAAGTTTTATTTTTGTCTTGCTCTTCTCTAGAATGTTTCTTTACTTACGTACAATACGATTTTTCATTGTATGATGCGATATTTTACAACACCACACAAAACCGCATAATTTATAAGGAGTCCGTTAAATACAAATAAAACACCTGCTCGATATACTCAGTTTTATATTTAGGTCAAAAAATTATCCAAATCCTCAAGCTCATAAATGATTTTAATTGATGTTTCGATAGTACATAACTTTGATTGCACTACTTTGGGAGTCATGAATTTAATGTATAATTACCTACTATCGTAACTCCCAGCACACTATATCCGCATTATGACAAACTTTCAACAGGATCTCGCTACTTCATTAACATGCACAAGCTCTTTAACTAGTTATAGTGATCTAAAGCAATTCGTGAGATTACTCTATAAATGGCCGAAGTTCAGTGAACACGAAATTGTTGGAAAACTTTTCTTTTATATCAAACATTAATTGACTTGAAAGCCCCTTCTTTAGAATTCAAATCGATGCTGGCACACGACGCTGCGATGGCTTTAAAAGTACAGCTACCGACAAAATATAAAGTTTATTTTAGGTATGCTAAAAAACATTTATTTATTTATTTGGCTCATGTTATAAGACTAATCATCTAACGAAAACTATAAAGTGTATCTCATAAAGGGATATAATTCAAAAGGGAGCTCCCTTTATGAATGCCATATATCTCTTTACGTCAGTGTAGTCATAATTTACGACGGTACTGAACAAACCTAGATACGTCTTGTTGGGTACTACCTATTGTCCTCACTTCACAAAGTGTTACATATAAGTACCTGACAACGGGTGTTGTAACTATAGTACTGAAACATGTCGTATGTATAGCGTGCAAAAGGAGCAGAGTAAAATAATGTAGGTCCAGTCGGGAGCTGGGAAGCGAGGCTGGGGCGGGCAGGTGGCCTCGGGCGCTCTCGGCGGAGTCTGCGCACTGCGCGGCGCGCCTCGCTGCGCCTCAACCTCCGCCAATCGTATCCTGAACCTACCATTAAAAATATTGTTTTGAGGTTAACTTCTGCTAGTTACTTGTAACATAATGAGTTTACGCCGATCGCGTACTCGGAACGCCTGAACACGTCGCCCCATAGTCTGGTCGAATGTCGCGAAAACGAACGTTGAACCGGAAACTGCGGCGTTTTGTTTGTGTAAATACAAAGCTGTTACTGTCAAGTGCACGGACAAAGAACATTTTGTGACTGCGTATCTCTGCATTAAAGTAAATTCACGGTTGTAAAAAGAAAGCTTTAGATTGACTGGAACTGTTGTGAAACAAATGTTAATTAACATATCTAGCGTGAAAGTGAAGTCAATTCTAGGGCCTATACTCGAGTGATTTGTTGACATACACGATCATCCATCTTCCATTTACAATAATCTAGTTAATTAGAAATGATAAGCGTTACTACTTAGTAGAGTTCCTGCCTGTATATCGCTTGATCCACCTGTGATATTTCGTCTGTTGTTGTTGACCTTGGTGTATCTTCTAAAGCTAAATGTTGAACTTATTGTATTGCAACTCTTAGAGTGTTCATGTTGTGCTATTGTTTATACATTAATTAGAAAAATGAATAACATTTAACGAAGAGAGACTCTTCAGCTCGCACAAATCTGTACTTATTACAATTGTTGAACAAAGTATATACATATTTTTAAAACTGATTTTAGTCTAGATGTTTGTGTATTAGCTAGTAAATAAGGAGTATATTGTTGGCAACATTTATTGTATGGGGGTCATCATATCAAAGACAGCTGCTTGCCTGGAGGTACAATATTTTTTATCTCTATTTTTAAATACCTTTTTCCATAGTCTTGTCATGTGTAATAATTTTTGATAAACTATAAACTGCATAATGATAAAATTAGTGATATTTTTAGCAGAATCGATATAAAATGCTTGTCACAGTTTTTTTATACAACCTATATTAAAATTCATATTTACCATCAAGCAAGTTGGTGGCCAGACGCACGTAGAAAAAAGATATACAAAACTAAAGACACTGTAGATCTTATCTCTACATAACCACTGAGGATATATAAGTACTACGGTATAATAACTTTTTACATAAAGCTCCTTGGTCCAATTATTATAATAGTGTCACGCAATAGTAAGAGTTTTTTTTTCCAATTTAGTGTTCGGAACTATTTTGTTATAGTTTTATTTTACATCTATGTATATGGTGATGATGGTATATAAAAGCGAAATTCACTCACTCACTCATTACGAAATCTCGAAAACTACTTAACCTACATAGCTGAAATTTGGCAAGTAGATTACTTACAGGGTGTTCCGCAAAGAAAGGATTTTGCGAAAGGGCAGAATTAAGGGAGGCAAAAGGGGGTTTAAATATTATATGAAAGTCTACGCGTACGAAGTCGCGGGCAACAGCTTATAAAAATGAATCCCTATTTACTTTGGTCACGCCATAACTTCAGAACGACTTTACCAATTTTATTAATCTTTTTTCAAACTTCCAATACTTTGTAGAAGGTTCTTACGGAAAGAAACATAAAGAAAATTGCGCAGAACATTTTCAGAAAACAACTACAACAATTTTAATTCGCGGATGAAGCCGCGGGGCGCAGCTAGTAAATAATAAATTTATTTTGCCACTATTAATATTAGATACAATATTTAGTTTTAAAACTGAAATTATTGTTACAATACTTAAAGCAATATTGTTAAAATTAACATGCAACTATAACAATTTGCATTCGCTAGTTATCGCTATAGGATTCCCTGTGTGGCGATAACTATATATGAAAACGAAATACCACTGACTGAATTACTGGCACATCATGAAATCTCAAAAGCTACTTGAACAAGGCAGTTGAAATTTGTCGGTTTAGTCAATTTTTTGAAATAATTCTGATACACAATAAAAACATATAATTCATTCTTTTTATGAAGTACTAGCTTCGCCCCGCGATTTCACCGTTTAGTGATGAAAAATGGTGAGGATAATGATGTTAAGTAGCCTATAACACTCTCCATCCATTGAACTATACCCATGCAAAAAATCAGGTCGATCTGTTGCTTTGTTGCTGCGTGAAAGAGGAAGAAACAAACCAACAAACTAACAAACCAACAAATTAACAAACCAACGAACTTTTCGCATTTATAATATTAGTATGATTCTGATAAAACACTGCTAGGAGAAAATTTAATTGTTCCTGCATTTTTATTTTTTGCTTAAATATTGAAAAAACTTCCAATCTTAATAATTACCGTAGGTAAAGGTAATTTTTTGATCCGCACGGAGATACATAAGTTATTGAATTACCTATTAACGATAAACATGCGTCCAGTTGTGTTTATATCTTTATAACTCAAAGTTTTTATCACACTTATAGAAATTATTTAAAAATTTATTGTTATATCGTATAACACGAATGAATAGCAATGGTGGCCGAGCGGTAGCATCTGCGCTTTACAATCTGACGGCACCCGGTGCGATCCGCGGTCCTGCACCAATGACTTAATTAGTAGGTACTTAAGTAAATTATGTGCAGTTTCGATGCTATTGCTAAACAAACCGGCCAAGTGCAAGTCGGGCTTGCGCACTTAGGGGTTCCGTACCACCACTAAATACAATAAGGTCATCCAAGTAACCAAATTACCAGTTATTATAACGCCTTCCAAAATAGTCGAAGCAATTGCTACGTAGCCACAGTTAATTATTTTGACACAGGCCCTCGAGAATAACACAATTATAACTTGGTAATGAACATAAATTTGTCACCGACTCGCACTTGGCCATTACTTATTATTTGTTGTTATACTTTAGAGTTTGAACTATAATCATGCCTAGTTTGACGCTTATACGTATTACCGTTTATACATTAGAGCTAATAAAAAAATACGTTAAAAACACGTTGTTGTAAGGAGTCCAAACCCCCTTTCGTTTTTACTTTTTGTTTTTTTTTATTATTTCTTAGTTAATCCGCCGTAACATTACATATTCTGTGAAAATTTCAACTGGCTATCTATTACGGTTAGAAAGATACAGCCGTTAACAGGTAGGACAGATGAACAGACAGACAGACAGACATACGTCGTAAGCGTAGTATAGGGTCCCGTTATTACTCTTTGGGAACGTCTCTCTGTCTGGATGTTTGTTCGCTTTTCACGACTAAACGGCTAAGCCGATTTTAACGAAATTTGGCAGGAGGATAGTGTGCATCCTGCAGACGGACATAGGGTACATTGCCCCCAAAAATACGGAAAAATTAGAAAATCGCGGGTAACACCGCGGGATTCAACTAGTAGTTAAAAAGATGATAAAGATGGCGTGAGACATATTGTATCAATATGTATCTTGCAATCGGTAAAATTGATAAAAGTATATTCCACAAACATTACCATTCATTTCATAACACATCACACGGGTGCAGTGAAAAATTCTCCGTATTACTAAGGAACCCTTAAAAAATCGCGCATAAAATCTATAAGCATGTATATGATACCTTGTTTTAACGCACCTTTTTCAGCTGTTTGTTCGTCTCCCCTCTTTATTTGAGTGTAATGCGATAGTGAGGGCTGTGTTTATTCTCGTGCGCGACCGCCACCGCGGCTGTAGGCACGGTTACTGTAAATTGTGTCAGGGTCGTGTTCCTATTGATTCCCTCTTCTTTCTCAAGAAGACTCGACCCGTCTCATGTGTTTTCCGGTTTATACAGCCTGAATAACTATAATTATTTATCTCGATTCGACTGCCGAATCGAACAAAAGGGTTGATCGTTAGATAGTTTTTTGAGATTGTCTTCTTCGGACCCCACGCGGATACATAATTGAATTACCTACCTTATTGAGGTACCATCGTCGTTCTAACTCCTTTGGTTCTTGCGCAATTCCATTGGTAAACATTCCACCTTCACGTTTATAAGGCACTTTGCCCTTTCCCAATATTTGACGCAAATTACTTTTGTTTCCTTCATTCTTTACCTTTGTTACAATAAAAATATTCATCGCTGTATTCTATACAGATGTATCAAAGCGTATTTTAAAAGCAAGATCTCATAATAATATAGACATGTACAAAAACCTAAATAAGTATCTAAATGGTTCTGTTTTGTATTTGAGCATCCAATGTAAACGTACCTAACCCACACCAAAAATAAAATCAATTTCAGCAAAAATAGATATTGGATTCCTTTGGGAAATCGTGTAAGCGAGCTGATATTTTCATGTTACCAGCTTGTCACAGTAATGTTGTATATAACTACTCGGAATAAACCTGGTGAATAACTAAATAGAACCTAAACAGCAATTAAGCTGCTGATGTAGAATATCCAAGCTTCCAAGTAGTGACATCAGCTTTTACAAATCTACAGTAGACACAGTAGATATACCTATTAGTAGAGTAGTATAGTATAATAGTAGTGTCTATAATATAGTACAGCTGTTTTTGGGAGTATTTTTACCTGACGACCTAAACTATAAAGCGGGTATATTGTGTATAATTATAATAATAAATACGGGACATTTTTGCACACACGGTCATCTGACCCCAAACTAAGCAAAGCTTGTGATATGGCTGCCAGAGACTGGTATATATATATATATAGTTTTAAAAACATACTTAAATAGATATTAACACCCAGATATAGAACAAACACAAATGTTCATCACACAAAATGTTTGTCCTAGGTGGGAATCGAACCCACGCCCCCAAGCTCAGAAGGCAGGTTCACTACCAACTCGACCAACGGGCTATCAAAATTACGAAGTTCCCACATAAAGCCTTATAACGCCTCAAATGATTTCAATAAATGAGGTGTCGACATATTTTTCTTAAGTTCAAGGACGGTTACTGGGTAGGTGAAGTCATCATACATTCAAGGTGGTGACTAGGTTCTTTTGCAGTTAATGTAGGGCAAACAATATTTTGACTACAGCCTCTCGTGTGAACTACCATTGAGCAAGTCCTTCTTAATAGAAATGAGATTTTGTACCCATTTTTTGTTCAAGTATACCGTTTGTGAAATATTTTCTGCCAAAATATCACTATGGTATTTTAATATTGTTTTAAAGAATTAATCTTGTAGGGTCCTCAATAATTCTCTTGGTTTATCATACAAGCTCACAACTCTTCATAAAAACATTCTAATGAGAGATAATAGGTACTTGCCAAAAAATCTTTGACATGAAAGTCACGTATAAGTAAGTGAACCCAGAAAAGAAAACTTTCGGCACCTCCCATAAGTTCCGTACTTTTATTATGACGTATAGTCAACGCGTGATGATGATAAATAAATAATACATCCACGCGCAGCTGCTTGTGAGACAAATACACAACATTTTTCATCGAGTAGCTGAATATATGGCTAGGAAAACGGCTCAACATGATGTATATCCGCAGGAAACAAGTAATACGTTGAAGACAGGTTATATATCGTAGGTAATATAAGCGCTACTCGTAGAGAAAGCTTTTAGAGGGAGCTATAAACTAACAGTGTGTTTTGTCGGAATTAGGGTAACAAATGCCAACCTACCCTTCGCGGTCAATTATTTGATGTAGGTTTACTGAAATACTCGTATCTTAGTTTAGAGAAATCCTTACAAAAACTTTATCTTATCTTTTTTTGTTACAGGTAAGTTAACTTTTTGTTTCAATGCAAAACGAAGGCTTCTAAGGTAAGTAAGTACCCATTATCATAAAATTATAATTATATTTTGAAATTAGTCATAACTGTTATGTAAAATATGATTGGTTTGTGATTTTACATAAGAAAATATTTTATTCTTTAGCACTATTTATTTTTCTTGTATAATAACTTTAGATATAAAAGGGTGAACCCCTTTATTTTATCTTCGCGTGCGTATATTGCAATGATACTATCACAATGTATGGTTTTCGTTGGACTACGTAGTTTTTATAGGCTTTCACTCGTTAAATAATATTTTGTTAGGAAAATGTCACTGTTATTATAGCATTTGTTTTGTTTGTTACAATATCTTGGTATTTCTTACGAGTATATTGCTGATGGAGCTCCATCAGCAATATACTCGTAAGAAAGTCATGTACGTACTTTAATGTTTCTGGAAGTAAATTCACAGTTTATTTTTTCGTTTAGATAGTAAATTAGACTGAAAACATAAGTTTTTGAACGAAACAGGACATATCATACACTTATCCCTTCTTAACCCTTTGATTCTTAGCCCTTTTAAAAACCCATTCAATGCACATACTACAAGTTCTGAAAATAAACTGATTATTTGTGATGAAAACTGTGTAAAAAGGTTACCTGTATATATCTATATATAGCCGCGAAAGGGTCATGACTTTTACCATTTTATTGTAACCTTTATTGAGTACTTTAGGTACCTAAAGGGTATGTGCTCTTTGAAGACTTGAAAAGATCAGAAAACTTGTCAGGCTTGATCCAAGAGTAAAGATAGTAAAGAGAGAACCTCTATAATTCTGAATGTTGTACTGTGACTTTGAATAATTATGCTCAGTGTGTTTTGGTGGTAGTTCTTTAATTTATTTAGATAATTTCTTGTACTTTTTTCTCTTTAAGATAACGCGATAGATTGACGTAATGTTTCCATGACGTCTCGTAGACAAGGACGTTTTTTATACCCTAGGGTAAAAAACGTCCTTGCTCGTAGATTGTAGTAACCTCTGAATTTCAATACACACAAGTACACCTACACCGCACTAAACAATATTTTAATAAGGCCAGCGGGCTTTTTAAAAGAAAATGGCTCTTCAGGGGCCATGTTTTAACAAAATTGTGGCTGTCTGTCATAATGAACAGCAAAGGGAAAACAATGTTAGGACTAAAAATATTATAAAAATGTAAATTTTGACAAGACAGTAAAATTATTACGAAATGCATTTTAAAAATCATTTACAAGAAAATATTAAAATGCATCATCAAAACTGCTAAGCAATGAATGAGAACGTTTGCTAAAAAATAAGTGGTTATAAAAACAAAAGCAAATGTGAGCTGTGATTGACGGTTTGAGCTGGGACTATATTTTTGAATCGCTTGTTTGATATCGCACGATAATATGATATAAAAAATTAAAGATTTTCTATTGGTAGAAAGCAAATTCGGATGGTTCAAACCACTCGTTGCGTTAGCGAGTAATATGATTATTACAAAAATGTTACTTTTGTTTGGGATTTCGTTCTAAAATAATATAATACGAGCGATTCAAAACTAGGGCTCCTTCCAGGTAAGTCTGTGAAATTACGTTTGGAGCACGTAGTCTGCCATTGGCACTCGTCGTTGTTACCGATGATTGCACGTCATCTCTCCGTTCTGTCCATCGCATCGAGCTTGCCACTCGCCTCGATACGTGCATTGCTGGTAACGACTAACGAGTGCGTCGCAAACCCCGCAGGGGTCACAAAAGGGAACGGGCGGGTATGAAACCCCCCACGCATGCGCCTCCAGCTTTCGCCATTTAATATTATTCCCTTGTAACGTACTCTCGGTTCGTTTGCTCGGTCAATTATCTTCGGCGTATTGAAGCAGCTACTATAATTCCTGTTCAACCGTTATATTAATAGCTGGCGATATATTTTTCCATTACCTACCCAATCTTATTTCTTACAGCGTGTTCCTTGTTCTAGATTGTTCTCACGTCACTTCTTAACATTTAACTTGTGAGCAATTAATTAAGTTAAGCATTCACCTTCTCGTAGAGTTTGAATGTAATCATATTATTTGCTTATAAAAGCGCAGTTACACGTTTGATGTCAATTTTATTCGAGGAAATTTGAAAAGGTAGCGCCTAATTAAATTCATTACTATGTTCAGTGGGAGAAGCGATAATAATAATTTACGATTCATTAACTTTGTCTGCAGGCTACGTAGGTACTATTCGTGATATGAATTTATCGGTTTCACATGAATAATAATTACGCTGAAAACATAGATCGTTTTCGGCGACCAATAGAGCTGATTTATATGGCTGATAGATTATTGTAGGTATGCTTACTAGCGGTTTGTTTGACCAGGAGGTAGTAAATGGTAAATCAGGCGTGTCTACATGGGAGTGGGAGGAAAAGGGAGCGCCCGGGGTGGCCAGCTTAATGACATTTTGTTTGCCGATTGATTGATCGCAGTTCAGATTCGATATGCCAATATAGGTCTGATAGATATATTTTTTTCCATTCAAGAGTGCTTTAGTAAAGTGTAAAAATAATATTTAGCTCCTAAACTCGGTCTTAATTTATTTACTAGCTGCGCCCTGTTAATTACTCCTTATATCATCAGCTATCTGCCAGTAAAAGTCCCGTCAAAATCGGTCCAGCCATTTTGAATTCCATTGAAAACGTACATCGTTTTATTAAATACTAGCAACGCATCCTGGCTTCGCACGGGTGCAAGTCATATTTTTTTACACCTTGGGTTATTATTGGAGTTTTAGTAAGGATCCCTATTTTTTGAAAATATAATATAGCACCATAATATAGTCTATATGTAACCTGGAGATGATGTAGATTCCCAACAGTGTAAGAATTTTTCAAATCGGTTCAGTAGTTTCGTAGCCTATTTAATGCAAACAAACAAACAATCAAATTTTCCTCATTATAATATTAGTATAGATATAGATAAGAAGATTGCACAATGCACAATGCCTACACATAATTTTTCAAATTAAGGGCGTGGCCACAACACTGCGATGCGACGACGCACCGTAAAAATCTACACTCCATGTCCATGTCCAATCAATCATGTCTCACTAGAAACTAAACTATGGTCAGAGTTTTCTCGTACGATGTCGTATGCGATGAAATTTTTGCGTTGTGTCAACGTATCGCACTGAGCTGCAGCATCGTTTTTGCGACGCTTTGTCGCACCGCAGTGTTGTGGCCTCTCCTTAAGTATGTAGTATAATTATAGATTTTTTTTTTAACTTCAGACTAGTTTTGTCGGTGGGTGTCAAAGATTTAGAACTTTCCGAAGATTGAAAGCGTTTTACAACATTTCCTTAAAATCATGTCTGAAATTAATACATGATCGAAAACACGTCTTACTCATACCTTCCAATTAATTGGGTTAGCATAATACAATTAAATTAACATGAGCGAAAGTGTATCGGTTACCTATTTAAATTTAATCATCATAATTTAATATGGTTATAATCAATTCGATTGGAGCAATTAGGTACTTAGACACGTTAGTGGCAAGATTAACATTTTGTCTTAACCATTAAGAAGTTCATCATCATCAGCCAGAAGACGTCCACTGCTGAACATAGGCCTTCCCCTTTAACCTCCGCACTGAACGACAGCCTGCCTTTTGCATCCACTGGATGCCGGCGAAAAAAAAAGCAAAGCGGCAAAGTATTCATTCGCAATTTTACAAATTTATTGCAGCTGTTCGATCTTTTCTTAATTTTTTTCGACTGCTACAATGTAGCTAAAAGTAAACATGCTAGCTCACACAGTAAATGTAATTGTAATGGTTGCGATTGATACTACAACCGATATTAATATTATAATGACAGCACGTCCAACTGGATTAAAAGAACAAAGGAACCCACTAAAAGAAAATTGAGAAGGGCTTATTATTCAACCAAATAAATCTCGTAAAGAACAAAAGAACTTTCGTTGCAGTAATTCAATGCATGATATTCTTGTATTTCTAAACAAAGGTAGAGCATCTCATTTGTTTGTTATTGAATTAATGTATTGTACAGTACTAGCGACCCGCCCGCCCGGCTTCGCACGGGTGTAATTTACGTGCGAAGCCGGGGCGGGTCGCTAGTTATATAATATATAAACCTTCCTTGAAAATGTATCTAACTGATGGTGAAAACCGCATGAAAATCCGTTGCCTGGTTTAGGAGGAGTTAGCGGCCATACAGACATACAGACAGACAGACAGACGCGGAAAGCGACTTCAATTTATACCATGTAGAGATATTTCTCTATGATTGTACTTACTATGTTTTGAAATAAATATGCAAAGTAGAACGTGGTAGAACTGAGTTAATTAACAATACAGCAATGAAAAAAAATTATGTACTTCATTTCTTAATTCAAAATACAGCATAGGTGTTTGTACATGTGTAATCGAAATTTTATTGTTATTACCTGTCAATGTCTTGTTATTCTTATTTGTCATGTAAAATTTGAAAGATATCTCTTCTCTACATAGTATAAATTGAAGTCGCTTTCCGCGTCTGTCTGTCTGTATGGCCGCTAACTACTCCTAAACCACGCAACGGATTTTGATGCGGTTTTCACCATCGGTTAGATACATTTTCACGGAAGGTTTATATATATAACTAGCGACCCGCCCCGGCTTGGCACGTAAATTACACCTGTGCGAAGCCGGGCGGGCGGGTTTCAATTAACACTTATAAAATGTAAACGTTCGTATGTAAAGGTAGCATTCCGATTTTTGCGGTCGCGGTCACCAACATCTGAATGCTACTTTAAGTGTGTATGTGTTTGTCCTCACCGATCAGACAAGCAAGGGAGTGATAGTAAGGTGCTGTAACGGGTGCGAACGCATCTAGCCTAAATTAGGCTTGATGAATTTAATTGAACTCACCCTGCAGACGACCAGACAGCCAACTGCTTACGCAATATTAAACCAACGTTAAAACCGCGTCGTTCGGAAAATTATATGAACGCGAACCTTAACGCGCCCAGATACGTTTTGCGGTCGCGCAACATTATTTCATTACCTAAACTGGATTGCTTTAAACAGCTAGCCGTAAGGTTCCAGAACTCGCTGCCGTTTTTTGCGTGTGGACTATTAGTTAGTTTATTGGTGCCGCTGCAAGTTTCTTAGTGTGCGTGAAAATAGGTTAATTTATTTTCGACAGTGAGAACAAAGAAGTAATTAATTATCCAACTCATTATTTGAAGGGAAGTAAAATTGTAGTTGGAATTAAAGAAAAATGGAAATCGCATAGTTAATATTGAGATCACCACACCACCACGTCACCACAGATTAAAATTACTACATTTATTGTTTCATTTGAATGTGTAGTTTTTTTATCCTTATTGTTTTAATGATCACAACAAACTCGAGTCCAGACTTTTCATAAAAACAGATTATAAACTCGGTGGATTGTGGCCCTCTCTTGCCGTAAGTGCCACCCTCGTTAAATATATGTTTATTCCCGCATTAATTAATGAACTATTATAGAAAAACTAAAGCTGTAATCGTTATAAAAGATTTGTGAATTACACAGTTAAATATGGACGCGAATTAGTTCCGACCTCTCACAACTTCCCGCTTCTTTTAGAAGATTAGCTTGATGGTGTTACATCCTCGGCCACACCATCGCTTACCATCAGACGAGTTGGTGGCCAAACGTTGATCTATTCTGTATAAAAAAATAATAAACAAATGGTAGATTTAGCCTGCAGAACAGACTGTCACCGACGCTTGATCAAATATTATAGCATTTATTTAACTTATATTGTTTAATAATCTAGTTCTGAATTACCTCCCAAACTCTCTGTCGTCTTACCACAAACTTTGAATTTTTCACTATATATTATTATACGTTTGAAGCCATTTTTTTATCTAGTCATACTGGTCGTGAAATATTATCTAATACATAATATTACAGTAAGAATACATAATCAACCAGATTACGAAACCCTTTTCAGCCCAAAATAGGTATAATGGCCGTGAATATATGTAAAAGCTCCGCATCGTTTCCGTGGCTTCGCTAAATAAAACAAAAGAAATACTAAACAGGATCGCAGGCACGCATGTTGGCAGAAAAGTACCTCAATTGGATTCTCTCCCGGCTACTGATATGATTAATGAAATTGGTCGGGCAAATAAAAGTTCATTCTAGCACAGTTGAGTGAAATGAGAATACCTACTGTGTCAGATATGAGTCGCTAGTATTCAGTTTTACTTGAGATTTTCCAGACTAAACAATTTCTAGAGATAAACTTAGTATTTTAACTCAGATTAGGTACTGCGCAACATTTCATCTAAATCCTTGTCACTTTGTTAGCGTGATCGAGCAAGTTACAAATGTCCAAACTTTCCTAACCTATATTAAAAACTGTGCAGTCGATGAGCAAATAAACTCATAAAAGAGCCCAAGAAATTGCGGATCACAAACTACATAGTATCAAACTTTGGTGTTCCACTTATCTACTTTGTTTCGTAGTTGGAACACTGAAACAACGAGAAAGTACGAAAACTTGCTGGACATAATACTCATATTATTATCCGAGAGTAACTTTGGTACAAAACGTTGTCATAAATGGGCACTAAAGTTGTGAATTCGGTAGGAGGCGCCGAACGTCGAGCACGAGACACCCAATGGTTCCCATTTCCAGACACATTATTATCTGCCTCGATACACATCCCGCTATCTGTTATCAAGACGTAAAAATTGCCCCGATGTTGCTCAGATATATTCATACTTTTTACGCTACAACAACGACTATTAAAAATGATAAACGACTATTTCCACCGCTCGTTATTTGCAAGGAATATTCGCAAAATATGTACGGGTAATATGAATGCGGAAAAAATGGATATCAATCAATAATGGCTTGCGACGGGCGTTCCCTACTAATCTGGGACATAGTAAATAACCGTTTGAAGTGCATTCACCCCGAGCATCTTGTGCTGCACGTACCAGCATTTCATGACTTTTTACATTTTCATCGTTATACGAAGACGGAAAGAATATTTTCCGCGTGGGAGAACTTGGTACCGAAGCGTGACAGGCGCATGATAACGTTCTGCTGCTGTACTCTAATTAGATTATACCGGTTCCGAGCAAAACGCTCTTGCATTTTACTTTATGCTTCTCGTTTATTTATTAAAAATTCAAAATATAAATTTTGGGTTCCATGCTTTATGGTATGCTTTAGGGTGTCATAATTAACAAACACAATTTCAAAATCATTGAACAAAGTTTTTTTATTTGAACATCGGCGAAAAATTGCTAGTTTTTTATTGGATACCACTCAGAGAATGTGCATCGAATACGAACGAACTAATTCCCTCCTGCCCATTTTTCCAACATCGTGGTTGATCAGCCAAAATTTACTGCTTCTAATATCTGCCATCTAATATGTGACCAAAATTGAAGATGCGAAAGTAATAAACGATTTTAACGCCACTTTTGATACCTAACGCACGATCAAACGCTCCAATCCACGCTGTAAATATTGTAATCGAATGAATTCGATCAGGTGATAGCTTCAGGTGATTACGTCACTAGCTATTTATATCATTTCCAATTTTGCCACTGATTTTCTACAGCCCACTAATACAAAAGTACCTATCAGCGGATTTGTATTATATTTAAACGAATTCATGGCTTTATCTTCACAATACAAATACAAATTAATTTAATGGGAATTATAAAAATTTAAATACACATAATATGTGACGACATACGCTAAGGGGGAGGCCTACGTTCAGCAGTAGACGTCTTTTGGCTGATGCTGATGATGATAATACGTAATGCAGATGGCAAAGAAGATTGGTCTGTGTTGCGTGCTTGGGGACAGGTTTATAGCCAGCAGCTGAGTATGATCGTTATGGTGGTGATGATGACGATCAATAAATTATCGCTCTAATTATTTATAATTTTAACGCATGTATTTCATAATGTAATATACACGTGATAAAATCCGTAAAGTGTTTAATTTCAACATCGCTTTAATTTCGTACTTTATGGAAGCTGTGATTAATTTTACATCAAAGTGTTCGTTTGTGGGGTAATTGATTCGATCTAATCTAAACACCATGACGACCACCAACTACCACTACCAACCAACACCAAGTCGCGGGCATCCAGTGGATGCAGATGGCGGGCTGTCGATCAGTGTCGAGTTCTAAGGAGGAACTTTTGTTCAGCAGTGAACGTCTTTAGGCTGATGATGATGAATCTAAACAAATCTAAACGATAACATTATAAAAAGGTAAAGTTTGTGATTTTGTTATAGGTAATCTCTGAAACTACTGAACCGATCCTAAAGAATCTTTTGCTGATAGAAAGCTAAACTGGGCTATATTTGTTTGACAACGTGGGTGACACCGCGGCCAAAAACTAGTAACTTATAAGCTACGGCAAGTACTTAAATCGGTTGTCTCGTCTATGCAGATAGATCTTTTAAAACAAAGAGCTTTATATTATTAAGAGTCTATCTATCTATATTTTGGCAACCTCTTAATTATCATAAAACTTGTGAAAGTACTCGTTTTTTGTTGTTTATATATAGTTGTTCTTATGATTATGCCCGGTAGTAACGTAATCAACGTATAACCGTTTTGTTAAGACAATCATGCCGGTCAATATTGACAAATTTAATGTATAGTTAACAAAAAACCATATTTGTGTAAATCTTTGATTAAATGTGACAAAGCTTAGTAATAAAAAATACATACACAGAAAACACTCGTTTGCTGAATGCTCAAACAAATAATATTTTTCGTGAAAGTTGTTAAAAGATCTGTGGTGTAAGTTGATTAAAATGAAATAAATGTAAAGAGAACTGATTGTTATAGTGTGTAGTACTGGGTAGAGGCTTCACACGGGCGCCGCCCGCCCGCAGGCGCGCTTGCTCCGAGAGCGCCCGAGGACGTACGATCGTTTCATTCCGAATCGTAACGAAGTTCGACGATCACATCCACCCTCCGTGGCTCCGTCGGCGCGTTCTGCCTCCAGTCGCAGCGAGGCCGCCAGGGCGTTAGATCGGTTCACTGTGAACTCCGTGTCTGGTTATGTAATTCAAAAAAAAACTTATTTATTTATTAACTCAAACAAATCGAATCGTGACTCGACAGCGGACCGTTCGATATTTTGTAGGTCACCAACCGATGATTGACTTTCAGAAGATTATGTGCAAAAGTGATGTGTACTGTACGCGTATACTAGCGGCGAATTGATGTTAGAACAGGTTTATCGTGAGCTAAAACGATACATTTAACTGTCTGCTAACATTAATATCATCTACAAATGTTGCTTATTAATAGTGCTATTGGTTTAAAGTAGCTATATTTATCTACACACAGATATTTCAACGCTTTTAATTAAGACCAAAATATCAATCATTTGACTTAAAATTGAAAGTAAATAGGGACAAATGTCCACGGTACCGTTTGTACGACGAAGTGGTTATAAACAAAGCACTAAGTTCGGAATATAATTCAAATGATTGACGATGGCTAACGGATTCGTTTGGCGTTGTTGTTCCAATTAAAAGAACAAATAAAATGAAACCAATGAGAATTTGGCGCAATGCAGGGCGTTTGGTTGGGACGTCCACGTTCTCGCGGTGACTCATTCCGAATCTATAATTGCTTAGCAAGTTTTGCATTCTCTGCAACCTAGATCTTATTAGTTTTGTGCATCTTATCATTAAAATAGTCCTTATTTACTCGCGTGAAAAGTTTAATTTAACACTAATAAAACCTGTAGTTATAAAACACTTATCACTATCACGGTTATTCACTACTAACGTAGTAAATATCTCGTGAATAATCGTATAACCGTACCTGTAAATGTTCTGAATAATTATGTGTATTCTTTTGTTAGAGAATCTAGATAAAAATAAAGAAATGTCCAGGTGTTCTAAAGGATTAGTTCCCAATTCATACAATACCCAATGCATCTCACTATTAAAATTATCAAATCAATGCGTATAGTTAATAAATAGGAATAAATTCCATGTATGAAAAAAAATATCTTCTCGAGAAACTAATTTATGCCAAAAAAGTAGTTTACCTGATATTAAATTTTATTTACAATTTTATAGAACATAAATAATAGATTTCCACGAAACTGATATTATATTATTTGAAATATCGATATACTTAGATGGTAGTTGTGAACGATTATAGAGATTCGTCCAATATGTAGGTAGAGTTGGATGGTATTTTGTAGAATCCCATTCAAAGCAGCGCGCGAAAAGTATATCTAAGTGTTCTCGTAAATTTTATATTATAATCAGTTTCTATAAGCTGGTACCTCTTAGGTTTAGTATATTCTTTTGGATATTACATTTAGTCAACCATCTAGTGTCGATCTATACTCAGAATATATGATCTTATTGTACTATTTTAATTATTACAAAACCAGGACAAGGATTTTAAAAATGTAGCCTAATTCTAATTCTATGAGTAGGCTCCTAAAATGTTCGCCACGTGAGCCATGTCGTTTTACTGCGGTACACGCTCTACTTTACTTGGAAAAGTTCGCGCCAGCTATTAGCGTAATTAAAACGCTCCAGGAACACTACAGAAAGATATCTAGGCTGGGAGCTAAGTAAAAACAAATCACCGACAGTTCCGACAAGACGCGACAAAGCTATTAGCAGTATTTTACTAATCAGTAACTTGTGTAAGCTTAATTTCAATTACAATGTAAACATTTAGCTTTGTTTCACAGTTTCCTGCACAACTTTTTAGAATTATTCTCTCATTTTAGTTAAATTTTATGCAGTGGTTTATACGAACTGTTGATGCATGGTCATTTCAGTGTTTATTTTGATATTAAGCGAGTAATAATTATACATTGAGGAGACCAAATATAATTATTTTAGATACTCCTAAATAGGCACGAACAACTTCTTTAATAAGACAGTAAATATCCATGGTTGTCGCCAGTTGGTTAACAGTTTAGCTCCGTTGTTCCCAGTCTAATCCACTTCCAACATACTTACACCATGGTTCTGTCCAAATAATAGATCATTTATTACAATCTTAGCATTAGTAACACTTCATGTAATAGCCCAAGTTTTTCTTTGTTCTTTTTGCGACAAAATAATTCAATTTCTGATAAGCTTACGCACATTGCGATTTACTTCATGTTTCTTCTGCTTATGGTTTTATTACCAAGGTTTTATTATGGTTTATGGTTTTATTACCAAGGCTTTAAGTAATAGCAATGACACTACCAGTATGTTAAAATAGAATAGTATTTAAATTTTCTGTGCATTAGAACTTACATTCAAGATGTAGCGAGCAATGACTTTTTTAAAAAGGTACAGAGATTATTATTATGATTTTGGCAAGTTGGTATCTACTCTTTGACTAAGCGTATAGGTTAGGTCACGTCACAGTATCCATTACTTTGAATTTAAAAATAGAATAAACTGTATCAATGTCTAACCAAATACAGAAAAAAAATTTAGTTGAAAATAATAATAGCCTCAGACAACGATTATCAGCATAATCAGCTCGAAGACGTCCACTGCTGAACATAGGCGTTTAAACTCTACACTGAACGACAGCCTGCATTCACTGGATGCCTGCGACCCTTTCAATTTCGTTGGTCCACCTAGTAGGAGACCTACCTACGCTGCATCATCCAGTTCGTGGTCTTCACTCAAGAACCTTTCTTTCCCATCGATTCTTCGAACAATGTGGCTTGCCACATAACTGTCGGGTCTTCGGCAAATATCCTAGTTCCAAATTTTATCTCGCATAGGAACTCCGAGCATACCTCTCTCAATTTCCCGCTCTATGCAACACTGAGTTTTTCCATAAGACCAGCAGTTAAAGACCATGTCTTAGTACCTTATGTCACCACACAACGTTAATTGCATTTAAATCTTGTGATTTAAATGTAGAATCTATTTTTCAGTCCCTGGGAATAATACGTTAAATTATCTTATCTTTATAAATTATGCCGACAATAAATCTGACAGCTTGTTAACAACGTTCCCCTCTGGGGACATGCCACTTCAAACGCAGACCGTTTAACGCCAGATACTTGTAATAATCGTGTACTTGCTCTGAGTCAATTCTCGTTCTAAATTCTCTTAATTTTTTAGGGTTCCGTATCCAAACTACTTGACCCTATTACTAAGCTTACGGTGTCTGTCTATTTGGCCTACCTAGGTTATTTGAGCCTTAATAGATAATCAGTTCACGCTTTCACAGAATAATTAATGCTACTACGGATTAACTAAGATATAATACTAACATTTTAAAGTGAAAAACAACAAATAATAAAAACTGGCTAAGTACGAGTTGTACTTACTTATTTCCGAAAGATATGATGGCGCTGTAATCACTTTAAAACGCACAAGCTTTTGTCTCGTGATACCTGCGTTGCATGTTGGATATAATTTAAAACCCCGGGCTGTTTTTTTTTATTGAGACGGATCCCTCAGTGCGCGAGTCCGACTCGCACATAGCCAATGTTGTTTTCATATTGTCAATCTACGATAATTTGTGAAACCGGTAACAAAATAAACTACTTAATAATTGTAAAACTATTGATGCACACATTGCACACCATTGTCATACAAAAGCGTTGAAACATCTAAGAACCATAATCAAAATTATTATTCTAAGAATTTATTTTCACGTTAAGCCTTAACTAAAGTTATTATGAATAAATACTAACTCGAACTGCAATAGTCATAATAAATCCAAAACTTTATATAGAATGATAGTTTATCAAAATGTGTGTTGAACTCCACCACAAACAATGAGAAGTGTGAAACGATAACGACGTCAAGGGAGGTGTGTGGGGTGTGGGAGCGGGTGGCGGCGGAGCCGGGCTGGCGCTGGCGCGCGATGAGGTGACGCCGCGCGCCGGCCGCTGACGCCGCTCGCCGCCAATGATGGTGGAGACGCACCGCGCGCCGCCGCCTCGATGTGCGCGCGCGCCCGAGCCACGCGCCAAGCCCGCCTCGGCCTCGGCGCCTCCATCTCTCGCCGGCAGCGGCTCTCTCATGCACCTGCGGCGACGACGACACAAGACTGTCCATTTTGGCGAGAACCTCTTGATGCAGGTGTGCGCAGATCGCGCGCACTTGGCCGCCCTCGGAGCCAGAGTCCCAGATGTTTCCTTTTGCCATAAAAATCATACGGGTCTACGCAAAGGTGACGCCCGATTCTGCTGTGTTGCGCACCATTGCTGCCTCGCTGCTGGAGCACTCGTGGCGTTGACGTCTACAGGAAGGCCAAAACCACGCAGAGAGCGCAGCGGTGATTCCCACGACTCAACGAGTGGCGGAGAAACTTTTGATAAAGGAGAGGGTAACGGGAGCTTGGAAGTTAAGGAACCGAAACGCAAAACTAAGCATCATCATCATCACCACCATCACCATAAAATCCACAGCTGTCCTTATCATGATGTTGCACTTCCTCCAGAAGAGGAACCTAGCGAAAAAGTCATTGTGCCGAAGAAAACCGTATCACCTTATCTGTACATTCCCAGTAAGCTAGAACCAAATGTACAGCAGTTATTCAGTTTTATTGAAAGCGTACTAAGTGCTTGGGCAGCTGAGGAGGGCCTTACAAGTACCGGTGAATACTCTGAACCGGATGAACGCATGGTGCGAAGACGTAAACTGAATAAATACAAGAAGCGTACTGACGTCCTTAACATAAGACGCATAGTTTACGAAGTATCCATCTTACATGGCACAAGACTGCTAGGAAATGTAAGATATCGTCACTATCACTGGAAAGGCACTGCACAGACGTGTAACGAAGCATTCCTCAGAAAGGTGAGACAGAATATAATATTAAATAGGTATATGTCTATCACAGCTCTATGCAAAATGCACAGCCACATAAAGTGCATAGTTGTATTGTGTTCACTTTCAGAGTATTGAGACCGCAAAAATGGCCCTATTACGTTGTGCCTTAACAATAAAGAAGAATAAAGCCAGTGAAAGATAGCTAACATTTTGACCTTATTTCAGGTTTCTCCTAGTGGAAATTGCAATTTCCTTTTTGTTAATGAGGGCTTTTATATTCTACATGACCTACTTAGAGAATATACTTTTATTTACATTTTTGTTAGCGTTTTCTATTTTGCTTTTATTAGTCCGTAAGCATAAATTTATTATGAATACGCTGTCGCACAAAATTTTAATGGCACATGAACGTAAATGTAATTATGAATTAAAATACACCTAGTGACAAATTTGTTCCAGACTCACGATTTTCAACTAAATGTGCGCAGCTTACGTACAATAAAGTACCTAGTCTGAGTGTACAAAAGTTTGGTAGTAGCTAGCTTTGGGGTGCCAAAAAGGAATTAATATTAAATGCAATTTAATTTCAACGGTACACTTCCAACAGTGAGTTTCGCAAGTTTAGTTTGCGTGAAATTGGAGCCACAACCATTGAAATACCTCCAGACTATTAAACTGAAGGAAATAGATTATTCCTGGTTTACTCCAAAAATCTATTTGACAGAATTTGTATCTAAATTAATAATTTTTTGAAAGATATAGTATTATAAATTTTAATTTATTATTTACTGTTATTTCACGAATCATATGATAGAATATTTAGAGTTTACTATAAATCATAAATTTTATATCAATAAAAGGTAAAACATGCTATAATGCAACCTCAATTTGTCAAGTCACTAAAATCATTCTATCAACAACTAACATAATCTATTTGCGCGAGTTGTGCGACTGATTGTGATTTGATTGCGATTTCAATATTTCTGACCAATAAATAATTACAGTACTCAACTTGAAGCAGCAATTGAATCAACGATTAGTAATTTGGGTTTGAGTTGGAAAAGCTTTAATATTCGTATACTGAATCTTAGACACATACATAGGAGTACGCTACTCACGGGGGGGTTGACATATTATATTAGTCCTAACTAATATTATAAATACGAAAACTCAACGAGCGTAACTCTATCTGTATATCTGTATGATTGTTACTTTTTCACGATTAAAAGTCTGAACCGATCTTGATGAAATTTAAAACTCTTAGAATATAAGATTTAGGATTTAAGATTTAGGACTCTTCCCCAAAAAAACCGGAAAAATCTGGGGTAAAACCGTAGGACCTAAATAGCACTTATATAAAACATGAATGTGAAAGTGTTTTTCCTTTTTTCCGCAGCAACAAATAAGCGGACGACGTGATTTTTTGCCGATGACGTAAACGTTGCATTATGATAGTTAGAGCATCGTAAATTGACATAGGATAGTTTTTATACCGAAATAATTTACGGTTTCTGAATGTTCACGCAGGTGAAACTGCGAGGTGTCGCTATTTATTTAAAAAAGAAAATATAGTGTGTACTTATGTGTATTCTTTTTTCTTGTGGAAAGCTAAAGCAAGGACGCACGGCGTCAAGGGCCATCGAGGCGAGAGCGCGCCGCCATGGGTCGCATGCACCTCAAAGCAACTCTTTCCTTGTTACATTGTGTTATGTTCAAAAGCGCAAAGGACACTGCCACGCCTGTCTATTTCAAATTTCCGTAATCCATTTTACCCAAAATCTTATAAAATTTATCTGATTGCTATTGTTTTATTCAATCTTATTTTTAGCGACACGTCTCCAGATCGAGAAATTTCAATTGTTCGTGTATGATAAAAATAAAATTAAGTCATATAAGCACACTAATTCAAATGTAGAGTGATTGAGTTTTATAATATGTTCCCTTTAAACTTCTTTAATTACTAAAAAATATTAAGGATCTTCATAAAAACCAAAGTTTCATTCATAATATAAATAAACAAGAATTTGGTCGTGATAAAATAAACTCAACTCAAGTAATCAAACAGTCTCGTTTAGCTCTCGCTCTAGTTTCCCGCACCTAGCTGCATACCTAAGAGCCAAGGCAACAATTTCCAGAGGTGGAAACGAGAGTGGTCTGGGGAAACTGCGTTAGCCTGTAACGTGCCATAACTATGCATACCTTTACCTGTGCTGATGTTGCGGAGCTTAAATGACGTGTAGGCAGTTGTACTCACGATTCTATTACGGAAATGGAAGAATGTCTAGCTTTAGTACATACGTAGCCAATATTTACAGTAATTTTAAGAAAATTAAGCACTCTTAGAAGTTTTTATATTTACAAAATTACAAAAAAAACTTTAGCTATCATGGTCTCGAACAAGATAGGCGCTACCTAATCTTTATTATGCTTTGTTAAGATCTTCATTTAGTCGTAAGAAAATAATAGCACTCATAAAGATTAACTTAATTATTACGGAGCTCTCGTTTGCTTTTAGATTATCGAGTTTCTAATAAAGTATCCGATAAGTATAAATTTACATGCTGAGAATGTTTCGGCTTTCCAACGTATCTATTTGAATCTATCTTGCCTCATTAGTCTAGTAATCAATGTCACTGGTAGATAGGACTGTATGTATTTGAGATGAAATTACTAGCAGTAATCTTGTATACAGATATCGGACGATGATCGCATGTCCCTGACGACCGCTGTGTCCGACGAAGACGACGCGGGAGAGAGCGCCATGAACTCTCCGTACAAGGGCAAGCAGACGGGCGCGGCCGCCGCCTCTTTCAACTGCACGGGGGCCGTCAGGAAAGCGGGGTAAGTGCATCATTATACGAAACTACTGCATCAATTAAAATACCATCCATCAGTTTACGAATTCCCAGTTTTACTTATAAACCTAGAAATCAATTCATCAAAATATTGCCGAACCATAAAATGACACAAATTTAATACTTGTATCTGTTTGTTTTTTTGATGTTATTGATTTAATTATTTAGTATGTTAGTGATAAACGAATATGTGCATTAACTTTGATGGGTAATGGATTGTAAAACCTTTGATAATAATTATAATTAAACTAAAACTAGTACCGAAAAATGTCTGTCAAAAACTAAACACGTATTGACATTACTAGTTCTACAAACGTACATTTCAATATTGAGCGGCAAACAACTGCAAACGAGATTATCAAAATGTCATCAAACGGACGACTAAGGGGGTTGCAAATGCTAAAGGGGAAACTAAAGGTATAGATAGCACTTCCATTTCTTTTACTGAGGTGAAAACAATGTCTCAGTGATAAAAATCAGTGTTCAAACAGCAAAAATCTTATAGAATGGGTCCAAAACTGTTCTAAGCATTCACTAAGTATACCTATCAATAAACCAGTAGTGAAATACAATATATCAGGAACACCTTTTCATTTTTCAAAATAATTTTAAATAAGAAATTCATAACCTAAAATATTGCTGACCCAAAACACGTTGTACCCAGCTGAAAAACAGGCCCGAGTACGTGTGATTTTATTCAATTTTACAAGGGCCCGCATCAATCTTGGTGATCTATAGGGAATGGGGAACGCGGATCACACCTGGGTCACCCTACTTGGAATGATATTAAGCTCTAACATTATTTATACTTAAGAGATAATTCCCTGCACTTCATCATGGGAGAAAATATTAATAAGTATAGGCTTTAAAGTCTTGGCAACTGTATTAAATTCTTATTTTACAAGTAAATAGTAAAGTTTACTGAATCTGAACCATTATTGCTTCAAACTATTCCACTGGTTTTAGTGGTTTTTACCAACACGGGAATATCATGTATACATGTGACATTGTATTATTTCCAAAATTTGCGATTTTTGTGTTGTGTTGAAAAAATCTTTGTGTTTTTTCGTGTGTTCATCATTCATCATTTCAGCCATAGGACGTCTACTGCTGGACATAGGCCTCCCCCATCGATCTCCAAAAGAGCCGGTTGGAAGCTGCCTGCATCCAGCGTTTCCCTGCGGTCTCTTTTAGGTCGTCTGTCCATCTTGTGGGTGGACGTCCTACGCTGCGCTTACCGGTCCGTGGTCTCCATTCCAGAACCTTTCGGCCCCATCGGCCATCTTTTCTGCGTGATATGTGCCCTGCCCACTCCCATCTTTCGTGTGTTATTGCATAATAATTGTGGATTAATAACCATCAAGCGATAGGTACCTTTCATGAGTGTAGGTATATTATGATATAATGAAGTAGAACGTGTTTATTCGTGTTGTTTTAAAAATCATCAGAAGCCCATCGGCCGATTAAAAATTATTTTATTCTTGACTCTTACTAAATAGACAATACACAACATAAAAGAAAATAAACTAACCTACTATCTTTCATCCTTACCAATCAACAACTTTAAATAAAACTAAAGAATTATTATGTTATCCATTATTATGTGTGTCCATTTCTATAGTTTTGTTAGTTTTTTTTTTACTTATTAAAACCAAACTAAAGCGGTACATTATTCTTGCTAATGCACTCAGCCTTTGCAAAAATAAACAGTTTAATAATTATAAATACCTTCCCACCCGCATTGTATAGTTTTAATGAACGTAAAACAAGAGTCAAAGGAAAGAAAAGCGATGTCTTATACTCTCTGTGGTATAGCAAAGTTTCTATTAGAAAAGCCTACGGCGTCCTTTATGTTCCTTGAGGCTACAATTCTTTCCATGAATCCCAAATGACCGGAGGGAAATCTTAGCCGTGACCCATTCAATGCGCCTGTAAAACGTACGGTGCTTGTAGACAAGATGACGCGACTTGGTTTCGCTTAGTTTTGTAGTACTCTTCTAAATGTAGATTTATTTTCAAGAGAGAGATTGGTTTGGAGTTTAAATAGCTTTTATTACACCCAAATGTATATTGGTTCCAAAGTTTTAAGTTTAGAGATAAAGAATGAAATAATTCTACACATTGCGTAATGTTTTTTGTAAAAATATATAGGTTTGTTTCTCTAATTATTTATTCAAATAAAT
Organism: Agriopis marginaria; assembly: GCA_932305915.1. Taxonomy (NCBI): domain Eukaryota; kingdom Metazoa; phylum Arthropoda; class Insecta; order Lepidoptera; family Geometridae; genus Agriopis; species Agriopis marginaria. The sequence continues at coordinate 10,065,197 of OW029922.1, forward strand.
AGTAACCGACATAGATTTAACCATAAACCTAATCCAGATCTAGTCTAGGCTTTAAATCTAGGATTTTCTCAAGGTAATAATTTTGTTTTCTTCCGGTCTTGACCAAAAGCCGAGGTTTTTGATCAAACACCTGATTATATTATAAACCTGCGTCATATATAATCTCTTTAGTAATTATGGTCTGATAAAAAGGATTTTAATCGTAAATGTATTATTTTACAGTAAAGTTATACATCCAATTTTCTTTGCTCAGACGCGACGTATACCTGCAGATTAGACACCAGCAATTTTTCTTATTTTAGTTTTTGGAGTGCATCATGTACTATTTTCTCGGTTCTGGAATAACATTTTCATAATTATCTTTTATGGTGAGTATCGTGCCAATGACGTCATCAGCAGGTCTTGCTCAAACTCTGCATGGGGCGGATGACGTCACCAGCAAATCTTGTTCAAAATGCCGACGTACAGTGGTATAGGGAACACAATTCCAAAGGAATCAATACAAAGCTATATACATTCTTTCGGTTATCATTAATTTCTGTTGTGGTTTAATTTGTTCAAGTCTGTGGGTTAAATGGACAAACACCTCCAACCTTGAGCATTTTGACAATGACATTTGTAAATTTAACACACTTTCAAACTGTCACGATGAATTGTCATGAGTCTTGCATGAGTCAATAAATTGTCATCAGTGTCGCCAACTTGAGGGTGTTCCCCCTAAATTTGGGGATAAGTTAGATGAAGAGGGGTATTTTTAGGGGCCATATTTTTTTAGGGGCATACACTAGGGGTATAATTTTTTTACGCATTTTTCATGAGTTACCTTTTTTAGGGGTATTTTCTAGGGGGAAATTCTTTTGTAGCGGTTTTTGTAACGTAAATTAGAAGATGATTGATTGAATTGATGAATTAAATTTTATGAAGGTGTGTAATCTCATAGACATCAGCAGAAAAATCTTTTCTGTAAATTAAGATGAAAATTAAACGATACCAGCGAATACTCAAGCGGGCATAATAACTGAAATGATAAGACAAACAATTGGACGACGACGTGTTAGGGGGAAAGAGGGGGATTTCGAGACGACGCTAGGGGGGGACGCTTAGTCGAGGTTGGCAACACTGATTGTCATTTCTTAAAACCATACATGAAAAATACCTTAAATTTTTAATGCAATTCACAGTTATATTCAAAGAGAATTCAATAAGTTCTATTCACAAGATTCATGATGTAACCTGCAATATATACAAGAGTCATAGATGCATTTTCTTGGAGATCTTTCTCGAGTATGTCTAGTTCTGCATCAGTATGCTCATCCCGATCTGTTTTTACGGTTAAGAGATACAAAGTGGCTAAAGCTTCAAGAGGTAAAGAAGTCCCAACTCCAATGAACGTTATCATTTGGGCTATGGAAGTTCTTAGCCGAAAAACACCAGGCGTGCCTATACACAAGATTCGATCATTAATAAAGCAACACTTCTTTTTACCTTGCCAAAAAAAACACGTGGATAAGAAAATTGCAAAAGCTGTTATGCTTGCTGAGTACTTTGGCATTGTTAAACAAAGAAATAATTTATTTTTCTTACTAAAAACAAGATTTAAGGTGAACCTGAAAAACTAGTTTAATTTTTTTTATAAGTTTTTTCTAACGTGTGTGTTTCATACTGAATGATTGAATCAGTAGGTAATAAAAACGTTGTTTCAATAATACATTTTATTTATTTATTTTAGCCGTAGGTATAGATAGGTATACTTGTTGGATTTCAGTACCTACTGTCAAAATAAAATTAAACTCTCTTTTAAAGATCTTCGTTATTGAAGGACCTTTTCATACATTTCTATTGTCATAAAGGCAGCAATAGGTAGGTAATTTGTTTTATTCTGATGCAGATTTTTGAGTGTGAAGAAATGGCTGTTACGGAAGAAGCATCAAATAGAGCTGGCGCGCAAACGGGGATGGAAAGGTTACTGGGTCTGCCTGAAAGGCACTACACTGCTGTTTTATCCATGTGACTCTCGTGAAGGCCGCTCCGTAGAAGCGGCACCTAAGCACCTCATCATAGTTGACGGAGCGATTATGCAGCCCATTCCAGAACACCCCAAACGAGACTACATATTCTGTCTAAGTACAGCGTTTGGCGATGCTTATCTATTTCAAGCTCCGTGTCAAGTAAGTACCAAAAAGACATATTTTAAAGTATTAAATGAAGTACAGTAGCTGTCTTGGTCACACATACCTATAAAATTTCTAATATCCCCAAATATTTACCTTAGTACTCAGGACGTAATTTTGACAGATCTTAAGCCGACACGAACAATATGTCAAGAGATAAGGGTATTATTAGTATTTTCTTTTCCTTTTCTGTGGTATTATTAGCCCTTAAATTTATTCATTTATTGTTTTAGTCGATTATATTTTCTTAATACAGTCTCCTAAGCTACACTTTCATATATTCCAAAAAGCCGTACGAATCGCTTTTAATTCACTTTTATTATATAGTGCGAACCGCCTAGACTGTGGAATGCGCTATCTAAATTGGGGTTCCCCGATAGTTACAATCTGAGTGTCTTCAAGTCACGAATAAATAGCTTTCTTCTAGGTTAGCGTTCTCCATCGCAAACCGCATCATCGCTTAACAACAGGCAAAGTGGCGGTCAAACCCAAGCCTATATAGTAATTATAGTAATATAATAATAAAGTAATGTTTTCTAACTTATATGTATGTTTGAGGTAATCTCTGGAACAACGATCCGATTTACAAAAGTCTTTCACAGATAGAAAGCTACACTATTCTTGAGTGACACAGAATGTTTTATTCACAACTCGGGCGAAACCACGGGAAACAAGCTTGTTCTTAATACTTATCGTGTCATATTCTTAGGTTGAGCTTGAAAACTGGGTGAATAGCATACACAGTGCTTGTGCTGCGGCGTTCGCTCGTCACCGCGGCAAAACCGGCACTCTTCACTTACTGCAGGAAGAAATTTACCGCCTCGAGAAAGCTATCGAATCTGTAAGTACATCATAAATATACACCTACGTTAAATAACAGGAACTCACTCGTTATTACTGTTTACTTCTGGTACAGCTTATTCTAATTCTAAAGTTTACCCTTTCAAATTTAGAGGTCTGATTAATAAATATAGACTATGAAAATGTGCTGAACACAAAGTGGTCTCGCTGTGAAATTATGCACCGCTCGCCTTTAACTGCGCATCGCATCGGCCTGAACCAACACCAGCATTGTTTGACTACTACGAATATCTAACTACTTTCCAGAAATATGGCCTTTGCCCGGCTTGAATTCGACTTTATCGTATCGGCATAAGAGTGACATTCAAACACGTTTCATCATTCTATTGCGCACAATAAACCGTCTTCCTAAATCCACTCCGCTTCAAACGTGCGAGAAGTACAGCGTTCCTTATTAATGCAAGTAATTGTTCGCGTCGAATTCGTTGGGAAAATGTTTACTTCAAAACCGTTTAGCTTAATTTATTATCTGATCCAATACATAATTCATTTTATTCATCAGTTTATCGTAACTGTTAGATTTACAAGTGTTTTTAAGCGATAGGTATAATATAAAAACCAAGTAAATTCATTATCTACTATGTTACTTCACGACATGAATCCTGAAGACATGGCATGGTTTTCTGTTTTTTTTAAAGCAAACCATAAAAAATGCTCAGTAAATAAATGTTGTATATCCAGTGAAAACTAACCTAAATTGTAAAGCTTCATAGAAAGTAGTTTGTTGCAAGGCTGGATATCGTTGCATTGCAAGCATAATATTCAGATTTTATAACAAATACAACTAGAATTCGATATTAGAATATTTGTTGAATAAATGTGTGAGAGGGACGGTCTGCGGTCGGAAACGTTCCTCGTGTAAATCGTGCCAATTTCTGACCCGTACTGGGTGACCACAGTACGCATCAAAGCCTTTGTGGCCGGTCCACACTACTCGTATAGCAGAGTAATATGTATGAGAGCCAGCCTTGTTTGCGATTAACTCTGCGATGCAAATACTGGAAATGAAGACTCGAATTGATCAACAAATCTCTCGCTCCAAGAGTTTTACATTCCATCCGCTCTACATGCAAGCAGCCTTTATCGTTTTGCCTATTATTCATACTTATTCTAAATTAAACACGAGTATTCCGCACTTTTTGCTTTAATAGTATGTTTTTTATTCGAGCACTGAAATGGAGTATGGAGTTCGATGAGTACGGAGTTTTCCATAAAATAATAATATTAGATTCGGTTTTTTCTACTTCTGTGTTATTTGAATAATCCGTTTTTAACTGTTCGTTACTCTAGGTTATTATTAATGGACTTAATTTGCACAAGTATTCATATTTTGAACTTGAAATAAGTAATTATTCAAACTAGTGAGGAAACTTGCCTGTGGCGAACAATTTATTTTATCACCACGATAGTAATCGCAGGCAGGTGGGAGCACGCGCTTATTAATATTCATAGCACACGTCATCCTCGGCACAAGTTCGTGGACCCGCCTATCCTGCTACATACATAAATACCTACATATCAGACATTACGCTGAGATTCATTCCAATGAAAAACTTAATGGGACACAAAACTGTTACTATTTTATACTCAGACGTAAACGAGGTTAAGGACGCTCTTTATAAGTAGAGCTAAAGCGAGATGCTGGAGGTCAGTAGTTCTTTTTAGTTGGGGCTTAGCCTGAGGCTTTTGGTCGTCTTTGCTAACCTTATAACTAATGCAAGTAGTTTGTACCCTCGCGCTGCTCTCGTGTGTAGAATGACGCCCACGCTAACGTAGATTCTCACTTTGACTGGCTATTTCAATCGGAACGTGTTTATCTCAAGACGAGTATTTGATAGGGAATGTATCAAAGGATTATTGGGAATATTTTTCCAATGGTACGACATTATGTGAATGAGATATACCTACTAAGGTATTTTATTATAAAATGTTCTGGAGCAGATCAATTTCGATTGTGACGCATCCGATTTTTATTTAATGATAGCAATCCGCACCTTCAAAGTATATATTTATATTATCGTGATATAGCTTCTTTAAAAAATAATAATGAGTATGTTGTAAAAGATATACAATTTACAACAAGTTTTATAAAGTTTTTGTAAATTATATGCCTTTATTAGTACATAATACCGGTTTCTAAGGCCCAAAACCCATCTAAGTGACGTGTCTCGTGATCTGATAAATTTTCCTTGCTCGTGACCTGTTAAGTATTTCATCATCATCGTCACCAGCCTACCATGTTCCCACTGATGAGACACGGGCCTTTTCTCAGAGAGAGAGGATGGGCTCTAATCCAGCATGCTAGCCCAGTATATGTAGATCAATGTCACATGTCTGAAATTATTGAGATTCTTCGACATACTGGTTTCCTTACGATGTTTTCTAAGTAACTTGCCATGTGCTATGGAGATATGTCATAACACCTGAGTGATTTGTCTATATATATGAGTTTCAAGTTTAAAGTTTTTGAAAAATCTGTTTGTTTTGGTTTCTACTTTTCATTTAGGAGGGTTTCGGGTGGCTCGTGAGTAGGCCTCATGTTGTATTACATCATCTGCCAGTAAACGTCCACTGCAGAACAAAGGCCTCCCCCTCTTAGAGAGGGATGTTTCCATAATCCCTACGCTGGGCAGGTGGCTTGGGTATCGCACTACATTCACCGTGTACTAATAGGATGCTGCTGCCCATCCTCCAATGGTTCTGGTTGCAGTTTTAGGACATACCCAGGTCCCTGTTTGTACCGGTTTGACCCGGGCTGTTTATAAATAAATAAATAATAAAATAAAAATCGTTTAATTCAGGCAACTTGACCCATAGAAATCGTACTAATTAATATCTTAATCTAAAAAAAAAGCACACTGTAAAGGGGTGTTCGTCTCAAATTATACAAGCACACTATATAGGTCAACCTGTATAGTCGACCTCTGACAAACTATACAAAAAGAAGTACGGTGCACAATAGTGCCAGTTCACTTTTTGTTTCTATTCATGTGAACAGAGATCCAATGCTTAAACATTGGACTCCTTACATCATCAGAGACAACCGCTAGGATTCTATTGCCGGAACGACGCAAGCGATGCCAGAAGGAAGCCACTCTTGATCTTATAATAGCAAATAACAGCCCGGGCTGTTTGTTTAACTTGTGGTACTACAGGTCGCACAACGAGCTATGGAGAGGGCTATGCCCGGGGTTTCTCTACGCAATCGAATCCGAAATGAGGAGATCCGTAGACGAACGAAAGTCACCGACATAGCCCACTTATTAGTTTAGACTAGGATTAGCAAGTTGAAGTGGCAGTGGGTAGGGCACATATCACGCAGAACAGATGGCCGATGGGGCCGAAAGGTTCTGGAATGGAGACCACGGACCGGTAAGCAGCGTAGCCGGCAGCGTAGGACGTCCACCCACAAGATGGACAAACGACCTAAAAGAGACCGTAGGGAAACGCTGGATGCAGGCCGCTTCCAACCGGCCCTAATGGAGATCGATGGGGGAGGCCTATGTGCAGCAGTGGACGTCCTATGGCTGAAATGATGATGATGATGACTTAATACAGGACCACAAGTTGAAGCACATGGCGGACCTGCAGCAGTCAGTGGTGTCGGACCCTGAGATGCGCGCACAGCTCGCGGTCCAGATGTTGCAGTGGGAAGAGAACCTAGAGCGGCTGCACTGCGAGCAGTTTCGCCTGCGCTGCTACATGGCGAGTCTACAGAGCGGGGAACTACCTAACCCTAAGGTATGTTCTGTTATATCTACGCGCAGGCTAGTTTTGTGCTAATAAATGCGTATCATTCCCTCTTGCAAGGCAAAGGTATATAGAGGTAAATCTTTGTCACACTCGTCTCCTATCCTATGATTATCACTAGCTTTATTTTACGGCTGACCTAATGTATGTTCTGCGGTCTTATTATAGAAGTTTGATTGTGATCGAGATTGCATGCCGTCCCGTTCGCATCTACTTACTCGCACCACGTGCGTAAGTGAGATGGCACGCGATGGCGATCACAATCCGAATCACGATAAGACATATATAATAAGGCATCTGTTTTTACTTGAAATAAGTTTCTAACGTGGGGATGTGCAGTTTATTCACAGTTAATGAAAATTATATTAGCAGAGTCAAAAGTTTGTTGTCTTGTTGCTTTATCTTTATTAGTATCTTTTTACTTGTATTTTTTTGTTTGTTTGTGAATTGTAAATAGAAAATTTTTTTTTCTTACCAGCTTCCTTCAGTAATGTATGTTTCGTTACATACTTCGTTCTGTTTTAACAAAAGAGTTATGACATGAGGCTATCTTTGTTTCCTGTTTTAATCTGTGACGTGAAGTGAATAATCCCTTTTCTGATCCTCCTTCCAATACAGCTACCCATTTTCCTGCACACCGATCCGTTATCACCATAATTCACTTGAAAGCTGATCGAAATACAGTATTGTTTTTGCCAATCCCAAAATAACGGGACGCGCACAATTTATCACTCAATAATAAGGTAGAGATATAGGTATGGGGATGTCGAATCGTCAAGTGATTTTATCGTGGTGACAGAGAATGGAAATTTGTTGGCTCTGCTATCAAATTGACAGTTCCGGTGACCGGAGAGTGGGGTTCGAATCTGTTACGGCGCGACCCATGTCATGCCACGTCATAACGGCTATCCAATACGCGAATAATAAAAATGCTCACAATTTATAACAGGAATGGGGTCTGATTAACGGATATTCCAATATCCTCCGCGGAGGCTATGGCATGCCAGAATTCCAAGAATTCATTTTGCCATTTTCTGATCTTTAATATTAAAAATTAGAACGTATTGACCTTTGTAATTTGTCCTCTCATAAATATTTATACACCAAGTGTGTTTACAAACTCGATATTTTGTAAGGAATTGGTAGGTATGTCAAATTCACGAGTTAGATATCTTATAAAGAAATTTTCATTCATGTCAATAACAAATTCTGAAATACTCTGCAAACAAAATTGTGAGATAGATCAAAGGGTAAAAGTGATTTCGTTTGTTCTATTTAGACGATGCGTTTCGTATCTAAAATATAATGAAAAAGATCAATCGCAGTTCATAAAAAATAAACTTTCATTGAAAGTATTTTGTAAATCCGAGAGCATTTTTTGAAGTAGACATAAGAATACTTACTTTCAATTAGGTTTTTCTGTACTGTTGGTTTTTCCTCGAAAATAGGCCCCACCATTTCTCCTAATCACTTACAATACAACTATCCATTAGTCTGCTTGTAAGTTAATTTTATTGTTTTACATGAATTATTTGCACACACACACGCACAGTCTTAGTGTGCATATGTGCAAATAATTGACACAGATTTCATTGACAATGTATTATCACAAAGCAGAATAATGTACAATTGCACTGTGTGTGATGGGAGGATGGGTGATGCACTGCTTCATATGTTGAACTATCCTCGTGTTGCAGTCTCTCCTTACGCACGTCTCGCGTGGCACGAAAAGCACGCTGAACAAACTGGGCGTGTTCACGGTGTCGTCGTTCCACGCGTTCATCTGCGCGCGTTCGCCGTCGCTTCTCAACAACCTGCTGGCAGGCCGCGGTGCCACCAAGCGACGCGCGCCCAACCTCTCCCGCTCCAACTCCGGCTCCAGTCGCCGCTCTATGCAGGTACGTTCCACGCGTTCATCTGCGTGCGATCGCCGTCGCTGCTCAACAACCTGCTGGGGGGCCGCGGTGCCACCAAGCGGCGCGCACCCAACCTCTCCCGCTCCAACTCTGGCTCCAGTCACCGCTCTATGCAGGTACGTTCCACGCGTTCAACTGCGCGCGTTCGCCGTCGCTGCTCAAAATCATGCTGGCAGGCCAGCCACCCGCGCCGTTCCATGCTGGTACGTTCCACTCGTTCATCATAATCAGCCTACATCATTCCATTGATTGACATAAGCACACTACTCAGTTTACTACTAGTATTAGTCTACAATCTTTGGTTTTATGGTATACATCCAGTTACTTTTAATTAGCAAAGCCCGATAGGCACACAGATATACTCGTAGTATTGTTGGCTGAATGTCCTTCACATAAGGAAGTTTTTGCGTTAGGACCGACATAGGTTACGTGAATGTATTTTTTTGTGCAATTTTCCTCTCCCCCAAGTGAATACAGACCGGGCTATCTATGCATCGTATAAATGCCAGTGTTTGCCGGCACCAACCATCCTTTAATAACGATTAATAACAATGTTATCATTTTTGTTTACTTTATCCAAACAACTGATAATCGAAATAGTCCATGATACGTGTATAAAACGTTTTCAAATATAAAATGGACGTGTACAACGTTCTGCAATTTCTTACGTCTTTGTTTCGTAACTATACGTGACTGTTTTCGCTTTGAAAAGAATAAAGAAAATACGGCAAGTTTTTCCAAGAATCTGACTAAAACATTATCTTACCATGCGAGATTTTCGTGGAATATAGTTCTATACTTACCTACTTTCCTGAATGCCTTACTCACGATAATATCGGTGGGGTAGGGATTTACCCAACACAAGATTTTTCTTGCAGTCAAACTAAGCTTCTTTCGGAGGTGTAATCCTTCCGACCAGTCCCATTCTAACGTTGTCGGACTCCGCACGCAACCCTCCATTAATTTCTTTGTCAGTCTCAACTAGTGGCAAGCGGACGGCACAGAACTAAAATGTCAAATACCCATTTCAAAGTCCGCTACCCTTTATGGTAAATGGAGGAGTTGAGTCATGATTAAGTTAACTAAAGTACACAACAATATTTCAAATGGGGCATGAATATTACCTACTGAGGCTTATGTCCTGTTTTATTTATGTCTTCTTACTAAATTTAAACGCTCTTGAATCATTTTCTTTTCAGTTCGAGAAAACGCTATCTCTTCTTTCTCAACTAGCAACGACTAGTTACCTACGGTCTTAGATCGCATAAAGTTTGTTCAAGTTGTTTTTAGTGAAGCACTTTCCAGAAACTCGCCGAATCACTGTGAAATTGCAATATACACGGGTTGGGTCACGAGTCCATTTTCCAAGTGTTTGTGAAATGGAGTACCGAAATTTTCTTGGCATTTTACCTCTACCCGAGCAACGGATATACAAGGTGTTTTTTTATCTAAGCGAAAGGTCGTATAAATCACAAGCCATTGGAATCGGGAAGGCCGAGGTGGCGCGCCCCTAATCCGCAACAGACGTAATACAGGTCGTCACGAAAAGGAACCATTACTCCGAGCCGGGTGCCGGTGACTGCTTGTCATTAACCACCATTGTTTTGTCAACAAATTGCAGCCAAACTCATTAAAAAGAAGGTCTTTTGACGATTGTCGCTATGAAACAATAATCTACGCCAGTCTTAAGTGTCATGATTCCATTTGCTTCAGGCTACTTAAATTTCATAATGGTACTAAAATTTTATGAAAATTTAATTACTCGATATTTCATAATCATGGTTCATAATTTAAGTAGGTACTTATACTAATCATGGTACATGTATATGACTGCGGTGACTTTGAAACAAATACGATTATACGGAGACTTAAGAATACTTGAATCCACAAGCGTATTTTTTTACTTCCAACGAAATAATGAGCAAAAAGCTTTTCAATTATGAATTTTTAGAGTGGACCTCTCTGAGTTTGTTTTAGAACTAAAACAATATAAAATGAGTCGCGCAGCATGAATTTCAAAGCCGGTGAATACACACCTATATTGTTTTAGAAAAAGATATATGGCAGGTCTCTCGCCACGCTCTAAATCAAACGGAAGTGCCTTGATACACGGATCAGCTCCGGGTTATTTGTATATGGGTTCGTGTATGTATCATTTGTGTAACGTAGGTACCTAAAAGCTTTAATGATAACAGCTCCAATCCATCACGAAATGGTTTCATTATGCGGTCTGTTGTTTGAATTTCAACTGAATTAACGAAATTCATTCGCTTCTGCCTGTTTACAGTTAATTAATTGGTTTGTATGATGCTCGTAAAACAATCCACAGAAAATTTCAATATTCGTATCACGTATACCTCATCCATACGTATATGAAATGTTTTACTTTTATTCACATATGTGTATAATTTTTAAAGTTAATAATTTTACTCTAAAGTTTTGTAAATGGGTCAATGGTAAAAATGGTTTCGCGTTATTGTTAATTATCTTGACGAATTAAATACTAAGCCAAAAGTAGCCCGTTATTCTCATCATTATGAACAACTTTTACTATGGAACCATAAAATAGTGGGGAAAAAAATATCAGAGAGAAGGCCTATGTCCCAGCAGTGGTAACATGATAACCTGACAATTATGAGGTAGTTAGTTCAATAAACTGTGTTTCTAATAGGCGGGCTTATCGCTTATTCAGTTATTGATGTGAATGGTTTGTCAGATGTCCCGTGAAGAGGGTGAGTCAGCGGTGCGCGTGTCGCTTCCGGAGGGTACCACGGCTACGGTAGGCGTGCGCGAGGGCATGACCGTCGAGGAGTTCCTGGCAGCCGCGTGCGCACGCCGCTCGCTCAACGCACTCGAGCACTTCGTGCGCGTCAAGAAACGCCGCGACATGGAGGACCACAACTACTTCGTACCTCACCGCACCGACCTCATCGAGACTTACGTATGTTCATACATTATACAAGATTTTTTTTGTGTAAATGAATATATTTGTTGCCACTCACCTTCGTAACTGCGGGACAGATTTGGGTAAAATTGTGTGCGCAGGGTGGCTTACTTACATCTTGAATTTACTCATATACTTATATAATTATCCAGGGGTTCCAGTTTTTTGTCGCTCGTATGATATTTCGCACACAAATATCATGTGAAATGACTGACTTAAATACATTTTCATAATATCACTCGCTAATGCAGCGAGTAATTCGAACATTCGAATTAGTTTCTATAATTTCAGACGTTGAAGCCGAAATACGCTCGATACTCGTAAAAAAATTGTTGTTCTTTCATTTCTATTTTCGTGCGAAATATCATACGAGCGTTTCAAAAATTGAGCCCCAGGAAAATGTATGGTTCTTGGACGGAGCGAGTGAAACCGAAGGCCGTAGCTATTTCATCAGTCTACATCATCTACACACTACATAGTCTATTGCATGTTTAAAAAGGTAGCCCCCCCCCCTTCCCCTCCCCCCTTCCGCACTAAAGGGGGCTTTTTTAGCTTTTTGTCATTATTATTCACAGCCTGTCTTACTCCGTTGCAGGGTATAGACCTCCTTTTTGCTATGCCAACTGCCTTGGTCTTGAGGTAATTGGGTCCAGGTTCCACCCGTGATATTGCCAATTTTCATAATTTCTATCCAATTCATAGCTGAGTGATCAATGCTCAGTTCATCTTTCCTCGACTATCCCTCTGTCACAGATACTTGTATATACAAAAAAACTAAAGCGTAATGTGGTCGTACCTTACTGTTTTTTTTAACTTAGTTTATTTATTTTATCAGCATAATTAACATGCCATCTTTAGCTTCGAAAAAAAAAACCTTACTATAAATCTATTAGACCGTTACTAATGGAGCTTGTTCCCAAAATGCTGGCCACATTACCACGTTGTATGGCACTTTGAGCAAAGTAGATGCTGGCCGGCGTTTTGGTCACGAGTTGCATCGACCAGACAAATCTTTGAAACTGTTTCTTGATCTGTAAACAGATTTGACATTAAAATTTACTTATAGGTAATCAAGTATTGTACTCTCCAATTGTACTCGTACTACCTGCGGTGAAAGATTTGAAACCTTGTCATCTTTCTAAAACAAGTTAAGTGATTAAGCTAATGATGCAACTCCAACGGGATGTCGCCAAAACCGATTATATAAAAAAACTAAATCACGGAATTTACATTTTCAAAAGGATCATCCGAACAAAACGGTGTCATGTTTCCTAATTGGTCGCCAAGCCACGGCGGGAACGTGTAATTTTTAAATTAAATTTTAGTAGCAACCAGCTTGCGGTTAGATGGCAACATATTAAATTAATAAAGATAATATAAAATGTTTTGTCATCGTGAGTGACGTGAGAAGGGTCTGACAGTGGCGTTCCATTATACAGTATACACTTGCACGCCTCACTGCTGTGCTGGTTATCAAAAAGTTATATTGCAAAGAAACACTTAAGGACCAACGATCTTGAAACAAGTTAGACTAATTTAATTTTTAGGTACTTCTATGTGAGTTTGTCATGTATTCAATTGCTCTGTAATTATATAACTTTAGCACTGTTTGACTTACATATTTTAAAGTGACGTTTAATATAAATCAAACAGTTTATTTCAAAGCTCCATCACAAATATTCTTGTCTCATGATTGTTTTTTGTTGAATTCCTCATATTTTGGCACGGTTAAGAAAAACAAATATTTAGGTAGTTTTTAGACGGTATAATAATGAATTTAATTTTTTTAGTTTTTATTAATATTTAATTTTTATTAAGATTTTCTTTTTTTAGATGTCAGAAACCATTATGAAGAAATTTGAGCTTTTATATTATGATGTGGTAGAGAGGTACAAAATGTATACTTACCTAAGGTAGAGAAGGCATTAATTATTTACAATATTTTGCTGATAACTTAGTTGACATTTTAAATTATTATTATTTATTGACTAATATTATTTGTTTATCCTAATTGTTTAATTTAATTTTAACATTATGTAATTTTATAATTTTGTTTAAATTTTTTGTATTATTTCAATGTTTTTTTTTCTTTCATGTTTGATCATTATTTAAACGATAATAAGAATGTATACACTGTAACATGTAACTATAAATGTTATGAATAAAAATGTATGAGTATGAAAGTATGATTTAATTCATAATTAATGTGAACGTTAATTCGTAGTTAACAAGAATAAATAAATAGACATGGATTGATGGTTAAATAACGGAAACGTTACTTCTTGATCAAACTAATTGCGTTTTAATCCATCGGTTTTGCGAGGATTTACCACGTTTCTCCTTGATTGCGGTCCGACAGTACAAGGATAATCTACCCCAACATATATCTATTCCTAAAATAGCTGTAAAATCTTTCTGGCGGCCCTTGTTTCTGAGGTAACTTTGAGCTTATAATTGGCAATTAAGATCGATTCTGATGTACTCTAAACTAAACTAAATTTGACAGCACTAAAAATTATTGCCATCCTTCTCTCACATATTAAAATTAAAAGAGAGGCAAATAATTTTAGTCCTGTCAGATTGATTTAGTTTAGTGAGTGGTATGACAGAATCGACGCCAGTATTATACTAACTTTGCCGGAGCGTTGGTGAGCGAGCGGTTGCATGTACGCTTTACAATCTGACGGCATCTAGATCGCTTACCAACAGGCGAGTTAGTGTTCAAACGTGAACTTATCCGCGATAAAAAAAACCTTACCCTGTCGACCCAAATTAGCTTAACTAATTAACTTAACTAGTATCTAAATAAATATTATGTGCAGTTTCGATGCCATCACTCAAGAACGGTGAAGGAAAACATCGCAAAGAAACCGAAATATCGAAGAACCTCAAAAGTTCAAAGATATATGATATGACAATTACCAAAATGCACTGGGCCAGCATGGTGGGTTAGGGCAAACGATTTGCTTTTCTTTTCTGTGGTTAGGGCCCATCCTCAAAATACTAATGTTATTAGTATTTTCCTTTCTTGTAATTTTTTATTATTGTAACTAGCTGAAACCCGCTACTTCGTACGCGTAGAGCTCGGCCTACGGCCTCGCTACTACAACCTGTTATAGCTTATGTGTTATTGTAATTTATAAGCAATATTATTGTAAACTTTCATTAAAATCTATTCGGTAATTTTTGCGTGAAAGAGGAACAAACATCCATACATCCATGCATACAAACTTTCGCCTTTATAATATTAGTAGGATTTCTTCCTAAATTACTTTTCCGGGTAATTATGTCTATGTTTACATTAATTAAAGATTAATCCTCTTATTTCATAGGAGGATGTTACTTTTACTGACCCCTATTGGCGAAGTTCAATGAAGATTTTTTTTTCAATAATTTTTACTTTACGATTTGGTTCCACATTCATGATTATTTACTGCCCAAGAATCACTCACTACAATAACGTAATTTTCAAGGCAATATTTCTTCTAGATAGACATGCTTCTCGATCACACCCGATTACTATCAGGTACGTTGGTAGCCAAATCTTATATTCAAAAGTATTTCCAATATGAAAAAGTAAAAGTTGTTCAAACATTTCACATATTTCAGACACACCAACAGTTTCTTATCACTTCCCACATCAGTAAACGTAACGTGGTTTGAATATGCCTTGTAGCCGCAGAATTTCCCACCTACCATCTGAAACTTGCTCTGGCATTGGGGAAAATGCTAAAATAACTTTATGTAGAAATACCCTATGAATGGACATCTTTGCGCTTCGAGGAATATCTCGTGAGTCGTTGACTTTCGCAGCATTTGCCGTAACACCGAGTTTTGGGTATTTTAGTGTGGAAATTTAACCTTTCACGTAGAAAAGCGAGCTTATAGAATTCAGGATTATGTTTCACTGTAGAATATTCCAGTTAACATATATGACTGTATTACTTACTTACTTATAAGAAGATTATTCTTAGACCCAATAAAATAGAAGGTAAATGATAGCTCATACAGGGAGGTGAAAACGCTGGCAGAAGACCGCCAAGCCTGGAAGGTACTCCACCGACAAGAGATATGCTCTGAAATGTTGAATGAATATGCCTGTCATAGAAAGTTAAAATTTATCAGTTTTACATTTTACTTATATGAGACGGGTATTACTCACGTATGATTAAGCTAGTTACTCCGTTATCAGTTTTAGCTTTTAATACATTATCGAAAATATCTAACATAATATACCGATATAGGTAATCATAAAGCCATCACCCTACCCAAAACAGTATCCCCAGTTCCGAGGAAAGCGCCTTTTGTATCCGGACCAAATTTACAACATTACATAGTTTCTAAAGCTTCCAGCATCCTTAGACAAACCAGATACAAATAGAACAAACAAACGAACCGCACACACTTAAGTATAGTTACAACAATAAAGGTACTTACAGTGTCTACGTAACACAAGTTAGTCGAGAGAAAATACTTGCTTTAAAATACGGACTTACTCGTATATCTACCGATATCTTCTTTGAGCGTTTGCGACGGTGAGGTTAAGATTACGAAAAGATATCTCACTCAAGTTAAATCTTCTTGGCTCAAATCCGTTACACAAAGTTTGTAGCAATTTTAATTTAAAATAACTCTTTGAAGAAATTCCTGGTTTCGGGAAAAATAAATTCCCCATTATCTGATTATAGCTTATTTTGGTTAAAGCTTTATTATTCTGACTAATTATTTATTATTATTATTCTGATTAGCTATATAATTCTGATTATAGCTATTGTCCAAAATACTACACACTTTCACTTGTGCGTATTAGTATAGTAAGTTAGGTTTTTTTTAAATATTTGTTTTGGGTTTGAACTCCAACTTGCCTGATCATAAGCAATGATGCGGTCTACGATGAAGCACGCTAACCTCAAAACGATTCACTCGCGATGGTTTAATTTCATAGCACAAAAATGTCTGCATCAATTAGTTTTGACTATGTGTGTTATCTACCTAGTTATGAGAAGTATTATTAACTAGCTGCGCTTCGCGGTTTCGCACCGTGCATACAATCTGTCTAGAGCCGTACATTTTCCGAGAAAAAAATTGCCTATTTCACTATCTGGTCTCTCTAACTATATTTGTGTATAGAATCAGATAGAAAATAGAATTTTGCTTTTGCACGAGTAAGCCACGTCAGTCGCGGGGGAGGGGGATATCGAATTACTATTGTGATTGAAGATTCAAAAGTCATTCATACAATTTGCGCCTAGGATTGGCCCACTCGAAAAAGATTATGCTGAAAATTGAGAATCATTTCATCGCGGGGAGTGGGAGGACTAGCTGTCGTTATCGTCATTGAGAAAGTCCCAGCTGCGTGAAAGAGGAACAAACAAACAATCACACTTTCGCATTAATTAGTACGATTAGGACGGTTTAAAAACTGATATTAAGGGGAAATGGTAGAGAGCGTACACTTGTTTGACGGTAATGCTTGCATAGGTACTCGGCGTGCGCGCTTTCAAATATTTTCAATATATTATTTATTTTTTCTTTATTTTCTACTAATAATCTTACGCTTTTACAAAAAACTGCTACCACTAAAGTATTTTAATGATTGTTAGAATTACAAACAATTTTTTAAAATAATTAAATCTTCTATTGATTCTGATTGAAGTTGATTCCATCCATCGAAGGGAACGTAAAAACGGGTGTTTTTTAGGAAAGTTTACGATTTTTTTCTATCGAGCCAAATTTCTTTAATCGTATATCGGTGAACACATCCGAATAAAATATTTCAAGAACATTTATTACACATAAAGAAATAATGTCTATTAATCGATTTTAAAGGTCGACTTTTGAATATTCGTGAGGACGAATCGTCAAATTTTAAGAATATTTCGTCTTAACGCTCAGCCAGTACGACTTAATCTTTTTACTTGTACCTGGTGATGTAAGTATATGATTTGTTCTTGTAGCTGCATACTCATGAGGTGGTGGAAGTGTGCGCGAAGATCCTTTACCAAGTGGAGCTGCAGCGGAACACGCTCGAGCAGATGTGGGGCTTCAGCGTGGAGGCTGAACTTATCGAGAACGCTGAGCGGCAGGACGAGCTCTGCTGCTACGTCAGCCGCGTCGAGGATAAGAGCGTCGCTATGCAGAACGGTAATGTACTCTCCCCTACACATAAAACCTATCACTGAAAAAAAACTGACTTTCCTTTCCTTTTGAAGGATTTCCTTCCCTAATTTAGAAAGCCCTTCCCTTCCCTTTTTTATTATTTGCTAGTCAATCTGCCGTAACATTACATATTCTGTGAAAATTTCAACTGGCTATTATTACGTTTCGAAAGATACAGCCGTTAATAGGTAGGACAGACAGACAGATAGACGGACAGACAAACAGACAGACAGACATCGTAGGCTTAGTAATAGGGTCCCGTTTTTACCCTTTGGGTACGGATCCCTAAAAACATACAATAAAGCAATTGCCTTGTCAATGCCTTGTCCACAAGCAAAATGTAATCTTGCCTTCCAAAACCGATTCCATCTTCCATGATTGAGCAGGAAAGTCAGGATTCTGTTTTCAGTGTATCTCCCTTAAAATAACATAATAACCAACAATATTTTTTTCCAAAAAACCGACTTCACGGGCAGGTAATTTACACATTAAGAAAAACATACAGTTGAATAGGGGAACCTCTTTTTTTGAAGTCGGTTGAAAATTAATTTAATCTCCACACACTTTCGCCTCCTTCTCAAACTTATTATGTATTGTTTCCCATTGTGCGCGACTTACCTACTTGTTCGCGACTCACCCTTTGTTCTACGTTTTTAAGCCTACTTTATATTTTTCTCGGAGCCTTTATGACAGAAAAAATACATTTCATCAGCGTCGAATCCGTAATGTTTCGAATCGATATCCCGTAGAATAACATTCGAATTTTAATCACGATTGTTTTTTCTTTATAAAAGCGCTTTAAAAAAGGTAAAGACAATCATGGCAGACACGGCGGTTTCTTTGCCAGGTATTATCAAAGGCGACGAGATAATGGTGATCAACGGAGCGATCGTGTCCGACCTAGATATGATGTACTTGGAGAGTGTGCTGCAAGAGGAGCTGTCCCTTGTCATGATGATGAGGTATAAATAAATATAAATAATGTTTCATATTCATAGCTCTTCACTAAGCTTCCCTGTGTCGGGGTTGCCATGGAATACACACAAAAACAAGGACAACGTACACCCAAACACGAAACAGATATTCAAATTCATCATTAAAACATCTGTCCGGCCGAGAACCAAACCCGGGGGGTACTCCTGCTTATAAGGCTGACGTGACCACTGAGCCAAACTGGTTGTCAATGGAGTGGTGTTATTTAAACGCTACGACTATAAATAGCACTTTTTCACCTCTTTACCGACCTATTTAGCCGTTAGTCAAACGGTATTTAACTTTTTAGAATTATCTCATTTAATTAAGGACGCAAATAGAATAATGAACTCGACTGTCTCGCTGTACATTTTCCGCGTTGATGAAACTCAGGCGATCCTCGACGGAGTTAACAGCCGTTCGTTCATTAATCGAGCGACCCGACGAGGCGCATTCGTTAACATCGAATTAGAATAAATCGTTGCGGGCCGAAGCGAGTTTTTCTCAATAAAAAGGTCAGGTCGTCCGTTTGTGTGTCGCGGAGAGTGGAGCACTCGTGGCATGGGAAGTCAGCGCCTAGAGCACCTAATAAACGGAAGTTAAAGCGCGCGGAGTACCGGTGCCGGAAGAGCAGGGTGGCGGGCCCGTTCATTGGCGTTTCCCGCCCTCATACACCTGACCTTTCGCGGGCGCGACGAGTTAACTGAAGCGGCCGCTGCGACCTACATACGGCGCCCTCGCGCCCACCACCGCTGCCTGCAGCGCCTCACCTGCCCGCGCGACCCATTGTCACCGACCGCAATTGAGCCTCTCTGCTGCGCCGCGCCGCCTCGAATAATGTTCCCCAACAAATGTCATCCCGAAACGAGCACGAGCGATGCGATATTATTATTGTTGTGAGTTGTTTCATCTCGCCGCCCGTTCCGCTCGTATACACTGTTACGGCTTATAGGCGGTCGCCGTTATTGTCTCGCTCAAGTTTTCGGTCCGTATAATTAACGAATTATGACGCTAATGGTGCTCTGACTTTTTGTTTTCAAACAATAATAAAGTCGTATTCCATAACAATTTTCAAATAGTTTGCAAAGTTCATTAAAAGTGCATAACAAAAACGTCGTTTGTTTATTTAAAACAAAACTTGTTAGTTACGTAATATATTACAGTTATCGATGTCGAAATTGTGCTACAACTCTTAAGCACCAATTTTCCTACCAAAAATGTCTGTATAGTCTCTCTACATAATATTGTGCTTGTACACATTTCGCCCATTCCGGGCTGAAAAAAGCGAAATATTTTCGTTTCATCTTCATTAACGCGGAACGCTCGCAACGACCGATTCGTGCCGTAATATCTGTTTCGTACAGTTTGCCGTCAAAGTCTCAGTTTCGTTAGGTATCTGTGCTCGAAACACGGTCATGATTAAATTCCATTCATGGAAATGATACGTACCGTGAATGAAATTCTATGTTTAGATCTCGATTTGATCTCGGCGTTATTCGGCAGCTTACCTACTAATGCACATGATCCTGGTTGTGTGCTTTGAATACGAATGCTTCCCGATTCAATTCTATTTGACGTGAACTTGAATTCACATGCCTAGAATACTACATTCAAAACGTTGCTTCATGTGAAATAGTGCGAAAATTCCGTTCCGCGAATTACGCAGTCTGATCGTGTTTGTATGGGAACTCACGTTTTTTGCGGAAGCTGTCCCTCAAAAAGTCGTTGGGCAGTGAAATCTACGTAACCAGCGACGACAATCTGTCTGTGGGATCTACTATCCCAGTGAGCAGTAGATGTTTTTGAGCAAGTCTAATATGATGCGACATCGCTCCAGTATTCTTTTATTTCTTGCCAACCGCTGGACTTGCTCGAATTCTTTTCGCTGGCACAGTCGAGTTCATTAATATTTATGCAATTAGAAACTTCTCTGGAATCTCTATTTGAATTTTTTGAAAATGAAAATGTTATATAATTCCAACTGTGAGTTAGACATTTTACGGAGTTACGTTATAGAAGTTGAATACAACTATGCGATACCAATTAGTAGAGTTCTAAATATAAGTGATCTAAATAGATAAAACATCACGTTTATTTTTACAACGTACATTACGTTACAAAAATAAACGTGATGTTCTTTTATTTTTTAAAGTTATTTACTTTACTCAATTAATACAGTTTATTGCATATTGTTGCACCAAAAAACCACAGTTGGTTTGAAATGGTGCTCACATTCACCGCGCACTAACAAAATAAAAAATATAATAGAAGGTACATATAAAACTTTTCATACATAATAATTTACTAAAATATTTATAGATCGAGGAAGCAGCTGTTTGTCATCACTAAACCACTATAACTATCAAAAATTAAAAAATATATCATCGTAATTAAGCTCAATGTAGCATAAATATGTATATGAAGTTGCGTACGATTCGAACTCGGACGCTATTCACTCATCCTAAACCGGTTCCAGTCCTAGTCGACTTGCGAAAACAACACCCATACAGGGAGTTGTTATCTGAAACTAATTAACTTAACTTAGACAAGAAATTTACGATTAGTACAGGCAAACTCTTAGAATAAAATACTAAATATAAAAGTTCAAATATTCATTATAGAATAGTACACAAACCCACACACAAACACACATATATATATATATATATACATAAACATATACACACACAAATACATATATATAAATTATGCAAGTATATACACATATATACTCACACATACAAGTATACATATATACACACACACAATCATACACATTTTAATATCATCATCATCAGCTAAAAGACGTCCACTACATCTCTCATACCTCTTGGATATATGTATATATAAAAGATATGTATGAAAGGGAGTGTTATTGTAGATCATCCCGCACGGAGCCGCCTGAGCTGACGGGCGTGATGCGCGCCGCTACTGACGACATCATCGACTCGTTGGTATGCCCACCACCGCCCACCGACCCGCCTGTCATCTCTGACGACATGATCTCCGGACTTATAGTGCCCGCGCCTGCTTGGAGTGAGTACACACACTGTAGCTTGCCTTAGATATACGCTTCAATGGGCACCATTCAAACGTATTTCACACGTATAACACTCGAGTTTAGGGTTGCCAGACACCCGGGAAATCCGGGATAGCCCCGGAATGAGGTGTCTAGTCCAGTGTCCAGTAATTTCACTTTACTATCCCGGAATTCGCGAATACTAGGGTTTTTACTTTTACTTTTGGACACCAAACTAAGAACACGCATTTTCCTGGAAAGAGCAATCAACTATTTGGCAGACAGGTATGATTTCGGCCCTAATTGAATATACAATAAGTTTTATTTAGTCCCGTAAATCAGATGATTTAAAATTGCCATGGGATGTGCTCTCTGAATGATAGTATAGTATCCATACCGGTCCATGTACTGACGCCGTTCCTAACCCCAGAAATGCCCAGGAATTGATAAGCTAGGATCTGGCAACCCTACTCGAGTTTATCAATCATTACAATATCGACAGCCTCCGAACAGCTTGTGATATTTGTTTTTGAAATTAAACTGATTTTGTCATTGATTTGATGACGTTCGAAGCACAGTTTTTGGTAGGTTTACAGTTAACATCGCTTTATGGTTGATATTCCGAAAGCCTGTATTAAGCGCTTTGATTCCACTTTTATTGTGTTAACTGCTTGTCTGTTGAATACGCTGCCTGAATGGGTGTTCCCCGATAATAACAATCTGGGTGTCTTCAAATCAAGAGTGAATCGGTTTCATCTAGTCAAACGCGATCTATCGTACTCTACATCATCGCTTAACATCAGGGGAGTTGGCGACCAAACGCAAGCCTATCTTTAGCCACAACTTTTCAGTGTGTGAGTTTTTTGCTTTAATGTAAATTGATATTACAATTCTATTTAAAACTAGCTGCACCCTGTGGATTCATCCGTGTGGACATTCCTTCAGCAAATGTATATTTTCCGGGATAAAAACTCCCATATCCGGCTCTTCGAATATTTTTATGCAAAAATCACGTCGCTTTAATCTTTTGCTGAAAGAAAGAAAAACATACCAATAAACACACTTTGTTATCTTTAATATTATTATGATATTTTGAGTAGGTAGGTAGTTTTTCAATTTAAGTTATAACTAGTTTTTTTTTTTTTTTCGAGCTTTCTTTTCAGTAAGAAAGTGTTCTTTTTTAAGATAGATAATAGATAGATAAAAACTCTTTGTTGTGTACACCAGAAATAAAAAATTACAATCAAATAGCAAACACTTACGAGCTAGTGCCACAAGTGGTGGCCTTATCGCAAAAAGCGATCTCTTCTAGACAACCATTGAAACACAATATTAACAATTTTTCTAGTGTTATTTTTCCATGTAAATACGTTGCGTGACAACTTACCATCAAGAAGTCCCGCGTGATTGCGTCTCACTCTGTTAAAAAAGGCAGCACTATTCGTTTTACAGGTAATGCTACCTAAAGCATAAAATTATATACTTGCGTAGCAAGTGAGTGTAATGTTTGCTCCCTTATCATCATAAAACGCAAAGTCATACTTAGCTACGTTAACCAAATATAGTCAATTACGAATACCGCAGTGCGCCCCTGAAGAATGATTAATTATCAAAATTTCACCAGGTGCTAAACTGCGAACTTTGCCGTTTTCTGCAACCAATTTACATTTACACTTTCGCATCCAAATTTTCCCGAATGGTGTTATTCCCTTCCCTAAGAAGTAACTTCCACTCTGGCCCTAGTATTAAAAGTGAAAATGTTTTAGCGAGGCCGTTTTGATGTTTTTCATTACACATCAACTATTCGACGGCTCGTCGCTGCGATGACTTGGCGGATTATTATTTACAGGGGAGCTTTTAGCTTATGCTCTGTTTTGCTGCCGTTTCTCATCCCCTCGGTAGCGGCACGCCGCGTCACGATGATAACCTTTGCGATATTAAACCCCTTCCGTGTTCTCCTACAACATCTTACTAACGATATTTGTAATAGTTTCCTCTGTTTTAATGAAACACTTAATGGAACTCCTTGTCTAAAGCTAAACCATTAAGTGCGGTCGGTAATAATGCCTTATTCAAATTGTTATGGAAACGTTTGCGGTGGATTAACATTAGCAATGATTCTTAGCTATAAAATATACTTATTAGATATTATAACTCGAGATATACGAGTACGTATCGTCGTTGTTGTTTTTCTTGAACGTATATTGCTTAACAAGCAACTCTTCAATCGTTGTATTTACGTAATACTTGGCATCGTTTCCGCAGCATCCTAAGTCTTTATATTCGAATTGTGGCTGACAGCCAATAATATTTTGTGCATTACAAAATAACTGGTTTTGCTCGATGTGGATCATATCAATCTCTGTTATAGGCAGGTTCGTATTTCTCTTTACTGCGAAGTCGTTCACACATAGGCACAGCAATCAACGCTTGATAGTCACAACATCTGTTGTAATCAGGGCGGTGTATCTACCCACATAACTAACGCTATACATTCCGGTAATGAAACATACACCGTGAGCTGGTATTAAACGTTTCGCTCAGGCTGACTCGTTAAACTGCCTCATTACACGTGATTTTACACGCAGCTACTTTATGTTTGCAATTACTTTAACAATACTTATAGCTATTATTTAATCATAATTTTATGTTAAAAGATACTCGATCATTGGTGCACAACCCATGTTGTTAAGTACCTAGGTATAATATCGATATTATGTAACTTGAAACATTTCGTTATAGGAAAGGTCCTCAACCCGGACGATATTAATCAAAAAGTCCCCAAAAAGCTATACGTCCAAAAGGGAAAAGGTAGATTTATACAGCATGTAGCTATGTTTGTCTGGTGAATGAAATACGTAATATTATATTGGAGCTTGACCCATTTTTTGCGCAGACTACTTTCAACTCTCAAAAATAAGGGTTGGCTAATTTTATTTACGCAGTACTAATAAATTACATTCCAGTCCCATTTTCCTTAAGAAATAAATTTGGAGTAATTTCTTAATCGTGTTCTTTTGGACCTCTTTCTCTTTCTCTATATTTTGTTCTTAAGCTGAGTGTTTGATATGTTCATTATTGCGTAAGTTATTATTAAAGTAGGTAATGTCCACAAGTTCTCTGCTCTTTGGTGGTGAGTACGTATTTCATTGATCCAGAACAGAGGCATCACAAGAGGCAATTATGACGACATATCGAGTCGAGTTGTAGTTATTGTTTGTTTTATGGCGGCTATAAGTATATCGGGGTGCGGCTTGACATATTCCGAGTACGGAGCGCGAACAAACGTGAACAATGACGATCTCTTATAACCAACAAACAGGTTATTTATTACGACATCCCCCACTAATAATACACTTGTCACACAACAAATGACGCGTAGTCTTATTCGAAACGGGAGACCTTTAATTTGTATGGTTCCGTAGTACCACAAGGAACCCTTATAAGTTCGTTTTCTCCATCAGTCCGTCCTACTAAGTATCTGTCCGTCCGTCCTAATTATTTAGGGCATTCTAACTTCTATTGTTATAAGATAAGTCCATGAAAATGTGCACAATTGCATTTTTAGATTTTAGTTTTACATCTCAATTTTAAAAGTAGTTTTTTTTGCAATTTTGTTGTGCTCTGGTAAATGTGAAACAAATGAGTGTTTAATATATATTTTCACTGCCTCGTGGGGTTTCGTTCAATAAGTAAGATTTCATGAATCACTTTTTAAATCAAAATCAAAATGTATCATTTTCGAAACATCCTGCATTTCTAAACTTATAGTCAGAAACTTGTAACTTGCCATAAGGATAGGTATTAATAAATAAATAAAAAACTTAACTATTGTGAATTATTCTTTTTTTCTTTCTTTTCAGAAAGAAAACCATTAAGTATTCTCTTTGACTAAACACTAAACCATAGTAAACTGGCTAAGTACGAGTTGGGCTTGCTCTCTGAGAGTTCCGTACCATCATAAAATACAAAAATTAGTGCACAAAACCAACATCACGCCCAGGCAGTCACTCGTCCAAGTAGTACCTACCGACCGCGCCCGACGTTGCTTAACTTGGTGGTAAACAAAAATTTGTCACCGACTCGCACATGGCCATTATTTGTTGTTTTACTTAAGAGTGTGTCCTATAATCATGCCTAGTTTGACGCTTGTACGTATTACTGTTTTTACATTAAAACAAATACAAAAACACGCTTTAAAAATACGTTTCTTGTATGGGAATCCCTTTTATTTTAACTTCTTGACATATAATTTTTTTAGTTAGTCCGCCGTAACATTATATGCCTATTTTGTGAAAATTTCAACTGGCCATATATTACGGTTTGAAAGATACAGCCGTTAAAAGGTAGGACTGACATACGGACAGACAGGCAGCGTAGGCTTAGTAATATGGTCCCGTTTACACCCTTTGGGTACAGAACCCTAAAAAGTATTTGTTATGTCGGGATGATACATTTGTGAAATTCGACTAAGCCCCTAGAGCTTCGTTTGTTTGATATTTTCTATAACTAAAAATGTCTAAACTTTGTATGTGACCACAATTATATAGCTTTGGCTACGGAACACTATGCGTGTCTGGACACGTTCTTGGCGTGTTAAGTATTATTCATTTCGTGCCGTTACCGGCCACCCTTTCATGAGCTTCTGTTCCATATATCAAATTATAATCTGAAATTGAATTTTCTCATACATCAGACGTGATTTTACATTTTCGGATAATTTAATACTAATAATATACTTTACCCTTTCAAATTATGTCAAAAAGTATAATTATCATGTGTTGGTTCTTGGTGATTTTAGTAGTATCGTTTTACAACTAGTCTTTTCTATTTAGGAAGCTTCACGACAGCTTAAAACGAAAATAACCATCGTCTAAATGAAAGCCGTGACCCCACCGCGAGCTATTTGCTTGTCCCCGATGTTGACACACCGCGGCCAAAAACTCATTGTGTGACTTCTTGTCATAAAGCGAGATTCACGTGAAACTTTCATCGCGAGCATTGTAATTTCCTCCCATGTTATTGAAACTCGACAGCTCTTTTGATAGCGGTTAGGCATATTGAAAACGTCTCCTTCACTTTACGTACCTACCCAACCCACACCCGCATACTTGTTATCGTTATCTACACTCCATTTATTGAGTTTTATACAAATACAGAAGTTGATTGAAATGGCCTTTATTACAGCTTGGTTAAATAAACGATTCTTTTTGGAACTGAAATTAGATGAGTCTTAGGACTTTTCTTGGATGGGATATTGTGATTTTATCTCGGTAAAGTTCCTCAGGTAATTTCATTTCATGTTGCAAGTTGTAATCTTCTGTCTCTGCTGCTGATGTTATTATCTGTTTAGACTTAATGCCTTAGGTACGGTAAAGTTTGCTTTGTCGTCAAAGTTTATGTTTTCTGGTTAATGTTTGTATATAAGTTAGTATAAAATAAACCCCACTGTTCAGAAAACTCCAATCTACAACAAAATTGCTGCTTTTACGAAAACGCCTGATATTGCAGAAAATACAGAAACATCTTCCGTCTTCATGATAGGGGAATATCACAAAGCAGCCGCAAAAAGTCAAGAAGGCTTTTACAGAGCACATAAATAAAAGTGTGTCTCTGAAGATTACGTCAAAATGGTCCACTCTATTTGGTCCAATTGGCGTGTTCTCGTTCCATTTCCGCACAATCCTTCAGGAAAGCGGCAGGTCGACGGACCATCTCCGGAACGGTTACGGCGGCGTCGTTACGCGGTAATTGGGATCCATTTTGCGACACCGCAGCGCGCTGATTATGCGGTAGATATAACCCACCTGGCTCGCTCTGACCTCTGCCCGCCGACGTGAATAAGAGATTTTGAGTTCCCGTCCGTGACACTCTACCGCTACAATCTTGAGAAAGCTTTTCGCTATTTTGCAGAAACAATTTGTGAAAGTCCTTATAAAAATTGTAAACATGTATTCATAAATACCACAATTTATCTTTTCCACCTGGATTGAACCTTAAGTTACTAATTTTTTACCGTGCGCTTCGATATAATTACCTACGTCTCTGTATATGCTGCAACTGAAATGTAATAGAATTCAAAGTAAATGGTGGCCACATTAAGACTAAGTTAGGATTTTTAAAGCTTAAATAAGCTTTCATAAATGCTCAAACAATAAATAACAACGCTTAAACGGAAGGTTGTTGTTATAACAATTTCTTTGAATTAGAGTAAGATACTCCAGCTGTGTTGCGGTGACCTTTAGTAAGTAAGTACTCGACTACATTGTGAAATTGTATTCCTGTGGAATGTGACGTCATTCGTACATACGTCACGCGACAATGTAACAAGGCACCTCGCTGAATTCACAGTTTGGCAAATTCAATGAAAAGTTTTAGTAATGTTCCCGGGATAATATTTAATGTATGAGATTTAATCAAAACTTTAGCCACGTACCTACCATTCTAAAAATAATTTTTTTTTTATATCGTGATCATATTTTGCTGTGGCTATGTAGCGTGGACGATACAAATAAGGATGAAATTTGCATAGGTAATGGCTGTTGGCTTGAAATATTATGGAAGTTTTTGTGTATGTTGCAAATAAATTTAGCTAACGAGAATAACTTTATCAACGTTGCTAGACCCCGATCCGCCCACCTTTTTGGTCGTTTACAATGCATGATTCAATAGTTCTTCCAAACATAAACAAACTGTTAATTGGTAACTAAATTTTTGCTGTAAAAAGGTGAAAGTTTTATACAAAAAAATATCCTAAACAGGTAAAGAACTCTACAGCCCCGACACAGATGTCCACGGTGACTCTGTGACTGGACCGCCCAAAGTGAGTTCAAGAACCAACTCCTTCGAGATCGAGAATCTTTTAAAGGTAAGAAAAATTACTTCCTATCTAATACTACTATCTAGCAAAAGTCCGAAACATTTCTTGTGTTGAGCATGATGTGCATTTGTATGTTAATATCCCCGATTCAATTATCTCCCTAAACCTGAGTATCCTTCGTTTTAGATTGTTACCTCACTCGAGCGTGAAATGTGTTTTTTTCTTTAAATTAATTACTATCTCTAGGGAGCACACTCCCTATTTGAGTACATTCCTTGACATGCACGTAACATCAATTTAGTTATAGAGATTATATGTCGTCAGCGCAGTGTTCTGCTTTATTAATTCGAGTACAAATGTTCGGATGAAAATACTGCGTTTAGATAAAGTCGCTACAAATTTTAAACATCTGGCTACAAAATAAGTTGTACGACAATTGTGTGATTTCTGTAGCTTTTACAACTGAACGTTACATTGCTCTCTTCAAAGTCATTGTTCCGCGAAATAAATAACGAGGGCTCTAATAAATCATGACAGAGTTTTAATCGTTGAAAAGGATTAGACGTTTTCAATATAGACTCACAATGGAAATCGTCATGCGGGAAATAATGAATTGGATAGGTACGTTTCCATAATATAAAATCTTATCTAATAACTTATTACTTTATTTGTATTTCAATGTATATACTATTATGTACTATTATGTATTTTGTATATGCTATTATGTGCTATGCACTTAGAATAACTATATACTATATATGTGTAGTTAATCTAAGGCTGCTATTTAAAATGCTTTTTAAAATTTAATTTTGGAATTTGAGTTCTTTTTGACAGTTTTTTTTTTCGTCATCGATTTTTATAACATTTCAAAAAGGTACTCGTATAGTACGGTACCTTTCCAAAATCTTATTACATTCTAAAGTTGCAAAACCAATTTTCGTCATATATTGTGGGGTAAAACTTTGTAGCGGATGCGTAAAGCAGAAGGTCATGCCGTGTTGCAATCTTTAGGACAAGTTTATGCCCAGCAGTGGACAAACATTAAACGAGTTGAACTACATGAGTGGTCAAAGATTACATTGATAATCGAGCATGTTATTCATGTATACAGAGCGCGGAGCAGGTGACGGGATGGTGCCGGTCGCCGGCAGAGACTCGGCGTGGAAGCCCCACGGGCAGCGTAGCTAGCGCGGCCGCCGGGACGCCTTCGAGGCACATGTCTGACGCAGACAAGCTCAAGAAAGTTCTGCTGGAACTTGTCGATACCGAAAAGGCCTACGTCAGGGTAAGTGCTGCTTACAATATAACTAGAGGCTGTACCGTTTATCGTGGACCCTTGCTTATCAGCAAGAGCTGGTCAAAAGCAGGTTGAGCAGTTGTACATATTATAGCTAAAATTTTCAACCACTAGTTGTCACTCTATATAGTTAAAGCGTCAGCGGCGGTGCAAAGTGAAATAATAATATTAAATTGTTTCTACAACTTACTTTGATATCAAAATGATTCCGTTACAAGTAAAGGCCGTCTCTACGTAGAGCTGCTGACACAGAAACTAGTTACTTCATTTATCAGACGATGAAACAATTTTATCGCCGTATCATGATCAAAGGACAATGCTCATCCACGATGAAATGATGGCTCGCACTAAGCATGCTTCTGACACAAGCGGGCTTTGCCTAGAAAGATACTGGTAAATCGAGTCTACATCAAACGTGAATGTAGGTCAGTAGCTGACATCAAACGCAATGCCATAGTAGGCTTGCGATACGATATTGTAGTTCATCATATTAGGAAATCAGAAAAGTGTAATAGACATCTTACACCAAACTTGTTATAAAAATAAATAATACGATGTCATTTTGTTACAAACGCCAAGAAATATTTTATCCAGAGTATTTCTGAAAGTATCGCAATTTACAAAGTTTGAAATTTCACAGAAACAAACTCGGATTTCTCCGAGTAATCCGTCTCATTTGAACTTCCGATTTTCCTCCTGTGCCGTAACCTAATATAAACTAGACAGATCAAGCTCTCTTGATGCTGCAATGAACAATATTTCCCCAAAGTCCTTCGTAATTGTGTTTCAAAACTTGACACGTTCTGTAATTTTACCAGTTTGGTACAAGTTAATGGGAAGATTTCGTGCTGCATATTTCATAACATAAGTAGGTACACTTTATTTTGCTCCATATTAATTCTGCAATAACAAGTAGCACAGAAAATCTGTGACACTTTCGCAATTATTTCATTTAGAATTGATGCTTGGTTGTAACGCAAACTCTTCGCCATAAACTTTGAACTAATTAAGATTTCTCGATCTTAAACCAATACTCAGAGTCAGAAAAGTCAGAGTTATACAAGTATTTTTAAACTCTCTACCCTGTATGAATATTCATAGATAATAAACTTTGATGGATTTATTAAAACAGATTTAAAACTCCGTAAAACTGGCAGCACCTGTGCTTTTGGCTCAGTCATCTTTTATTAAAACGTAGCTACTGAATTACATCCGGGAAATTAATTACTCTACTTCCTTATTCTGGTTAGTATTATAATGTTTGCGAGTAAAAATACCAAACCACTGTACAACTACATAACAAGCACGTTTTACATAGAACAACAACGTTGTGTTTTTCTATGTGGAACTTTATGTTATTAGATTAAAGTTTTATTAAATTTGTTACACGATTTGCAGCACCTCAATAACTTGCTGGAGAATTACTTGGAACCGTTAAAGAGAGAAACTTTTTTATCGAATGCCGAGATCAACGCGCTGTTTGGAAACATTCAGGAGATAGTGACATTTCAAAGACAGTTCCTGCAAAACTTGGAAGACGCGCTCGAGGCTGAGCCTAACTTCCACCACTTTGAGTTCTCCGGTCAATTTAAGGTAATTTAAATTTAATGCGTGCAATTAAGTGACTACCTTGTTATATTTAAATAAAACATTGAAAGAAGCTTTTGGATTATCGAAAATCTGACTTAGCCTCCTAGTAAAATTAATCAGCTTAGATTACACTGACTCCTCTTATAAATTCAATGTATATAATTCTGTATGTGCTTATTTTCTTTTTCTCATAGTAGAGAAAAATAGGTCTATAAAATATGACTTATTAGTATTGGTGGCGAGTAGCCGATGTAAAATAGCCAACAGATGTGTGGATTTGGTTGACGGAGCGCCGTCTAACAAACGGGGGAGAAAGAGTGAGAATAACATGCTTCCCTCTCTTTCTCTCCCGTTGGTCAGACGGTGGTTGAGGTCAACCAAATCCACACGTCTGTTAGTTACTTAATTAACACTGTGTCGATGTTTGATTATTGTTTATTTTTTACAGAATGTGCTGTTCGCGGTTGGAAATGCGTTCTTGATGTACGTGAACCATTTCAAACTTTACAGCTCTTTTTGCGCTAGTCATAGTAAAGCCCAGAAGGTTTTGCATCCAAGTGAGTAATTTTTTCCTTCTTTATTTAAAGTTTTTTGTGAAAACACTTGTTAGTTAAAAATAATTTTCTGAATGGTTTTCTAGTTTAGTGATGGTTTAGTAGTTAGTTATACGTGCAATAGATTGCGGCAAGTTTTTATCAGTTTAAATTCTATTTATTAGCTTTATTGTTCACATAATCCTTAATCTATTTTTTATTACGAAATACGTTTACATTTGATATAATCTATTAAAAAAATTTTAAAAGTTTTGTTTACCAACTTCTATAGTTATTATGTATTTTAAAAGGGTGAAATTTTAGAACAAAAACATCCTTTATTGACAAACTTTTATACTGTAATGATAGGTTTGACATGAAATAGAAAACATTATGAATATACCGGATATTAGACCTTCGACGGTCTATGGGCAGTCTAACTGTATTTGTAGTTTTAGTTTTAGCTTGTATTTTGTTTAGTTAATAAAGGCACTTGCCCAGTGAATATATAACATATAGGTAATTAGTTTTATGTTTAAAAATAGCATAAAACCTTAATACTCATGCTATTTCATGTGTTTATGCTATTTAAAAAGCTTTAATCGACGGTACATTCATTAACAAAGGAATAACAACCGATTTCAAAATAGAGTGGCATTTCAATACTTCAATCGTATATTCTGTACATTTTTTAAATCGTTCTTTAACACGGGTGGGTATTGTGTGCAGATGAGGGTAATCAGGCACTCCAAGAGTTCCTGTCCTCGCGGAACCCCAAACAACAACACTCGTCGACCCTGGAGTCGTACTTAATAAAGCCAATACAACGGATACTCAAGTATCCACTGCTGTTACAACAACTGAGGAATCTGACTGACGTTAACTCCGAGGAGCATCTCCATTTAGTGGGTAAGGACCGCCCTTTTACAGATATCTTGTGAAAGTATTTTCAATTGTATCTTTAAAGTGGTGATATAGATATCCCCTTAAATATGTTTTGATGTTGGTAGACTGTCGTGTTTCTTACGCTATGTACCTGAAAAATAATATTCCAGTATTGGCAGCAATAAGGCATTGATGGACTCACTTTATTGGTTTCCACCTAAATATTACACGTTTGTGTGCGTAACACTTTTTTGTCTTGTACCATAATTATGTAACACTTGCCGCGATAAAAAGAAATATTAATTTGAAAGCCGCAAAAAAATATTTAAGATACAATTACTAATATATAAACAATTTTTCAGAGGCTCTCAAAGGTATGGAAAAAGTTGCAGAACACATAAATGAAATGCAACGAATACATGAAGAATATGGTGCTATATTTGATCACTTGTTTAGGCAACACCAAAAGTCTTGCAAGCAACCTATAGATCTAAGTCCTGGTAAGATAATTTACAATTATTTTAGTTTTATATCTCATATATCTAGAGACAGTGATATGAACAAAACGTAATCAGTTTTAACTTATATTTCAGGTGATTTGTTGTATTACGGTGGCGTAGAATGGTTAAATATTTCTGACTTCTTAGGAAAAATTAAAAAGGGATTAGAGCTGCACGCGATGTGTTTTGTATTTAAATCAGCCGTTGTCTTCCTCTGTAAAGAAAGACTGAGACAGAAGAAAAAGTTAATGGTGAGTTAGTAGTTAATATTTTATGTTGCCCCTTTTTTCCTAGCACATATTTTCATCTAGAATGCTCCTCAAAAGTTTTTTTTAACAGGGCATTGTGTAAGTTAAAAAAAAACAAACATGAGGGCCAGTATATATAATAGTAAGGTAGAAACGAAATAATTATAACCGATATCATCTATATTTTTATACTATGTTTGATATTACATTTATCCGAAATAAATAGTAGGAGTAATATACTTACTAAACTTGATACTAATTTTGGTATACATCTAAATACATAGTGTACGCATGTGTTAGGTTATAAGTTAGGTACTTTGTAACGGTAGTATTTCCTAGGGTTAGGAACTTGACTTGGGAAGTTTTTTTTTGTGTAATTTATCTTATTGTACCTTAAACTCACTTTTCCTAATCGTAGGGTGTATCATCAAAGAATAATTCGAACGAAGTAGAGATAATCCGGTACCAAGTGCTGATTCCGGTAACGGAGGTGCAAGTGCGCGCGTCTTCCGCTAAGGATATGGACAGCCACTTCCTCTGGGAGCTCATCCATCTGCGCAGTCAGCTGCAGCGCAGATCAGAGAAGGTCTACGTACTCTCTAACAGGTAAAGCATGTTTTTAGTCTTACAAGCAACTCTTACAAGGTAGCAAATCACCTTCCCACAAGACAAAGGTCCTAAGAGGGCGCGAAACGACGCCCGGTTGGACAGTACCGGGCGCCCCTTAAATTCCCTGGGGGCAGTGTTCCCCCAGAGCCCAGCCTCAGCAGGAAATTATTTAATTTGATGCTGCATCCCACCTCCCCAACAGGAGGGAGGAAGAACCCACGCTCGCTCGCAAGGTAGTAAACTTTCTATGAAAAGGATGTTCGAAATATCGTTTGATTCTCACCGGAGTTACCATTCACACTCTTAAATATCCCAGGAAGTAGTGTCCACTAAACTTGAGCTTTACCTCCGCAAAGAGGTTCGCCGCGACGCCGATGTCTCCACATCACCTCCAGGAATGAAGGACATATTTGAACTTCCTATAAATAATTATTGGACCTCTTAGAATCTACTGCGTAGAAACGAAACAACATGCCTGGTTTTCTAAATTGTCAAGTGGCAGTCTTAAAGAAGACATTTTCATAATTTATCATAATTTTCAACAACAGAATTCAAAAATATTAGCTTTAGTGAAAAATTACCAAAAAAATATTTAAATATGCTAGTACGTCTAACATATATGCGTTTAAATTTTGTGGTTGTATTAGGAAGGATGCTCTGTCCTTTTCCCGCAAAGTAAGTGTCAGTATGGAATTCGTATGCGCTCGATGTCTAGCAAGACAGTAATGTGTTTATAAGACAAGTACCCTACTGACTCTAAAATGAGTCTGCCGGATCACATTGGTAGGATGAGTTCCCATCGATGGCGCATTATGTCGCTGGGTGAAGTGCATCACTGCCGCATCTCCATCGTGACGTGCATCATTCAACGGCGTGTTGGTGGGAGTATAATCGGCCCTTAGGTGCTTGGTGACAGATTTTCGAATCACTCACACTTTACTCTTAGCTCTGGGTGATTGTCTATACTATATAATTAATAATCTATACTTATCTATACTAATATTATAAAGAGGAAAGATTTGATTGTTTGTTTGTTTGTTTGTTTGCA
Source organism: Agriopis marginaria (assembly GCA_932305915.1). NCBI lineage: Eukaryota > Metazoa > Arthropoda > Insecta > Lepidoptera > Geometridae > Agriopis > Agriopis marginaria. The sequence goes on from OW029922.1 coordinate 10,100,519, forward strand.
TTGAATAGGCTCCGAAACTACTGAACCGATTTGAAAAATTCTTTCACTGTTGGGATGTTGCACTATCCCCGGTTGACAAAGGCTATATATCCCGGCTTCGCCCGTGCGAAGCAGGGGCGGCCTACTAGTAATATTATAAAGAGGAAAGATTTGATTGTTTGTTTGTTTGCATTGAATAGGCTCCGAAACTACTGAACCGATTTGAAAAATTATTTCACTGACGGGAAGCTACACTATCCCCGGGTGACATAGGCTATAATCTATACCCATGCAAAGCTGGGGCGGACCGCTAGTAATATTATAAAGAAGAAAGATTTGATTGTTTGTTTGTTTTCATTGAATAGGCTCCGAAACTACTGAACCGATTAAAAAAAATCTTTCACTGTTGGAAAGTTTCACTACCCCCGGGTGACATAGGCTATATTTTTTTTAAATAGGGATCCTCACTTAAACTCCAATAATGGAACCCAAGATGTAAAAAAATAACACTTACACCCGTGCTAAGTCGGGATGCGTTGCTAGTAACTCATAAAATGTGTTGTCATTTCCAGCACGGCGGACTTCCGTAACGCGTTCTTGAAGACGATCCGTCAGATCATCCGCGAGTCGGTGCGCAACATGTCGCTGCCGGCCATGCGACCCACGCCCGCTCCGCCGCGCGCGCCTCACACGCTCGACCGCGACCGACCCAAGCACCAGGTATACTATTACCCCGGTCTCCAACGATACTACCAAAAAAGAGCTCATTCCAAACAAGCTGAGAGAGAAAGGGCACAATAAATCGACACCGCTTTATGGTCAGTATTCCGAAAACCCGAACGAAGCGCTTTGATTCCAATTTTATTATGCGAACTGCTCGTCTGTGGAATGTGTGTGAAATCTGGGTGTCTTCAAATCACGAGTGAATCGGTTTCTTCTAGGCAAACGTGCTCCACTGTAGACCGCATCATCGCTTAACATCAGGCAAGTTAGCGGTCAAGCACAAGCCTATTATTGAATATAAAAAAAACTCATCATTTCACTTCATCAGCCAGTAAACGTTCACTGCTAAAAAAGGCCTCCCTCTTACAGAAGGGAGTTGCCATAATCCCCACGCTTGGCAAGTAGCTTGGGCGGCTCGCAGTACGTTCACCCTGCACTAATAGGATGCTGCTGCTCATCCTACGGGGTGGTTCTGGTCGCAGTTTTAGTACCCAGATTATCCAGGTCAAAGAAGCTCGTTACAATCTAATTGTCTTCAAGTCACGAGTGATTAGAATTTTTCTAGGCAAGCGTGCTCCATCGTAGGCCACATTAAGATAGTGTTCAAGTCGCGGGCTTAAACACCTATGCGTGCGCCTAATATGAGAATTTAGACTCTGTTCTGTTATTTTATGCAATTTTAATAAGTATTTGTACAAAAATACAGCTTTCATTATTACTATATATTCGCCTGCCTCCAGTTTTCCAACTTTAAACACGAAATGTTGCCAATTTGTTTGCCTGTATAATTATGTGGATGATTTAATGTGTTGATGGAAGCGAACCTCTTTGATTGTTCTTACCAGCTTTGGACCTCATTAACGTTTTCCCAACATTAATATTGCATTCATTGATCTACTGAATCAGACACGTCTTTGATTAGCTTTCTAGAAGAAGAAAAAACAGATAAGCTTTTTGAGAAAAAGAAAAAGATGTTTTCTACATTTTGGTAAATAATTTAAAAATGGTTTTTAATATTAATTTTTCATACAATAAATTTTAAAAAACTAGTATGTTTACACCTGTATTTTTAGGATTTACTGGTGTTCAAAAATGGATTATTTACTAATTGTCTCAAAATTTTAAATAATTGAATAACCCTTTTATGAACTAATACTGAAGACTAATACTAAGATTGACATTGTCACTGACTGTTAAAGCCAATACTGTTACATAAATTTTACTCAAACATTTACGTCGTAGTAAGTGCTACGAGTGTATCACTTGTAGCAAAGCTACGTGTCTGCTACAACTGGCTACAACAAATTCCAGAGCATTTCTTACGCATTGACAAAACGGATTTAATTTCTTAGTATCACTTATTTAGGGTCAAATGATATAGAGAGCTGGTGATCGAGTAATGACATGTGCGTTTTACAATCCGACGTCACCTGGTTCGAACTTCGGCCCTGCAGCAATGATTTATGTAGTACTTAAATTAAATAAAGTATGTGCAGTTTTGATGTCATCGCTCAAAACAGAGAAGGAAAACATCGTGAGAAAACCGGTGTCCAATAACCTCAAAGGTTCAAAGACATATCACATTCACTAACATGCACTGGGCCAGCATGGTGGATTATGGCTTATCCTCCCCCTCTCTCTCTCAGAGAGAAGGCATGTGTCGCAGCAGGAACATAATAAGCAGATAATGATGATGATGAGGATTAAATAATGAAATGTCAAATTAATAATATCATGATCGACAGTTTATCTCAATCCAGGTACAAGTGATGCAAGGCTCTCAGACGCTCGGCAAAACTAAGAAGCCTAAGACGTCGGGTCAGCGGCTCTCGGCTGGCAATATTGAGGTACGAGTGCAAGTATGTGATCCATTCTTTTCATTTCAATGTTTGTCTCGCTATTTGATTCTTATAGTCATACTCGAATCTTTTCAGACATATTTGTTTCTTTTCTCATGCAATTTTTTCATGGTTTTTATGAGTGCGCCTGCGCCTAACTTTCTCCTCAAGCTTCTATAAAAATTTCAGCTTACCAGCGCGTAGCAGATTGGTTCTAAAGCTACTATGACAATTTCAGCTTACCATCGCGTAGCGGGTTGGTTCTAAAGCTATTTATTGACATGGTTTTTGTAAATTTTAGTGGGAGTGACAGATGATAAAAATTATATATATTCCCCTTAAGGCCCAGAATATAGCGCGCCGCTATCTCACTCGCGTATTTGATAGTTTTTTTTTTTAATATATTTTTTGCCTGCTTTTAAGAAATTTGGTTCGGTAATTTTGAAATTCAATATTTTAAAATATTTAGAACTAATTTTTGTTTGAATTTTTTAATTTTATTATCACTACAAAAAATGGGATAAATAGTATTTCCCGTTTATTTTATGTCGCTTATAGATAGGTACCTGGAACACCAGTGGCATCACAAATACGCCGATCTTTTTTACCGGAAAACCACCTCTTCAAAAACGGAGGTGGTTCTCAATTCGAATTTGTTTTTGTATTTTTATAACGCGATTATTCCACCAATTATGAATTGATTTTGATGATTATTTTTTTTTTTTGTTTGGCAGGTCATATTTTAGATGTAGTTCCATATAAATTTTATCAAAGTTGACTTAGCGCTATTTGAAATAAATATATAAATATTCGAGACATTTTTGCACACACGGTCATCTGACCCCAAACTAAGCAAAACTTGTGATATGGCTGCCAGAGACTGATATACATACATATATATTTTTAAATACATACTTAATTGACTGACATACTTAATGGACTGCCCCGGTGGCTCAGTTGGTAGTGAACCTATCTTCTGTGCTTGGGGGCGTGGGTTCGATTCCCATCTAGGACAAACATTTGTGTGATGAACATTTGTGTTTGTTCTTTGTCTGGGTGTTAATATCTATTTAAGTATGTATTTAAAAATATATATGTACGTATATCAGTTTCTGGCAGCCATATTAGAAGCTTTGCTTAGTTTGGGGTCAGATGACCGTGTGTGCAAAAATGTCCCAGATATTTATTTATTTATAATTTTTTTTGGGCTAACGCCTTTATTAACTAAACAAAATACAAGCTAAAACTAAAACTACAAATACAGTTAGACTGCCCATAGACCGTTGAAGGTCTAAAGACAATCCAAATGCTCAAGCCCACTACCAGTTGGCAGCGTAAATAGATATTAACACCCAGATTTAGAACAAACACAAATGTTCATGACATAAATCTTTGTCCTAGGTGGGAATCGAACCCACGCCCCCAAGCGCAGAAGGTAGGTTCACTACCAACTAGGCCAACGGGCTATCAAAATGAAAAATCAACACAAACCAAAAAAATACACTTTACTACTATTTAGTTTAAGATTATACATGTTAGGTATAGTCTTGAAGACGTCTTTTTTTACTAAATATTAACTTTAGTATATTTGCTTTTGATTAAGATATTTGTCAGAGCCTTGTTCAACAATTAAAATGATTTAAATGTCAACATTCACTTTGAAATTACGAACTTGTTGCAGATTGGAGATCTCTCTCGAGAAAACTCACAGGATACGGACGAGCCACCTCATGACGTCACACTAGATGAGCCCGCTTTCAGGCATCGAAGTCGAACGCTAGGAGACACCACTACTATTGGTAAGGGCATCTTCCCATTCAGCGTTTTGTAGTACCAGTTTCCATCACTGTATTGTTAACTTCACATCACACATCACATCATCAGCCAATAAACATCCACTGCTGAACAAAGGTCTCAAAGAGGGGTGTTGCCATAATACCCACAATTGACAGGTGGTTTGGGGATCGCAGAACGTTCACCGTGTACTAATAGGACGCTGCTGCCCATCCTCCGCTGGTTCTGGTCACAGTCTTAGGACATACCCGGGTGTTTTGTTATGTGTACTGCTTTATTTGTATTTAAAATGGTATATCGATATATTTTTGCCCTCTAAGCAATAATCGTAGAAAACAGCAGCACATGGCCACGGCCATGGCCAAGAATAACTCGCCAATATAGTATTGTATTTTCAATATTAAATTGCTTTATTACAAAACTAGCAATGGATATCTAGTGTGATAAATAATGCCCTTTCTCACGCGCGCCACTCGATATGTATACGTGTAATAGGACAAATTAGATATCGGTTTCTCTATTATAATAGGATAAGAATCTGATATTGAATGAGTTAATAGACGTTATAAAAAAGCATCGATGGGCTCACGTTGTTAGCGTCAATTTAGTCTAGGCATATTTCACGTTCATACATCTAGCACCTGCCTGCTTAATAATTTATCAACACCAATCAAACATAACTGCATGTGCTTACTAACACCTTCCATTGCACTAACAGAGAGCTCGATGAAGCGGACCCCCGTGGTGGAGAATGGCGCGGGTTGCAGTGTGGGGGTGCCAGCGGGGGTCCCGCCAGGTCCCGCGGGGGGTGCGGGCGCGGACGTCGGCTCCAAGTCGGAGGGCGAGGACGAGCCGCCACCGCCACCCGCCAAGCGAGGGTTAGGCAGAACTCCCAACCACCTCACGCTAAGGTACAACATATGTATGGGTCATCACCACACCTACACCGATTGGCACTAGACGGTTATAGTCTCATCTCTATTTAAAACAACCGTAGCGTAGGTATGATCGCTCCACTCATACATATGTCACCGTCAAAGCGCACTCTTCTCACACTACAGTAATTCTTTGTAATCCGTGCTCAACTCTGTCGGATTGTCGGTTACTCGCTTCATTCATATTTGGAACCTGTGGATCTGCAATATGATTCTTATGTCACTCTTTATCAATCTGATATAAAAACAAGTGCATCCAAATTCCATTTGCATGATACATAAATCACAAGAACCTAATATGTGAAAATTTACACGTAATTTTCAACATTCTAATCATTAGACTCAATATTTAATGTTTAAGTGTTATGTGTAATATTTGCAGCACGACGTCGACGCTGTCAGCGGGCAGCACGGGCAGCGCGGCACGGCTCATCCAGTCCTCGCACCAGCCTACGCACTACCAGCCCGCCATGGTGAAGGAGCTCGGTAAGCAGGACTCTCTCTCGCTCAAGTCCTCTCCAGAGAGGAAACACTCTGACAGGAAGATCAAGGTGATCCGGTCGTGCAGCGGTGGCAGCATCAACCGTGACCGCTCGCCGGGCCGCGCCGACCGATCGCCGAGCCGCGCCGACCCTGACCCCGACCGCGACCGCGTCACCAAGGTGATCGTCTGCAAGTCCCCGAACAAGTCGAGCTTGAAGCAAACAAAAGGCGCGCGCTCGCCACGAGGCAGCCTTGACCGGTCCAAGTCACCGCGCGGGTCGCTCGACAAGACACGCTCGCCGCAGCAGAGCTTTGACGGGTCGCGGTCGCCACGCGGCTCTATCATGAAGTCGCGTGAGAGCAGCGTGGACCGTGCGCGCTCGCCTAAGCCACCGCCCAAGAAAGGCATCATGCGCACGCCGCAGGCGAGCTTCGACCGGTCGCCGAGTCGTTCGCCGGCCGGTAGCCGGTCTCCGGCCGGGAGCCGTCGCGCCTCGCGCTCGAGCGCTACTGGCGGCGAGCGGCTCGCTCGGCTTGGCACCAACTCGCTGGACCGCACGGCGCACTACTCGCAGCTAGCGGCGGCGGAGGACCGCGCGCTGCGGATGGGCATCGTCGTTTCCAAGTCCACCGAGTCTATCGCGCAGGCGCTCGACCACCCTACCTGCGTGCAGTGCTACCTATCTAGCAAAAAGCAGACGAAGACCTCCTAGCATAAGGGGAAGGGCAAGTCCCCCAAAACAAGACGGAAGTCGTTAGCGACGCAGTCGATCCTGATGACTTCCTCCGACCGCAGTAGTGTGGAGACGCTCGACGAGCCAGCTGACGGCCCCTACTGGGCGCCCGCGCCCGCGTCCTCTCCTGTGCCCGCGCCCGCTCCTTCGCGCTATGAAAGCGTCAGTGAATTCGATCAAATACACGTCTAGACGGAACTTGACACGATTTTTATTATAATTTGAACGACGACTACGCTCCTACAATTCAGGTTTGATAACATTTCCATCGTGGCTTTAGGCTTAGCCTCGATTACTTAAAAGTATTCGCGGGATATCGAACGTGGGGTAAAACTTTTTTTTAAGTTTCATAATAATAATGCACAATATATTATTATGTAGATAGACAAAATATCTCACTGAAACGAATATTAGAACAGTAATAAGTATGTGCAATTTTGTCGCAAAAATATGAGAACTCCAGCCCATAACTCAACATTTGTTATAATTTTGTTAGTATTATTATTAATTATTCAATAAGTTGAACGTTTCTGTATCACAGAAGCCTATTAAAAATGGAATTGATTAGTAAGAGCAATAGTATGATTGTGGATGGAAATTGAATGATATAATACCTTCAAAAGTGATATTATTTAGTGATTATATTTTTAAATACTACATTATGTTCGTGTTCAAAAAAAGCTTTATAAATACAAATATTGTGACATTATGTACCTATTATTTACGTAGTTGTATAGGCAAATTTAACTTTACATATACCGTTGAGGATCCAATATTTTAGATAATCTAATATAACACCAATATTAACGTAAGCAGATATACCATACGTATTATACGTATAATATTAGTTCCAAAACGGTGTATTTTCTGTTTTTTAAATCTATTTGTGACAAATGCCAACGTTTAAATGATACGTATACATGTGATGTGATGAAATAAGAAGCTGATTTCACGGCTATGCTGATTTAACTGCGGTTCGTCTGGGTGGAGCATCGTTTCGTCACTCAAAACATAATTTTACAGCGATGCAGATGCTTCGCACGCATAGCTGTGAAATTAACCATTTGAATGTAAAACGCACTATTTTAGAAGGAGAAATACGAAGTAGAATAGTAACACAATTCTTCACGTAGAAGCAATGTAATTAGATGAAACAATTATACAACACCTAGGAATATTAATATTTAATAATTCAAGCTCTAATTCTAGGTAAAATCCAAGTGCTATGAACACGATATTAATGGCTGTGGTATCGAACTGATGTTAACCCTTTAATCGTCATATTCTGGCGTCAATTCTGTTGAACCACTTACAAAATTAAACTAGACTGACAAGACTAAAATTATCTGCATCTCTTTTAATTTCAATTTGTGAAAAAAATGGCAACAGTTTTAAACAGTTTAGTTTAAAAAATGATATACCAGAATTGACGTCATTCTCTGTCTTATCTTTGGTATTATTTTGACCATTAGACACATTCCATAATGATTATATGATTATACCTACTGTTTATTACGTAGGCCATGGATTTGTACCATTAATTAAGTCTTCCATTCAATGTACCTATAAGTATTTTACTTCTGCTTTTATATTCGCGTTACTTCTATACCTGCTCAATCTATACTAAGTTGGATTCATAACACCAACCTTGCCTACTTTCTTCTTCTTTAAATGCTTGAAAAGAGAAGCCTTTGTTTTAATAAATAAATACTGGATACATCTATCTACTGCATTGTAGTTCCAATGTAAATGTCTTGGTCAAAATTAAAACATAACACAATAACTTGTATGGTTGTTTGTGAAGCACGTAAAAGTATGTAGAAGGATCGTTTATATACTTATATAATTATGTTAAATTTTGATCTTTATTAGGGTAAAATGATAGCAATATTGTATGACAAAAAAAAAACAAAAAAAAAATTATGTTACCTGGTTGTGTTGTTGTGAATCAACTATGTGTTACCGTGTACCTACAATTCTGTCTTTAACTAGTATCAAACATTATAAATAAACAAGAAAATTGTAGACATAAACCACTTTCAACACTATATTAAAATGTGGACTTAGTACCTACTATAAACTATTATGTTTATTTTGAGTACCCTTAGAGCCAGCTACTCTACAACTTCAAAAAACAAAAATTCTACTTAAAAAAAATGGAAATTTAACATAAGCCAACTTTTACCCCCTATTTTTAAACTGACTTAATTAACAATATCAGTAAATAAGTTACAAAAAAATATAGTATTAAAAGTGGTTAAAATATCAATAAAATAATCAACTAAAATATTACCCTCATGATAATAATTATGACAAAATATTCACTCTATAGAGTTATAATCGGTGTATTTAGTATAAACAATAATAAATCAAATTTACCTAATACCATAGTGTAAACAATGTTTAAAATAATATCGACATTATAACAGTAAAAGTAGGTATATGTGGTAATAGCTAGACGATAATAATGATACTCTAATCACGTAGTGCTTTACCTTTAATGTAGCTTTGCACCCTATCAACCCTGTAGTGTAGATCATGCACTTGACTGACGGACCCGGCTACTAATAATCCCAATCATCTTGCAGAAATGTTACACGTAATATTTTTTGGATAATTACTCTTTATAATTTTAAATTCTGTGAGATAGTTTGTCAACTCGTATATCTCTATAGATAATATAGGCCGATTACATAGTATTTACCGATGCTCTCGCTTGAATGTTCGATGACAATGTTGACCGGCGTAGATCCCTCTTTTCGCTCAGGCTCTTTACTTATTCCCTATTTCGCTCAACGGGCCGACGCCCAGTCGAACGCTTTCTACCGGGCCGTCAGACCTACGACAACATTCATCAAACATTCAACTCTTTCCGCGTATACCTGGCAAATATCCAATGCGAAATTTTCACCCGTACAAAATCGTCACGAACAAGTACCGAAGTGATGTGTAAAGAGTTCGGTGTTTGGTGTGTTGTAGGATCGCCCGTGTGGAAACCGCGCGACATGTTGAGCGAGGGTGGGTCGGGCGGCGGCGCGTGCGCACCCTCCGCGCCCACCACGCTGCCGCGCTCGCAGCGGCCCGCGCCGCGCGCGCACCACCTCTCCGCCAGCCGCAAGTCACTCGCGCCGGACCACCGCCACTAGCGCCCCCACTCCTGCGCACCACACCACACATCTTCTCCTGTCATTTGGACGTCGTGACGGCAAAGCCTTCGTTCTACGAAACACCGACTAATTTAGAGAATGATCTTTGACTTCCTAAGAAAAATTTTTTGATCGTCGCCTGTGTACAGAGTTTCCTGTGTCGATCGCTCGACTTGATTTAGAATGGTTTTGTACCTATTATGTATTGACGCGAAGCCCCAACTCTACCTCTTTTTGTTTTTACTTGTAGTGTGTCTATTGATAACTAATCTGCGTTTGAGTTTAAACAAAACCGTACTAGCTATGAATGAATAATTATTAATGAACGATTAATTATTTCATAGCTTGTGAATAGTTTACATTTGAGATCGTTGATTGATTCAAGCTTAATTTATCTTAGGTTAGGTTATATAATTTAGCAAATTAATCTATAAACCACATACTGGTACTACATATATTCACAAATAATACACGTGTTAATCCACTAGGTATATAATGTATGTTTAGCAGTATCTACAACAAAACATCAGTTTTTATTTGTACATAAGTACGAATTGACGATAATTTAGCAAACACTATTTTTACTTTTTTTATTCATTTTGCATTTAACTGATAATAATTGTGTGAGCTCTATGATAGTTTTTGTTTTTTTTCTACTTCTCAGACCTAAATAAATTATTTATTTTAATAAATAGGTTTTGTAAGTTTACAGTTGTTTTCATAAGTATGTACAATAATTATTTTTGTTTTTGTTTAACTGAAAAGTAGAAAAAGTAAAAACAGATTTTTACTTTTATTACATAAGAATTAGCAAAATTTTCTCTCATAGTAGCTTAAATACTAAAAAATAGGACTGCTCGCTTCTTTTGGGACGCTGGTTAAATTTTATGTAGCTGAGCAATTAACCTATTCATTTTATGTAAATGAACACATTTTAAAATAAATCATATCAACGATTTTAAAATGTACACGTACGAGCATCTTTTATTACGTACTGTAACTGTAATAATTATTTTGAGTTACGTATTTAGTTATACATAATATTGTTCGAGTAAACTTCGAATAAATGATAATGACATGAAAGTAATTTATGTAAATGACTAACAATATTGAAATGATGTTGTTCCAATTTTCCAATTGAGTACTGATTGGAAAATTACCAAATCTTAGAACATTAATTAATATACTTAACATTATTTCCACATCCAAATTCCATTAATACAAGAGTGCCAAAAAAGCACACTTATTTGTATGTAAGCTGTTACATACGCATAAATTAAATGGTTTTTGTACACATAATTTACTTAATATAGAATTCGGTTGTTTACAACAAATCACTTTTCTTAATCACCGGTATAATTATACTAAATGCATTATAGTTGTTAGGTATACTAATTATAATATTATTAAAAAGAAAGTCGAGGATGTCATTGAGGTAACACTGTGTTAGTTTTATTATATATGAAGTTATCATTACCATGATGAAGACAGCGTCGTTTTCTATATTTGTTTGCGATCACGGTGACATGCAGAACATGTCTGAGACTCAACACAGTGTAAATCTTTCATATAAAAGTGATGCATCATTAATTATGGAGGGCCTCGTTACTATTAACATAATTCACCTAATGGATCATACGTGCGAATGCTATAATGTTACAGTTATTGTCATTAATATAAATTAAATGTACTAGTAGTTAAATAAATGTTGAAACCTGCAAATGACTATCCTCGTCTTGTATTTCTTTACAACTTTCACATTTTTGTTTTGTTAGATTTTCCTTTATCTTCATCTATGCAATTGTTTGTTCAATCGTTGAATGTTTTAACTCTGTGCCAAATTAAAAACCCCCTACCTACACGTTGTGCTTAATGACTTAACATTAATGATATTACTGAATAAAATATATCTTGAAAGTAGTTAGCTATAATGTAATTATGTTTCGTTGTGTCACCTCGGCAATTCAATGCTCACTCCCGATAGTACGATGTGCACTCACCATCTCACCAATTGAACACTAGTTAGATTTTATAATTATTTCTCTTCGTGATCAAAATCAAAAGTCTATCATAGGCTAGGTGAATAATATGACATGTATCCTACATCATTAAGTTTTTATGATTTACTATATAAATGATTAATAATTATGTAGATAATTGTAATTTATTACTGTTGTTCTGTTTATAAACATAAGTTACATAAACTATTGTTGACTTCGGATCATGGAATTTATTAACTGAGCAGATTTTTTGAAAAATTTAAGAAGCAAAATTATATGCATGTTTTTTAATGTCGTTTAGTTCTGGGTATATATCTGAATATTGTGTATAATGTAGAGTCCCATTTTGCTGCAGTTCAAAAAGTTGTATTTGTTCTCACGTACATTTGAGTGTAAAAGTTAGCAAGCTCCAGCTATAAAAATACGTTTCTAGTTAACTAGTGATACTCAAGCTTGAGATTGAAAACCAAGTGGGAATCGAAACTACGATGGCTAGTAGGTGCTACTTACTGAATTGGTGCCTTAACGCTATGAAACGAAAAATTAATTTAAAAAAATTATGTCATCTATTATGCACGTCTACTTGACCAAGTTGATATTTTATATTACTAACCAACTCTCTTCTTAGGTAAAAACATTGCAATTCGTGAAATTTGAATGTTAACTAAACAAACGCAAACAAAAGCAAAATGATAATAATCAAGACCCTATCTTAAAATAATTATGACAGTATGTAAATTTGTATTAATGCATACCATAAAATATGTGACTATCTATTATAGTAACTGGCACAACTTTTATTCATACAAAAAAGCTAATGTACTAGGGAACATATCAAGAATATGAAAACCTGTTCAGTTAATAACATCCAAGATATAAATATGTAAATTTGTTTCAAATTTTATATAGCCTGATTTAATATAAAGTTTACATAATATATATAATATGACATGTAATGTATAATTATGAACCTACTTTTTTAATTTATTGTAAACTAATTATGTTATTAATGAACACAATATTTTGTTCTGTAATTTACTGAAATAAAACTTGTTTATTAATATACATATGTTAAAATATTCGAATTTAATAATTACGAACTTATACATCAATTTATAGATTATTATTATTATACTAAGAAAACATAATTAATAAAATGAATAAAGAAATATGAGTAAAAAATGAAATGAAGGATGAGCTCGTTAATCGCGATTGCATTTCATACTTCAATGACATTTGAAAAGTAATGTAGGAAAATGAATGAATATTTAGAAAGACTTATTGAAATTAAATACGAAAATAACTAATGTTATGATAAGTATTGATCTTTTTAATTTAACGTCGCATAATTACATTGCACTTGGTTTCTAGTTAGACCTGTGAAAATATTTTGTTAAGTATGTTAAGTTTTGATATTAAATCGGGCCACTCGCTGTCACTTGAGTAATATCTGTTGAACTACTTGCACGTGATCGGCAGCCAAAAACACGTATACCAATATCATGCATGCAATAATGTCCAGATTACTATAAAATAAACAAAATTTGTCTCGCCAAATATATATGGAAGATTATGAGTACGTCTAAGTAACTTTTGTAGTAAAAGAAATTGTGTTTGAATATTCACACCTATTTATTTCACTGTTTGTGTGAATTTATTTTCCTACTTGTCTGCTGTTTATCGCATTTAAACGAAATGTATTTAAAAACCCAAAATGTCTCTATTTAAGCAAAATTTTTGAAAGCCAATTTCAATGTTTTTCTTTTACTACTGTAGCTTGAATTAAGTGCCTTCCTATAACTTCATATTGGGTAAAATTTTGAGTATTTTTGTTATATCTAGATAAAATAAATAATGCAAAAAATATTTTTAATTAATCATCATTATCATCAGCCAGAAGACGTCCACTGCTGAACATAGGCCTCCCCCTTTAGCCTCCACACTGAACGAGTTTTAATTAATAAGACTCTTGAAAAATATAACATTGTTATTGTTAAAAGAAGATAACAATTTACAGCCTTGAACTATTATTTTTAACCTAATCTTTATATTTAAGTCATCAGAAAATAGAAGAATTGATTCTTCTATTCCACAAACGATTACTCGTTTGTGGAGACTACAAATGAATTCTTCTATTTTCTCAGTTACAATACAAAACCTCTAAACGTTACCTTATATGGAGTATTTAATCTTAAACATAGCGTGCATGGTATTGGTTTAAATCATAAATAATGTACCTACTCGTATTACCATTCTATTTCAATTACTACTAAAAAGTAGTTCAACAAACATTTCTGGTTTAAATACGTATACTTATTTAGTGTCCTTTAGTGGCTTCCATCACTATGAATATAATTTTCAATTTCATTGATGATGTCTATTGTTTTAGTTTTGTAAGTATTAAATATGTTTAAATTTTGTGACACTTAAGGAAATTACTTTTTATTGCTTATGAATAAATATAAAAGTAAATAATGCTTTTTCTTACACGTTACTTAAATCCTGATATTTATTACAATGAACTAGGCATGCGTTTGACCACAATCTCTACTGATGGGAATTGATGTGGTGTTTAAAGATGTTATGGTTACTTTAATTAAATAAATAAATAAATAAATAAATAAATATCTGGGACATTTTTGCACACACGGTCATCTGACCCCAAACTAAGCAAAGCTTGTAATATGGCTGCCAGAAACTGATATACGTACATATATATTTTTAAATACATACTTAAATAGATATTAACACCCAGACATAGAACAAACACAAATGTTCATCACACAAATGTTTGTCCTAGATGGGAATCGAACCCACGCCCCCAAGCACAGAAGATAGGTTCCCTACCAACTGAGCCACCGGGGCAGTCAATTGTACGAATATACTTACTGTTTCATTTATGTTTAAGTAAGGTCAAAGGTTTGAATAGGCTGAGCCACTGAGGAGATATTGACGGGACTGAATTGTATGGATCATTCTCGTTAGATCCATTGCTAAGGTCCATAATGGAACTATAGATTTTTTTGTCGCTTTATATCCCATTTCGAAATAATTATGGATCTATCAAGAGCTTTTTCTCAGTAGATTCATTGGTAGTTATATTGAGATTTTTTCTTCTCATTGGATCATATTAAGAAAGTATAAATCTATTAAAAACTCTCTTTCATTCGGCGACAAGAACTTTTTTTTCAGTAGATCCATTGGTAATTGGGTCTATTGAGATTTTATCTTCTCGTTGGAGCCTATTAAGAAAGTATGGATCTATTTAAAACTTTCTTTCATTTGGCACGTCGACTCCCTATACGTGGCTTGGCATAGCCATGATTATAATATTATTAGACTATGGGTTTGGCCAACTCTCTACGGTGACTCTCGCTTAGAATATTAAGTGAACTGCAAAACCACGCTTATTTTCATAACGAAACTTTGATGAAAACCGTTGATACCTAAGTAGTTTAAATACTACACTTTTTTATTTTATTTGAGTCACTGGCGTTCAGTGGATGCAAAAGGCAAGCTATCGTTCAGTGTGGAGGTTAAAGGGGGAGGCCTATGTTCAGCAGTGAACGTCTTCTGGCTGATGATGATGATGACTTTTATATTAAGAATATGGCAATATTTATGATGGGTTAAAAAGGTACAAATCCGAGACGAGCTGCAGACTGCAAACTGCAACCGCAAGCGCCATTACTGGTTCCTAGCAGAGTATATTATTATACCATAATAAATAAAATAAAATAAAGTAACGGGATATTTACCGTGGTAAATATCCCGTCGTGTCTTCCCGTGAACATGGTGCATGTAACTGCGCCCAAATATCGGGAGCTCATTCCACAACCTTACCACGGTAAATATCCCGTTAATAATCATATAACTTAAGTGAACAACCGTGATAGTTTAAAACAGTGTTTTAAAATAAAAAAGTTTTATTTAATTTATATTTAGTTTTGAATCTCGGCCTTGTCAGAATAATGCTCCTTTGTGCTTCTGTGACTTCTCTGCTTGAAAGTATTGCAGGATTGAAAGAAATATTGAAGACTGATACGTCATTTTACAATGACAGAATAGAAACGCTCTCAGAATAATAGCAGGCAGAAACGCTACTCCCGCCGTCTATACGTAATAGGCATAGATATTTGTTAGAGGTATTGCTCTTGGCTCTTGGTTGTCACCAGGTGAAGCTACTACGTAAGTTACTACATGCAGCTGAATATAGCTTGCTAAACGTTTAAGGGTAATTCAAACTATTCCCAATTTACCTATGATATAGTCAGTATAATACAAAAGGCATTAGGTATTACTCTTGAGCAAGAAATTGATAGATTGCTCTTGATTGCTTGCTCGGCGATGATGCAGTCTTCGATGGAGCAGGATTGCCTAGAAGAAACCCATTCACTCGTGCGTACTCGTGACTTACTTATACGTTAGTATACTTAAGTAATATAATTTAGTTGAGCAAACTAAGAAGATTGGTAATATTTATTAGGTAGCTATGAAACTGATTATAAATAAAACACTACCTTCCGTACAATGTGTTTATTGAATCGTACATTGATGTCTATAAATCAAATGTTTCAGTGTTTACGAATTCAAAACCTTACAATTTGCTAGTAAACAGTTTTCTAGATTGATATGAGTGAAACATTCAAAATATAATTATGTTCTATTTACAAAGTTTATAATAATTATGACTAGATAGATAAAGTACATCATGATAGATTTATTTTACTTCAAACAATTTCATACGCACCAAAGTTTTCTTGGCCAATTATTACATTTAACAAATAATATGTTATCTAGTTTACTATTCTGAACAAATTATTATCTAAAGTCAAAGGAAAAAAATAGGAAAATGTAGCCTTTTGGGCAAAAACTGAAAATAATTTAAATTGGCTTTTAATGATGAACGATGAAATGATATTTTCGTAATGACATTGTGTTACTTTATTCTACAAGTAATTGTATACATTAGAGAATTTGGAGATACCACGTCTACCTTTTACCTACCAAGAATTCTAGAGTGAAATTATAAATATTTTTACTGGGAATAAACTGAATAGAAAAGTAAAAAGTACATAAGTATGACTGTTTCGAACAAAAAATGTGAATTTTCAACATAAAAATCAATATGTGAGATAACTAGAGAATTAGTATGTAAAAGTAGATTGATTTTATTTGGAGACAGAAAATTATAGGATTTTATACAA
Organism: Agriopis marginaria; assembly: GCA_932305915.1. NCBI lineage: Eukaryota > Metazoa > Arthropoda > Insecta > Lepidoptera > Geometridae > Agriopis > Agriopis marginaria. The sequence continues at coordinate 10,117,358 of OW029922.1, forward strand.
ATAGTTTTGGCTGTGGGATAAGTAAAATGTTTTTTTTTTAAACACAATCTTCTGCTAGAATTAAGTAATACCTAAAAGTACTACATTCTGATGGTAGACCAAATTTTACGGAGAGTAGATTGGGAAGCTCTATTTGCGAATATCTAGGTATACAATAAAGTTTATTTTTTTAAATAATTAGTTTCCCTGTTAATCTACAATTACAATAATTAAGTTTTTATGATTTATTTTCGTGTCTTACGGGCTTATCTTGACGCTTATTCAAACAACTTTGACCGGGAAAATTAGAAAAGTATTATTTTTTGGTTTTATAGTTTTACATAATTGAGGATATACAGTTAATTGAAAATCATAAAAAAATTCAAAAACATATTTACTTTAAACACTTTTTTTTTTCAGTAATAGGCATGATCTTAAGTATATGAACTAGTAGGATAAATAAATTAAGCTAAAAATCACGTTTATTAGCTAAAAATTAATACTTTTCAAATTTTCCTGCATCAAAAATGTGTAGCAATTAGTTACTGAGTTTCCACCTTAAATAAAGACTACCTTAAAAGACTTTGTATTGGGTACCCTAGTATCATATGCACAACGCAAATGCATATACGCATAATGTGGCACTGTCTACAATAATAAATTATTATTATATATTTTTAGTTAATTTAATTATAATAAAATATTTCCTACTTATGTAAAACGCCGTTTATTTTAGGCTCTCAATAAAAATTTCTACCTCGTATTTGAACCTGACACTCAGCTATTTTATAATACCATTAAATCTAAATGTAAGTAGGTACGTCGGAAGAATCGGGATTATAATATAAAAAAAATAGATCGTTATAAATTTTTTGACGTAACTTTGAATAAAGATATACCTACAAAGAAAGAAAATTAAATGGAAATTTCGTTCACCATTCAAAATAAGTAACAATCGTTTATTATTTTAAAGTTAACTAATAAAATTCATTTATTTTATAATTTACCTAATTCTTTTATTTTATTCCATGAAATACACGTACTTGGCTCAAAGAAAAGTTATATTATGCTAGTATAATTATTAATTTTATTTATGGTGTTTCTTCTTCAAATTATGCTATAATAAAATTCACCCGTCTCAATCATCATATATCATATTAATTACGTAAGGCACTCCATTAATTTTGCTGTTTTGTCCAAAGAGATTGAAATTACACAGAAGTTTTCCTTTATAAAATGAAGACCATCGGAAGTTATAGTTTTCTATGCACCCCATATTATAAGATAATTCACTGTCTTAAGCTCGAAAGAAATAAATTATTGTTACAAAACTAAGTAGAAAAACTGATACAAAAATAATAACCTAATGATGTTTAAAAAAAATATTGTATACATTTATAATGTAAATATACAAACGTGTTTATTCATAATCTTGTCATCTATAGAATTATAGATTAAGTAGAATATTATATTGTAACAAAGTTACTTAAATTAATTTGTATAATAAACATGATAAAATACTTAATATTAACTGCACTTCACAAGAGTACATATTGGAGCAACGGATTTTAAAATATTGCACACGAAAATCATCTTATCACAGACACTACTAACAAAATAGTTAACACAAATACTTAACAAAACTGACATAATATATTTGTAAGGATATCAATATAAGATAGTTAGGTACACCACGACGCAAATAAACTGTACATGCACAATGTACCTCGTGTAATAAATATAGCTAAACAAACCCCGCTATAGGTAATAATAGGTACCAAGTCGCTTACATTTTGTTTTCTTCTAAAGTATGAAGTTAATGAGAATTTATTTATCTACTTTCAACAAGCTGCCTTTGTTGTGACTCGAGTAATATCATACTAGAAAATCACAACAACGCCTCTACGTCGAAAATTTTGGACCCTAAACGTTCAATAAAAAGCCATTTGTTCATAAGTAACTTCTTTAAATTTTTTATCAAATTTAACTACCTAATATTATTTAGTTTGTTATGCATGACTTGTTTCAATTCATCCTGAAAAAATTTTGATTGCTTTGTGGTCCGCGCGACGCCAGTAGCCTCTTGATGGTATAATAATGAGACTGCTATATACTTATTTTATATTTAGACATAATTATAGGTATCTATACCAATGGGTAATCAAACTTATTAATTTTTTGTTATTCTACGCTTAATTATATTATTATTTTCATACGATCTATTGCTATACCATATTATTGTTAGGTACAAGTGTGTGTAAGGTAGGTTATAATTTTTATACACTGACAAAATTCTATAGGAATTGTAGGCTTGATAGGTTCGTATCTATCATAAGCCTTTGCATAAAGTAGCAGAAGTATAATTAATATTATGGGATACCTACCTTACAGTTTATTCATATTCCTTACAATTGAGTTAAGTACCGATCTGGAACGCGATATTTATGACATACCCAGAGAGCATGTAGGTACGTGTTCGTTGAATGTTGCGCATGGATGGTGCACGCGACACGTGGTCGTGTATATTTGTCTAAATGTTGGTCCCTATAATTGCTATTGTAAGTGTCATGTGACGCACGCGAGCGGGCGAGGCGACGCCGCGCGGCCGGCCGGCCTCATCGAATAAAGGCACATTGAGTCATGATTCATTTGCTTATAGCCTACATGCAGTACCTAAACTTCCCACATCTCCTTATCAATATATCGTTTACTTCTTTTCGTAGCCTAAAACTAGTTAAAGGGTTTGACTAATTATAATATTCTACTTAGTATATGAATTAAACGTCACACCACTATACGATCGCTTATTTTGCGTACACTTTAGTAATTTTGACATCACATTCTATAAGTTCTACGACATCAAACTTTTCATAGCTACTCATTTTGGCAACATGGTGGTGGAACTAAGATTTTCTAATTAACTAAGAGGCGGAATCGCCAAAAATTAGATCTAGACGGAAGGCAACGTCAATAGTTATCTTCGCATTTGATTTCCCGCGCGGCGGGCTGCGTCGACCACTGCGGTTCGGTTGGACCGTCCCATTCGGTGAACGTCTCGTACAAAAAGTTATCTGTCGAAGCGTCTTCTTGTGCTGCTTCGGTCCGCGTGAAAGCTTCGGCAAATTTTCCTATTTCTGTAGAACCAAAAGCTTGCTGGAAAGCGGGCAGCGGAACCACGGGCGGTCGCTTCTCCTCGGGCGGTGACCGCCGAGGCTCGGGGAAGAACCGATCGTGTTTCGGCCGCGTACTCTCTGACTGGCTTGTCACTGCACCAAAATGGTGTGCATTTTCATGTCTCGGAGTATTTTCCCCATTGTAAGACGGCGTTGTTTCCTCGTATCCTGGATATGGCGTCGACCTACCATCCTGTTGACACATAGGATTCTGAGCAGGTAGCTGGGGACCCTGAAATGAACAATTAACCGTATTATTAACCAGTACGTCACATGATAATGATGGCTTGATGTTTTAGCCCATAAGTCTCACTATTAGGCAAAAATCTCCTCCCTCTCCGACTTGTATACAATGGTCACAAAAACTTTTAATTCACTAATAGGTAATTGCAATCAAATAACAAAATAACAAGTAAAACCACTGCAAACATATAAAGCTGACCGTTTTTAGTGTTTCGTACCCAAAGGATTTCTTCGGGACCCTACTAAGCCTGTACCATATCTGTACATCTTACCTTGGGGCTTTAATAATATGTAGATAGCCATAATAAATAGCCGATTTTTTTTTACAGAATATGTGTTGTTGTCCATCTCGTTCTTTGTACGTCGTTCGTTAGGTATTAATATAAAAGTACCTTCATTTGGCGACAGTGGTCAGGATAGCGCATGTGCTCACGTGAGCACGCGCCACGTGAGGCCCAGCCCCCGTTGGCAGGATGGACGCCGGTCCACCCGCCGCCGTTCATAACACCCATCTGTAAAACAAACGGCGTTTTTGTAGTGTTGATATACGACATTTAGGATTACTTTTCAGTCAACTTACATTGATTTCTAGGTGCTCATTATTATCAATTTTAATATGAAAACTGACTTGGTTTTCACACATTTTATTTATATGACACGGGTGAAATACAAATTTATGATTAAGCTGGTTAACAACATATGGCGGTCTTTTTCAAGGTAAAACCGAGCGCGCGACTACGTCTCGCTTTGCAGACCGCCGGCTTAATTATACGTGGATAATTCCTCGGTCATATAAATAAAATGCGTTTTTATCAAATTTAAGGTTGAGCATATAAAGCAGGTATATTTTGCAAATTCGCACAGGGCGTGAACAAATCGGCATCCACCGTTTTTTCTGCGCGTAGACGCGACTTAACTAGAATATGATTACGTTTGTCTTTCTCCCAGGAAAAAACAGTGGAAAAATTACTTGTCCAAGGGTTAGGAGGCAGGTGGTCCGAGTCAAGAACGTCCTTAGGACCACTTTCACCTTTAGGGCCCATGCTAGGCCTGTTGTATATCAAAACGGCGCCTGGAGGTGGTATTGCTTATAGACTTTTCGTACAAGCGTAATCGTCCAAGTTTGATAAAACATATTAAAAGTATACATAAATAAGCATTCACAAATGTTTATTTTTTTATCCAAAAATTTAATACTTTATTTATTTAGAAAGGGAGGGAAATCATTGTAAGGATTTATTCATATTTAAAAAAAAACATATTTTCAATATAAATAAACTTATACCAAGGTTTGTCTAGTACCTCGCAAATAAAAATGACCCGAACTCTGGCGTTCCCGAAGGGGAAGGGCCAGAATACCGGGTGCAGCGATTTTGCTCGCCAAAATATTCAGAACAAATTTTTGTTTTAATAAAAAAAATATGACCACTTTTTTATTGTTCAATAGTTATTCTCATTTATTCGAAATATTAACTTCAGAATATGACCGAAGCATATTTTTCAAAAATAGACAAAGTTATTCATATTTAAAAAAACATCAAATATGCGAGTTAGATAGTCTATCTGAGTTTTAAGGTAGGTAATTATTGATGAAATACAAGACAATTATACACAAGAGCATTATTACTGAAGTGAACTTTAAAAAAGTTGCATGAAAATTTAAACACAACGTAAATACCTGATAATGTGACCACATTTGCGGTTCTCCGTATGCGGGACCTCGGCCATTCATCCCGATTTCCAACGGAGGCTAAAAATAATAAGCAAAAGTATTAAAGACATAAAATACTTGCATTAATTATATTAACTATTTTATTAAAATATTTTCTTTTATCAGACAAGTGCTTTTGTTATTTAAACAAAATATTAGCTTTTTTTTATCGCGGATTAGTCCGCGTTTGACCACCAACTCGCCTGTTGGTAAGCGACGATGTGGTCGAAGATGAAGCACGCAGACTTAAAAGATACCTACTAGCTAACACTAACACTACAAAAACAGTTAGACTGCCCATAGACCGTTGAAGGTATAAAGACAATCCAAATGCTCAAGCCCACTATCTATTGTCTTCAACATAAATCATCAATTGAATTGATTCAAGTAGGGAATTGATCATGTAGGGATTGGTCTTCAGCCTCGTCAATAGTTATAATATTCAAAAATCCTGTCTAAGTGCTCACTTACATTATAAGGAATACTTGCAAAATTTCATGCTTCTAGACTGTATATATATTGTCTATCTATGAAAGAATGAATGAATTTAGGATAAGGTAATAATTACGATAGTTTTTTTAAAATAATTATTATCTGAGAAATGTTTAACTATTTTTTTTTAATAATTTGATGTAGTAACCAGGCTAATGTCATACGTCCATGCTAAGTGCCGCCGCTTTGGACAACTGCAACGCAAGAGGCATTGGCAGTGCGTTGTTTACTGAAGGTTAGAATTATTTTCACCTTACTCTCGAAACAGCCTAAATTATAGCCTAAAATAACATACACATGCGTGGAAGAGTATTTTACATCTTAGAATTATTAATGGTAGGTAATATTTTGTTTAATTTCTATTATACATATAATACTTTACATTTACGTTGGGGTAATTTCATGTATGTATTTATTTCGTGAAAATTCCGTTTGAGTGAGAATGGGTGGAAAGAAATAAATATAATACAAAAATAATATTTTAGGAATTAAGGTCGTACAATTCACCTATGGCGGGAAATTCAAATTTAAAGCAGTTTTCTTGTCATTGTAGCTAGGCCGGGTAATTATTATAAACGTTCATGATGTTTGCGCAAATTAATTATTATTCTGTACAAAATCATGTTAAGCTATTTATCTCCAATGCACATTATTACTTGTCAATAAATAATTTGTTGCTGTTTCAAACGGTTTAATGACAAATGTAAGTAATATGGTGCGTTACTGTTAAATATCTGTACATGATAATATATAAAGAACAACCAACGATTTGCACACACTGTCATTTTGAAATAATTACCCGGCCTAGCTACAAATACAAAAAAACTGTTTGAAATTTGAATTTCCCGCCATACGAGAAACGTACGACCTTAACGTCGTCATGTTTAAGTAGAATAGTTACGCCTAAAGTTTTGCTAAATGAAAACTAGTGTTTGAAGTAAAGCCTGTAAGAGATATCGCTCCATCGGCGTTAGAGGCGGGGGATCGAGCGCGGGGCGAGACGCGTCGTGCGCCGATCGATGTCCGCTGCCGACTGTGCACCCTAGCGTTGCAGCCACTGCATGCATCATAAGTCATCTACACTCTAGCGCTAGGACCTAAGTTCAATAGAAATTCGGAGATAAGTAAAGAGGGAAGACAATGTGTGAGAAAGACGGCTTAATTATGTCGTGAAATGCCCTGTCGCAGACACGCTTCGACAATTTGAGCTAATAAGGCAAGATTCGGCGATAAACTAATAAATAATAAACCGGCCAAGTGCGAGTCAGGCTCACGCACTGAGGGTTCCGTACCACCACAAAATTCAATCACCAGTTCTAACTTAGTATTGAACAGAAACTTGTCTCCGACTCGCACTTGGCAATTATTTATTATTTGTTGTTATATTTTATATTGTGTACTATAAATCATGCCAAGTTTGACGCTTGTACATATTACCATTTTGACATTAGAGCTTATACAAAAATACGTTTGGTGTATGGGGACTCCCCCTTTTGTTTTTTTTTTATTATTCGTTAGTCAATCCGCCGTAACGTTACATATTCTGCGAAAATTTCTACTGGCTATCTATTACGGTTCGTAAGATAAGGCTTAGTAATAGGGTCCCGTTTTTACCCTTTGGGTACGGAACCCTAAAAATAATACTTTTAGGTTTACTTTAGTATTTGTATACAATTATATATTTTAGTAAAGTCAACTCCTGGACCTGACGCGTTCGCATTTATACCTAATCATATTGACCGGAGCACTGAGAAGCACGTAACTACGGCTGTGTTACGCCACATACAATAATAATAATATAGAAAACTAAGAGACAAGTACAACCTGGGTCTCTTCAAGACAAGAGTGAATAGGCACCTCATGGGCAAGCGTGCTCCATCTTAGACTGCATCGTCACTTACCATCAGGTGAGTTGTGGTCAAACGCTAGCCCATTTCATCATAAAAAAAAAGTTAATGTATATTTTTACCGATTTTTAACGTGAAGACTTCTTTAAGCAAGTTGGGCACTTTTTGGGATGGGGAAAAAGCTCACGTGACCGTCACGCTCAGATACATATATACAGATATGTGTGTGAGTGTATGTGTGTGTTAAGAAGTTTCTACTTATTTATTCAAGAAGTCAACCTATTTATTTATTTATTTTAGGCTTATGTTTAACCGCCAATTCGCCTGATGTTAAGCGATGGCGCGGTCTGCGATGGAACACGCTTGCCTAGAAGAAACCGATTCACTATGTCACCGGTATTGTTTTGGATGTTATTAATTTCGTTTCACAATTTTTCAGCAGTATACAATTTTTTTATTCAAAATCACAAGCGAATACATTATGTGCGTAGATCCTCTACAGAAACTCGTAGCACATGCTACGAATTTTATTAACTCAAATTATTTTGATCGTACAAGTTTTATAGATTTTTACTTCAAATCTGAAGAAAAATAAATATTATCAGTTAAAACTAATCACATAATCCGTAGATTTAATTGTAATCTACTAAAGTGTTGTAAGGTTACATGAGCTTAAAGTGTTTTTGAAGCATGCTATTAATTTCTAGTTTTATGACAAATTAGCGGTCCGCCCCAGCTTCGCACGGGTATAGATTATAGCCTATGTCACCCGGGGATAGTGTGGCTTCCAGTCAATTAAATAATTTTTCAAATCGGTTCAGTAGTTTCGGAGCCTATTCAATGCAAACAAACAATCAAATCTTTCATTTTTATAATATTAGTTTAGACTAGCTGAACCCCGCGGTTTCACCCGCATTGTGATGAAAAATGGTGATGATGGTGACGATGATGAAATTTTTAAAATGATGATTATGTATTTCGGGATAAAAATTTCATTGCCTATGTGTTAATCCAGGGTATAAGCTAACTCCATACCAAATTTCATCTAAATCGGTTGAGTAGTTTCGGCTTTGAGTCCAGCCAAACATTCACACTTACACACAAACTTTCGCATTTATAATAATTAGTAAGATAAGATTACTTTTACCTTTAATAGGTCTTATAGTTACATGTAGGTAGTTGATAGTTTCATATAAGTTGTATACTTATGTTTAGCTATAAGTTGATACCTAGTAACAAACCCCTTGCCGGTTCTAGTTGCGTGCCACGTCGGTACTCGTAGACTAGTGGCGGGATATTCGCGGAGGCTAACTAACTATCGAGCGGCGAGCGGCACGGCCCACGTGACTTATCGATCAGCGCTCACGACGCTCGGAAAAATCAACCGCTGACAGCTTTCATGCACACAACGCTAGGGGAAAGCTTCCGTGAAGCGAGTGGGGAAAATCACTCACACTGCCGCGCGTGGTTACACGGCGTGGCTATGTTGGGTGTGCAGGTAGTGTGGTGCTGTAATTTTTGTGAGTATAAAAATGGCTGATCTCATCATGTTGACGATAGAACTTCGAAGATCATCATCATCATCAGCCAGAAGACGTCCACTGCTAAACATAGGCCTCCCCTTTAACCTCCACACTGAACGACAGCCTGCCTTTTGCATCCACTGGATGCCCGCGACTCTCACGATGTCGTCGGTCCATCTAGTGGGAGGCTTCCCTACGCTGCGTCTTCCGACGAACTTCGAAGATGCTAATGTAAATTTTCAATGTCTCCTATTTACCGAACTGTGAACTTAACTTAGTTTAAACCTTTAATTTAAGGTAATCAAAGCTTCGATAAATATGTATGGTTAAGGGGCCTGTATACCCTCTGCAGCTCTCTCACTCGCACATTTTCACATTATTGAAGATATAAAATCAATGAGTGTGAATTTCCAAAAAGTTACAAAATCATGTCTTGGTGTCTATCGTAACATTACAAACAAAGAAATTGACAATTAGATATACTCGTATTTTAATTTGACACAGTAAAATGGTAACAAGTGATTTTTATTTCTCGTGTCATGTTATTCCGTCAAATTACAAGATATCGAAACAAACTTTTCTATGTTTGTAATGTTATGATAGACACCGAGACATCATTTTGTTACTTTTTGGAAATTCACACTCATTGATTTTATATCTTCAATTATGTGAAAATGTGCGAGAGAGAGAGCTGCAGAGGGTATACAGGCCCCTTAATGTAGGATGCTTTTTGAATTCACTGACTCTTCAGTGTAATTTTTATGACTTGATGAGTTTGAGTACTGGCTGCACAGTGCTCGTGTTTCATGGGCCACCTCTGCCCCCACTCTGCCGCCTCACGCCCCCCACTCCGCCAACCCTGGCCGCCCTCATTAGCGCCTTTGTGACGCTCACTTGTCTCGTAATATGACGCCTTAATGATACCACTTACGACTCGATTATCTATTAACAATAACTTTGACTTGGATATCATATTCACGATGTGAATAATCTATTGCGAAGACGCTAGACTAGGAATTATTTTCATGACAAAGATTTTTATTTGCTTTTCAATTCATTATAAGAAACAACTTTTTTTTTTCATAAAAAGCTTAATATCATAAATATTATTATGAAAATAATATTATGAATAAAATGAATTAGTCAATGAATAAAATCGATTTTTTTTACCATCTGTAAAACATGCCAGATCATAACTGAGACTTTTAAATAAGTATAAACAAACTTTTAAAGTGAGTTATGTGTGGAATTTCGCGGGAAAAGTTCGAGGGATCCCGAATTCAGAAGTACCGCAGAATTAAAATAAACTCTATGCGGAGTGCATTTGATTGATAATACATTATATGACGGAGTCGGCGACCAAGGATGGCTATCCTTTGACACTGACCTACTTTATTTAACTATAGCCTTTTGTATAGCGTGGGTTTATTATAGACCAGATTTAACAACTCGCGGACCGATATAGTTGTGTTGTGTTGTCTGGAAACTTTTCTCGTTTCCTTGAGTGAATCAAGTATACTGAAGTATTTTTATGTTTGCTATATATCTACAATTAGGAACAAGAATATTTGAATGGTTTCCTGAAATTAGCTAGAGTTGCTATTCGTTGCTATCGGAGACTAATGGTAAGAAAGACAACTTAAAATATTTCCTTTAGGGCTGTAAGTTTCCCTACAAATGCAAACTCTATAATATATAAAATAAACTCGAGTTAGTTACTCTATTTATAACTCAAGAACGGCTGAAAATTGGTGGGGAGGTAGTTTCAAACCAGGAGACGGACAAAAGCTACTTTTTGTCAGCATCATCACCATTTTTTATCACTACGCGGGTGAAACCGCGGGACGCAGCTAGTTAAATATAAAATATAGATTCAAACAAAAAAATCACAATGCTTTTTCATAATCATCAACCTTGATAATAAAATGGAAAATGATAATATTTTGTTGCTTTTTTACTGATTGAAGAATTTTAGTAGTATAGTAAAATCGTAAAACAGAAAAAAAAATGTGAGTAACAATGCAAGTAGTAATAAAAGGTTTTACTAACCGTGGGCGGCAGTGGCAGGTGTTGGGCGGGCGGGTGCACTCGTTCGCGCCGGGCCAGGGCGCGACGCGCTCGCACATCCTTCGCTGCGTACGCGCCGTAATCTGAGGATTACCGTCACACTTTACTTTGTACTAGGTATCTGGCGTCACATTTTTATCATATATGCGAAAGTTTGAGAGCATGCTTGTTAACTAACCTCTGTTACGGCTTTTCGTAAAGCTTTTCGTGTATTTAATTTGGTGTGGAGGTAACTTACCCCGGATTAACCTATACGGTATTTTTTATTCCGGAAAAATGTACGCTTCCTATAAAATAGTGGGTAAAACCACGTGGTGCTAGACCTGACTAATAATATGTATAGCTTAGGCAAATGAATTTAGTTAGGTATTTGATAATTACTAATATAATAAAGGTTTCATGCTCAAGGTATCGAGGAAACTGGCTTAGTCCAAACAAGGAGAGGGCGTCCATTAGCTAATAGTTGATCATTTACAAAGAAAAATAGAAAAATATTTATTTATGACAGAAACAAAAGATACAAAGACATAACGAGCTAAACACAATAAAAAAAAATTGCCGGTCATTTAGTAGTGATGAATGTGAATACTTTTAAAGTAAGTATTGTATACTACTGCTTAAAAAATTTATAACTTTTACGCTACTACAGAATTAATCAACGGAACAATACTTTTTATTCCGGAAATTTTACAAAAATGTACTGTTTTCGAGGCGATGTCCACGCAGGTCAAATTTCCAGGCGCAGCTAGTGAAAGCTATATAGGAGACAGTTTTGCTTATGATTTGATAACTATTGATATCATAACCTCATATTCTGATAAATGAAATAACTCTGATTCTAATTCTATTTCATGTAATTTTCTTAGATCAGTACATTAAAATACCGTTATGCTTTATGAACATTTTGTTGTCAACTGTATCTGTATTTCAGAAAATCTCTGTCTACTGAACAAGCAAGAACCCTGCAGCCTTGGTACAAGGAGTGCAAGGACAGTATTACAATAACGGTTCCTAGTTTTCAATGTCAGTTTTATGCGATACCAAGATCTTGCACATCCGCTCTGGCTTTGTTGCTAGGTTAGACAAGATATTACGGAAGATCTTCTAGAAGAGATTTATTATCTCTTTTCTGTGTTTACAAAAATATTATCATACAGTAAAAATCTTCCGTTTCTATGTGTCTATGTGAAAATATTAGTATCTTATAAAATACTGCCTTTACTTAAATACGTAGAATGAAATATTCAAAAGGCAAGATACATAATATACATGCTAAACCTAGACAGTTGATTATTTTAAGTCAATTTCATAAATTGATTGATTGATAAAGAAACAGTAAAAAAACTATGTCACATAACATAATATGTTTAGAAAAGGATCTGTTCTCCGCAACATAATATCACAATATTAGGTCCAATTTTACTATGCAAACGTTTAACCTTTAATTCTGTAAGTTTTTTCGCACTCGTCTCTGTTATAGTGAAACAGGTTTGAATTATTGTAAGGATTAGCTTATACCCTGGATTGGCATTGTTTTTTTTTTTATATTCCTTGAAAAATAAAGGTACAGACTAACGGATACAAACGTAACCGCGAGACGGAGCTTGTTAAAATATAAGAATTAGAGAGATAATGTTATTGTTTTGCAATGTCTGACAGTTTAAAAATTCGGTGACCGGCTGGTTTCGAACCGGCGCTACGTTCTGGGTAAACACTCCAATTTGCTCTAACCACTGATATACTACAGTTGCTTTCCTGTTGGCTTCCAAATTCTCGAACCATATTTTTGCAATCAATCTAATTATTGGTGGGCTAACAATTCTTGTTATACGCCATCTTGAAATATTGATATTTAATTATTTTAGTACAAATATGCAAGCAATCACCGAATTTGTTTGTAACATTGAATAGTAAATCCTATACAGTGTCAAACACTTCAACACAAAAGCTTATCGCTTGATTGGGAGGTTTTTTAATAAAACTAAATAGATAAAAAATAAAAAAAGTTATCATAAATCATGCTAATGTTATAAATATGAAAAATTGTATGATTGTTCGCACTCAACTCCATAACGGCTGAACGGATGTAGATGAAATTTGGTGTGAAGATAGCCTAAACCTAAATTAACGCGCTACTTCATATACAATTTATTCTGAAGTATTAGGTTGCCTTTAGGTTATCGGGTAAAACCGCGGAGCGCTGCTTGTTTGTCACAAGAAACTGGTTTGAGAACAATGTATTATCAATCAGCGTTACACACACATACTTTACGCGTTATTATTACATATTGACAAACATTCTCATTGTGATAGCATGTAGATCAACATCCGCGCTAATGTTTGATCAATGTTTAATTTTAGCCTCGTGTCTCCAGCGCAAATAAACGCAAACGACAATGGATTATTTGCGGACTAGTGAAAGTGAAGGGTTTATTCTGATTTTACGGATCACTCTCTCTCTCTTTCTCTCTCTATTTCAGTACGTGAGATGTTTCAGGCTACGACTGTCGTAATGGCAAGGTGGTAGTGTTTTAAAATAGCCGATAAAAATAACTGATGATTTAGCCTATTATTTTTTTATCCGCGAGGACCTTTAATTAGCTTCTGTATCTATTAAGATTGTTATACTTTTTTATGGCTGTTGGTCTTCCTTGGAAATAAATAAATAAATAAATAAAATTTTGTAATCAATTTTGATATTAGAGTAGTTTTTTATTTTAGTTTAAGATTTTGTTCAGTTGATTGATTTTTTATTAAATGTTTTTTTGCCTTTGACCCCATCCCACATGATGTTTAGCGATGGTGCAGTATACGATATACCACGCTTGCACCAATTCACTCGCTACTTGAAGACACCCAGATTATACCTATGGAGGAACACCCATTCAAGCAGTGCATTCGTAAATAGAAAACAATCCTGAAAAAAAAACTAAAAAAAAACCTATCGTAAAAAAAATCGTGGTGATAGTAAATCCATTTCAAGTTCTTTGGGTAGACAACTACTTACAGTAGTAAATGCACATTTTGAATATTGAGATGATATTAGTAACTTTGTTGAACAGCCAATGATAAGAAAGGATGGTATATTTAAATACATCTCATATACCGCAAAACCGCAACGCAAGATATATGTGGACCGCATCATCGCATAACATCAGGCATGATGGTGGTCAAACGCAAGCCTATTTAAAATAATAATAATAAAACTAGATATAGTAAAAAAACTTTAATTTAAGAAGAAAAATATATGTGTGAATAATAATAATAAAAAAAACAACATAATTATTAATATGAATATATTTTGATTATATTAGTGATAATTAATAATAGTTAAGGTTTTTTTATTTTCTTTGTTTGTTATACCCTACATTATGTACCTAATAAAAAGTTAATAAACATGAATTATCTATGTACATCTTATTCGAAGCAAAACTAAATGTTTCTTTTTCTTTGTACTTCTTGATCATTGATCTTATTCAGCATACCATAGTTTACTGATGAACCTACCATAGCCTTTTTCAAGGCACACCTCTCAGCCCACAGACTAGATAAAGCTACCACACTCTACTCAGTCTTTGTCTCAGGCCGATCATCGTCATTTTGCTTCCAGTCACTACCACCTTGACGTATATCGATAAACTCTACGAAACATATTTTTACAACAGAATTTCATGGTAGTAGTATTCGTAAAATTTAAATACAAATCGTCTTTTAACGTGTTAAATTGAGTATGATTTCCATCTACATAATTATTCATTAAACGTAGAGATGTCGAAGTGGGGCCCATTGTAATGCATGCATTTATAAGCAACCCCTCTAATACTAACTGACGTGCCTTATAAAGTTGTTTCCCTTATATGTTGACAAATAGTTAAAATTATAATACAAGGTCATACTTTACTATCACCATATATTTACATGTTGGTTAATTTTGAAAATAAGTGCGCTGAAGCAGCAGGCAGGACCTCAATAGAATTTGTGAGAAATGTTTGCTATGTTTTTTTTGATAAAAGAGCATACCATACTTAGATACAGCATAGGTACTATAGTAATATTTATTACATACATACATATATATACATCTATACTAATATTATTAAGAGGAAAGATTTGATTGTTTGTTTGTTTGTTTGCATTGTATAGGCTCCGAAACTACTGCACCGATTAGAAAAATTATTTCACTGTTGGGAAGCTACACTATCCCCGGGTGACATAGGCTATAATCTATACCCGTGCGAAGCTGGGGCGAACCGTTAGTTATAAATAATACTAGATGGTGCCATGTAGACTTTCATATAAACTTTCAACCTCCATTTGCCCCCCTTAATTCGGCCCTATTGCAAAATCCTTTTTTAGCCGACCTCTAAGCTCCATGAGAAATCTTCCTACTAAATTTCAACTTCAACGGCAAGTAGTTTTCGCAATTTCGTGAGGTATTTCTCTATTATATAAATATAATAAAAGTAAAAATTTGCGAACATGTGTATGTATGTTTCTACTTAACTTTGTAATGCTTGAATGGATTTGGATAAAATATGATAGGTATGGAAGTAGATTATAATATAGTTACCTCCATACCTATAAATTTTTATCCCACACGCTGGTATGCAGTTCTCACAGGGTTTTTTTGTATCCCACAGGATATCCTATGTTTATCAATATAGGTATAGGCGATTTTTTATTAAAAATTTTTTTTTTACTAATATATATCCCAAAAAAATATAGTTCCTGTGAGAGCATAATTATAAAATAGCCGAGTGCTGCTAATTGTTAAATATAAAAAAATAAGAAGTGCCCCACGCTTCACCACAACGTTTCACCCGCTACCGCTACCGCAATTATAATATCAGTGAGATAATATAGCGCTAGGTCAGCGTAACTTATTTTACCCATGAACTCGTTAATAAGAAAAAGTATCAAAAATAGCGAAAGAAAAAAAACCTACACCCAACCCGGTCACGAAGCGTGTATACCTACGATATCTATATCGTATGTACCTACCTATCGTCAATTTGAACTCCACCTAGTAGATCAATGATAGAGGCTCCCCAACAATTTGCCTAAGTTTTGCCAGTTGTTAAACTGTCGCCCAACTTCAATCAGTTTATTCAATCATGCTATTCTAGACTAATGCTTATGCAATCCAACTGCACCAAAAATCTAAAATTTTGAGAAACTGTCACCCATCAGCTTAATCAACTATAGGGTTCACGCTGATCTATTTAAAACCAATTATGGGCTTTTATGCATAGATTGCATCGATAATATAAAAATCTACATGTATAATGATAAATCTCATAGTTATCGACGCGCTACGAGGTAACATATTTCACGTAGCACGTATACAAAGTTCGCAGCGGATTGCGACGCGGGCGTTAGTACCCCGGTCAATATGTAGAGTGGCTGTGCCGTGCAGGCGATCAATCGCGCTGTGGCGCAGGCGGAGGGAGGGCGGCAGGGCAGCCGCCTCGACCACCTGTAGCGTCCCCTTCCGCCCTGACATCGACACGTGACGTAGACGCAGAGAAATCCGCCCAAACGTAAACATTAATTCTTACTTCATTCTTCATTGTTGAGAATGTCGCGCGCCACGCGTGCAGATGCCGATCTCTGCGTATTGGTAAACAAATGGTGATCGCGCACTACTTGGTAATGTACTTGTTATGAATACCGCCCCACTGTCGGTGGCTTCAAACTGGCGCGCTGCTTGTAATTCAATTATGTTCAAGGAATTAGGACTCGCCGTCTTATTACACAAAGACATGAGAATTATGGATTACAATACTGTAACACACGTTAATTAAGACCCGTTCGTAAGGGCTCATCTACATTCTGAGCCAGAGCACAATCAATATTCAATTTCGCGCAAAAAGAGAACTGTTCAATCAATGACGTGATTTTCCCTTAGATGTAGTCGTTTCAAAATAATTAATATCACCGTTAGGTAGGTACTTTAACCAATAATGATTTATTGACAAATCAGTTGGCCTGTGCTCGAAGAAGTTTTGATTTAAGTCATATATTTAAATAATTTATGTTATATTTAAATAGTTATTTATTTACGTACTTTGGAAAAGCTTATATAAAAGTTTGCCAATTAAGTAAATTGAAAATTAGTTCTAACATTGATATGTTCTAACATTCTCTATAAATTTATCATCGATTAGCAAAAATACCACAAATTAGGGCATTAGGTAAGTACTTAATTTGATTGCAAACAGTCTTATGTTATTTTGTAGAACCCATATTTCATATATTATATTATATTATATTAATCGATTGATTATTATTGATTACTAGCGACCCGCCCGCCCGGCTTCGCACTGGTGTAATTTACGTGCGAAGCCGGGGCGAGTCGCTAATTATATATATATATATAAACCTTCCGTGAAAATGTATCTAACTGATGGTAAAAACCGCATCAAAATCCGTTGCGTGGTTTAGGAAGAGTTAGCGACCATACAGACGCGGAAAGCAACTTTAATTTATACTATGTAGAGATGACAGAGAAGATATAGTAGGCTTCCACTTACCCGCATCGTATACGCATCTGAAGGATCGGATTCCGCTGAAGTCATACTAACTGATTACTAAGCTGTGATAAATAAATAAATATTCGGATAATTTTTTGAATTACATATTTGGGAAATAGCCACAGATTAGTAATTAATATGTGAGAATTCAGCTCGATGCGATACATCCGATGCGTACGATGAGGACAAGTGGACTTGTCTTCAATCAAAAATTGCTTCATAGGCAAAACATCTAAAAGTTCAATTTTCGTAGGACACAAAGAACATTGGTAATTTTTCTAGTGTCTTTTTTACTAGGGCATGTGCCTTTATTAACTAAACAAAATACAAGTTGACAATAACACTACCAAAACAATTAGAGTGCTCATAGACCACTGAAGGTCTAAAAACAATCCAAATGCTCAGGCCCACTATTTATTGTCTGCAACATACGATAAATCATCAATAGAATTGATTCAATTTGCATCGTTCGCTATTTTTACTCTTCTTCTACTTCTGAAAGTTTTACCACTAGTGTTTAAAGACAGAACGTTTGATTTACGTATCTGTTGTAGTGTATATGAATCGTATGAATAGTGTAAAATACCAACCCATAGGCATGTGCGGCTCAGCATGGTGCATGTGTTGCGGGTAGTCGAGCCGGTAGTAGCGCGCGTAGGGATCGTGCGCGGGCGCGTAGTAGCTGTGCGCGTAGGGCGCGTAGGGCGGGGGCGCGTACTCCCAGGCAGCCGCGCCCGCGCCCGCGCCGTACTGCCCGTAGTTGCAGCAGTCCATAGCGCGAGGCTAGCAACCCAGCGGCCGCGGCGCGCGCGCACCGCCCGCCCATCGCACCACGCCGCCGGTACCCACCATCACACCACTCTTGATACGAGCCTCTCTTCTATTGCTCCAATTTTTTGCTATCTAGGATCATATCTGCTTATCTACTTCTTAAAAAGTCTCAAAACGAACTTTTCGGCCCGATGTCTCCCTTTTCAAAAACTTTAAAAAGTTCTGTAAACTAAACGTGAAACGAAACTGTTCTGAAAGTGAAGCGATAAGTGCGCCAGCCGCGTAGATCGAGCGTTCGCGGCGGGAACCGGACGCGGGTGCGACGTTAGTTAGCGAAAAGAGGTCGTTCGAGTTTGCCGGCGTCGAGGAGATGTGGTGCGGCGGGACGCGGGCCGCGAGGGAGGGGCGACGCCCGCTCGCCGGCGCTCGGCGCAGCGCGGCGCTCGACGGACGCCGACTGAAGGCGCCGCGGAATCGATACGCCGCCGCCGCCCGCCGCCCGCCGCGCGCCGCGCCACCTGCCCGCCGCCTAGCGCCTGCCTGCGCCCGTATTGCGCGCGAACTTTGTCTTCCCCGACGGAATTTTATATTTAGAACCATGGTGAAACGATTGATCGATACTTTGCACTATTAATTAGTACTTTCACTGCATGATCTGACACAAGGTTTTCATTACAATTAGTTTAAAGTAATTGCAGATAGGTACGTAGAGTACGTTACAGTTTTCAGGAGAGGATACGCCGTCGCTATTGACGCGAGCGTTACTTTTGAATACTTTTAAACTGAATATTATGAAACCGACGGATGATCAATTGTACCTACTTAGTTTTATTTTTTGGGGGTAAAGTTTTGAAAGAGTGCAGCAAGTGGCGCGCTTTGTGCTCAGGTGGCGATAGTTGCAAAGTTTTATCGAATTGCGCGTAGGCGGCAGTGACCCACATCGCGACCGCGGCACACCACCCGCCCTTCGTCCTTCGCTATCTACCTACCAGTTTACCTTATATGACGTTAACGATGTCATTTAATCACCACATCTATATTTGCTTCAACGAATAATAATAAAACGCTTTTCAAATGATTAATGCATCTAATCTTCACGATCTCAAACAAAAGAAAAAAATCGCCACATCCGCATTCTATACGCGTTGTATAGTTACAGTGTTAAGAGTGGGGTTTCAGCACTGAAGTTCATTCCCCCATTCTCAAAAATCGCGGCGCGCTGAAAGCTTTAAAGGGTTATACCTGCTCGTACTTGTGAAGGAAAGCCTTATTTTCAGACTGCGCGGTTATTAAGCAAATTGGTAGTATACTTCATAACTCTACCTGCTATAATTTTATCTTCCTGACAATGCAAAATAATTTAAAATGTTCAGTGTGAATTTGTGCAGTTTAGTTAATTAGTGGAATAAAAATATGTTTTAAATTTTAAATGTATAAAAAGTCCTCATATAATGTAGGCGCACGTTTTTTTATTTTAAATATCAATAAGCAGGCAGGTATAGAACCTTATTTTCTTCAAGGAAACAGATTTACACAGGTATCTAACACTTAGTTTATGGAGTGTACATGGACACCGTGATATTGATTTCTCACGCCTTTGTGTCACACAGTGTGGCAAGCGCTTAATAAAACGTCAGTTTTTTTATATTCGGAGTAGTCTTGTTTGTTGTAATGCTATAGGTGCGGGCATCCATCCAAGGACTGGCCAGACCGATCGTTGCTGATCTGTGGGCGCTACGCCACGAACGTTACAACGTCAGAAGTTAGTCGATGTTCACCGACGCTCAAACCGGTGCCGGACAGCAATACTTAGGTTCCATCTCTCTCGAAGGATCAAACTTTACAACCTTTACTCATGTTTATTTTATACAATAGAAATGACCTGGCTTCTTAACTTTTCGTAATTGTTTAATGGTTATTCAAGTTGATTAAGACGGTGGGTAAAACTACCCAATTAGGTACTTGAAAACTAGAAGTGCACTATTGTTGGATAAGCTTTTACAGGACCTATGTAGGTAGAGATTTCTATAGGTACTTAATACTGTGTAATATGATAAATAGATCGGGCATCCAGTGGATGCAAAAGGCAGGCTGTCGTTCAGTGTGGAGGTTAAAGGGGGAGGCCTATGTTCAGCAGTGGACGTCTTCTGGCTGATGATGATGATGATGATGATGATAAATAGAAGTATATTTGTGGCTTGTGCGCTTGTGGGCGTGGGTTCGATTCCTACCCAGGGCAAACATTCCTGTGATAAACATATGCGTTTGTTCTAAATCTGGGTGTTACTATAATATCTATTTAAGTATATATTTAAAAATACTTATGTAAGTATGTATATCAGTCTCTGGCAGCCATAGTACAATCTTAGCTTAGTTTGGGGTGAGATGACCGTGTGTGCAAAAATGTCCCGAATATTTATTTATTTAATTATATAGGTGCTGTGCTACGGCACGTAGGGTAAGGTGGTGTAAGATCGCGCGGGCGTTAAGATTGCGTACACCTCATTACTTAACACCGGTGACTAATACACCGCTAACTTCAGTCGTGTTTTGATTGCTTGTGATACCAGTACGCCTTCCGAAAATTATTAAGATTTATAGAAAAATTGCAAGTCCAGGCGAGTTCAAAGTTTTTATAGCCTTCTGATCGAAATTGACATTTTGCAATTATATAACTGGTACAAAACCTGTTGGAATTACAGTACTTTGTTGATCATTTTACTTCAGTTTACAATCAAATTGTTGGCTAATGATAACGTAGTGCGATAACTTGCTAAGAGGTGACAGCAGTATCTTGATGTTTACCTTGGTGGCCAAATGAAATGTGTGTTTACGCATTAAATAGAAAATAACATTGCGAGCGCAATCTTACACTACCCGCTGTGTAATATTAATTTATAATAATTAATATTCAATGTTTTACATAATTGTTTTGTATTCCACATCACTTTATTGGAGAATGTCTCAAAGACTACTTAAAACTAGCTTTGAAAGTCTGCTTACTTTCAACTGCAAATAATTAAAAATGTCAATACTATTTAAATTGAAGCTAATGACTTATACAAAGAGATCCTAGTGAATGTAACAATAGCCTTATCCAAAAACGAGCAAAAAGAGTATTAAAAAGCCAAAGACACAAAAAAAACGTTGTGGTGCGAAGAATGCACCGAAGTCTTTAAAACACCAATAAACAAAAATTGGAAGGAAAAGCGTCATCCTGGCATTAAGCACCAGGAGTTATGGAACGACAAATGTATAGATTACTTGGGGTTTGTGGCATTTTAATAAGATTTATGCGAACCATTCACATAAAAAAAGTACTGCGCAAACTTATCACCATCTATGCGCAATTTGACACTCCGGGGTGTGTAAGCTTGCGCATTTCCAGACTCCTGATTTTTCGTTAAATAAATATAAAGTGATATTGCTTGTCCAATAAGTGTTACAATTTGGTCCATTAGAGTGGATATTGATTGATTAACTCTTTATTGTTTACACTATTAGGTTATAATAAAGAAACCAGAGAATTTTCGGTTTGTTTTATAGTTTTGACCGACTGATTCGAAACTGCACCAACTTACACCACCCTACCCTATCTACTACATATATTTTACTTGACAATGATGAAGCCTCTATTCAGGTTTTATAACACCTCCAAATGTACGGAAATAATGTAATTAAAATGTCATTTTCATTCCACAACTGATCGAGTAGCAAGCAATGCCGGTAGAGTCGTAGGTAACGGATAAACCCGTTAATCAATACGAACCGAGCATGTAAATGACACCTGTGGACGTAGGTAAGTATTTAAAACGAGCGTATTTATGTACTGGTGTTTTCCTTTGAATATATGAGCTAGGTGCAATGGACTGTCTATAAATACATAGGTAATTTAAAGCGTAGAGCTTAACAAAAACTTTGTAGAGTATCTATATTAATATAACCGAGCACCGATAAAATGTTCTATTAGTTTGAAATAAACTATAGTTCACAATATCCGTACTTAAAAACGCTAATTAAGGAATACTTAAAACTGCACCATTCTTGTTTTCACGTGTACTACAATTTCCGTTGTCACAGCAACTTTAAGCATTGTTTAACTTAAGTAAAGTTTTTAAGAAAGGATGCACAATACTTGCCTACCTGATCTTACATAAACTACCTAAAACAAAAAAAAAACTTAATACGAAATAGATATAGTATCAGAATCTCAAGCTTATTATTTTATTTTCACGTTTACCGCCATAGTCAAATCGTGTTGTAGCTAACTTCACGACTATTCAGATCCGTTAGGGCCGGTAGTTACTTAGGTGTATTTTGTTAAATAGTGACCTATAAAGTGTATTTTGTTGTTCTGAAATGTAGGCAAAAAACATGTTTTTGGGATTCTGCTTCGGATTTTACGTATTACCCACCTGTTTAAAACGCAATCCGAATACCTGCCCAAGGTATAACAATAAAATTGTTAAGCACACAGATAAGCTATCACGCGTCAACACAAAGTCTACAAATGTTTAGTAATTGTGTTCTAATGTAGTGTAGTCGAGAAGCCAGCGAGTTATCATGGAGATTGCGGCGAGCGAATCAATAGGGCGCCTCGGCCACTGACGGATCACGATCAATAGCGTCCCAGTAGCTGTCTCCGCATTAAGGGGCTTCCTCGGCGCCCTTACACCTACCCGCTGCCTACCATATGTAGATGCAGTGCAGCATATCACTATCTACACTACAGATACTACTGCTCAAGGATTTCCCCCATCTTTTGTACTGTTAATACGTATCTAGCTAGTTAGGTAGATACCTATAGACTCTACCTACAGGAACGCGTTAATTTTTACCCGACAACGGCGAAGCTAAAAAGAGGAGTCTAGTTTTCTGGATGTACTGTTCTTACCATGGGCGTAGCCAGAGAGGTTTTGGGGGTTCAAACCCCCTCCTGCTCCCCAAATTTTAATATTATATTGAAATAAATGGAGGCGAGGACGCATTTCATGCACATTTTTGTCGTTTTATTTTATTGAACCGCGATACTAAAAACTGGCTATACCTGTGCAACACCTGTGATTCTCACCTACGGCCTTAACACTGCAACCGATTCGGATGTTGGATTTATGTAGGTTCAATGTCATTGAATTAAGGTAGGTGACATCATATACATACAATACGGCGACTATATCTCCCATACAGGTAAATTTGAGAAAAAAAAATGCATCATATTTTTTTTGCAATTAAAGAATCATTGGAGGTCTTTCAAATTAAAAATGAGGTTTGATAGGTACCTATATATTTTATATGTTTGCCGTTTACGAAACATGATTCCCCAAAACTAAGAATGTGTCTGTGCATAGAAACGTCATTGGTCTGTGCGTCCCACTAGGTTTCACAACTATGTTTTTTCAGAATATATATGAACTTGTGTAAACCGTTTTGAGATATTTTTAAGAAAGAAACTATTCAACATGTTTATATTTATAAAAAATATACCACCGAATTATCCTAAAATCTGTTATACCTACACACTCGTAGCTATATTGATTTAGAGGTACGTTGTATGCTCTATCTATTGTCCAAAACCCAGATTAATTCAGAAAAAAAAACAGCTTTATAGATTTTGATCATATATAGCTATAAACAGCCACATTAAACCGGCTTTCAAAAAAATGCATTGATATCACTCAGTCCAGCCTCTTGAAGAAAATTGTGACAGACAAACATACACAAAACACAACATAGCATAAAATATGCTAAACGCATTTACCTTCTCCAATCCAACGTGGGTAAAAGTATGGTATAATAATATACTCTGTCAGGTATGGCATTCCGAGACACAAAGGTCACGTGGGTGACACAAGGCTACGTCATCGACGCTGTGTTACCAGTAGTATGAAATCATAACTCCCCAATTACCGTGTATTACCTACCTGTGGGAAGCCGATAAAACTATGGGGTTTTGATTTAAATAATTATGCTTACTAGGTACGTATATTAAATTTGTGTTTAACTTGAATTGTTTCGCTTGAGCGGAAAAACAAAATTACAATATAATTGCATTTTGTATTCAATTTAATAGTTTATTAACAAATTTGTTTCCCAATTTCTGTGTTTGTGTTGAAGTGGCAACTGGACAGTGACTTAGGCATGTGTCACGCCCGAAATGCCAAACTTATATGTAAGCAGGGGACATTTTTTTGAGTAATAAAACACCATTATTGATTAGTGATAACCCGTGAACAGGCTCGGCCGTCAGTTTTTTTCTCGCAAAGGCTGAGTGGTTAGTCAACATTGGCGAACTGCTCAAGTTACGCTTTTCATTTAAGGTCAAAGGTTATGAAGTGTTCGCTGGTTGTTGAGCGGTCCCTGATGTCAACGTGTGGCTGTATTTATGTTAATTGGGCGAGTATGAGGACGTAGTACCGAGAATATTGATTACTGGGAGAAAGGGGAAATCGCGCCCTATAACATAGTTAGGTAACCTACTAAAATAATGTTTGTAAGCTATTATGTCGACTTCAGCAGTAGTAGGAGTTATAAGGAATTGGTACTAGTTTGTAACCTCATAGAAATGGTACCTATACCTGCAACACGAAATGATGGCGAAACATAAGACTTCTGGGAGTTAGGTCACGCACGACCCTCAGACATGAGGAACACGATTTGAGGAGAAAGATTAATTGTTTTTTTCATGTTACGACTAGCTTGCTGTTGCCGCGACTTCGTACCTATACAGAATGAATTTTTCAAGTGGAAGACCTACAACACTAAGGGAGTCAATGCGTTGTCTAAGCCATATCTAATACTAGTAATAATTATCATCGTCAAAATTTTAGGCATAGTAGGTACGTCCACTGCTGGACATAGGCCTCACCCATCGATCTCCAAATACTAATAATCACTATCTAATAATCAACACAACCTCTTTTTACGGACTTCATCTATACAATATTGTTAATTATTAATAATTTTTTTAATATATAAAGAGAAAAGATTTGTATGTATGTTTGTAACGAATTGGCTCAAAAAGTACTGGGACGATTTTAAAAGTTCTTTCACCATTTGAATGCTACATTATCACTGATTAATATAGGCTATATAACTATACCCGTGCGGAGCCGGGGGGACCGCTAGTATGTTATATGTAAAAAAAAAAAGAAAAAAAAAAGAATGCATTATTCATTCAACAAGGAGAAAGAGAAATAATACGTAAGATAAATATATATCTACGTTTCACCACGAACTCGCCAGAACTATAACTAACCATTTTCCATAATACCAACCTAAACATATAATCATATCTACTAAGTAATATATATAGCTTTACTTAATAGTTAATATATATTACGTAGGTACTTAGAAGAATTCTAACGTATAGCCGACAAACATCGTTGAAAAGAAATAAAAGAAAATACGAAATGATGGGTGGCTGCGTCGTGTAATCACAGAAGATGGTGAAATCAAAAGCCCACTTAGTGCCGACGCGACAGAGAAGCCCTGTTTTGGGTTCGTAAAATCATAAGCAGAAGTTTTGAGCAATACTGCCTTATAATTCCGACGATTTCGGAACATAAAACGATTCAAAAAAAAGTAGAGCTAGTAGTGATAAGAAAATGAAACAGGAAAACTACGGTTTCTCAAATATTATCTATGTTTGTAAATTCGATAATTGTTTTGAAAATCTTCTTCACGCAACCAGCTGCCGGCAAATTAGTATGAAAATTCATATCTGTCGTGTTTAGTAGGCTGAATCAATTACTATGATCTCATAAATACCTTGCTAACTGTAGTGTTTTTTTTTTTATACGCTCCGACTTGCTAAACTCCTCTCTTCTTTCCATCGGTTCAAAATGTAACGTACTTTTTACTTCGCAATATGGCAACCAAGGAGGAACTTATCAAACATTTTATTTAAATTTCAAACTGGCTTGCTAATTGCTGTTTATAGTAAACAAATTAAATTATAAAAAATATATAAACCGACTGCATTGTATAAATAGTGGGTAATTAACCTTAGCGGCGCGCTGCGTACCTATCTATCTATACTCGTAGTAGATACAGTGCTCTTTCATACCACTTTATCTCGTAAACTACTGAGTCTGGGTCTGGGCTCCGATTCTACTAAAGTGTGTTTTCAATTAAATTTTTTACAATCAACATTTTTTTCATGAAATGTGAAATCATGCCTTTTTATGTCACAAATGTTTTTTTTTTTCACCTTTTCTGGCTTAATGTCAAAAAAGCACCCTAATTTTCAATCGAAAATTCTCACGTCAAAATCTTCTTTTTAAAAAGTCGGTGGGCTTTTTGTTCGTTGAAATCTCTATCTTTCTGATGGTATATCTATCTCCATCTTTCTGATGGTATAAAAAAAATATACATTACTATGGTAAATTTACTCAGACAAGGCAAAGAAACGAAGTTAATATTTAATAAGACATACAATATTTTGATAAGGTAGTAGAATCTTCTTTAAATTATATGCGTAGATGTCTATTTATTGCTATTTTAAGGTAACCCTGAGTGACCAGAGTGACCTACGGAAAATTTTGGCCCATCAAAACGTATTTTATAGAGAAGTGGGGAAGGGGCTATGGGGGTCTGGGCCTTACTACCTGTTATTTCGTAGCAGCAGTAAAACTATTTTCTGCAGTAGCTAGTAAGTACGTACCTAATAAGTAGCTTTGCACCTTTAAAGTATTCATATAAATTAATGTTCATCTGTAAATATAAATGAATCCCTATTTACCTTGGTCACGCAATAACATGAGAACGTCTTTACGATTTCATTCAGCTTTCTTTTAAAGTTTTCTAATACATAGTTTGTAAAAGGTTCTTACGGAAAGAAAAATTTGGAAAATTGCGCTGAAAATTGGAAAATTTCAGTAAACTTAACGACGATTTAACTTCGTATGTTGAGTACAACGTCTATCGGGTCGGCTAGTATTTGATAAAACCTAACCAGTTCAGATAGGGACCCAATTCTTTTATTGCACAGTGCCTTTGATTACCTACCTACGCTACGCTCACATATCGAAATCCATTAAGCCTTTTAGGCTGTAGGGTATGCCAAAGAAACCACCATACATACATACACTCAAAAAACATAACCCTTCTTCTTGTGTAGTCGGGTAAAAATAGTATATAATAAGTATAAGAACTATGTATCATCATCATCATCATCATCAGCCAGAAGACGTCCACTGCTGAACATAGGCCTCCCCCTTTAACCTCCACACTGAACGACAGCCTGCTTTTTGCATCCACTACGCTGCGTCTTTCGGTTCGTGGTCTCCACTCCGTCTTGAGGCACTGTGGTATCTTGGACGAGAAGATGTCACGCAATTTCCCGAACGCTGCCCATCCGAGTTGGATTCTTCGGGCGACCTCTTTGCCTAAGTTGGATTTACATAACTGAACAATCTGTCCAAGATAGGTGTAATGGTCAACAACTTCGAGAGTATCGTTCCCAACGACTAACGGCACGAAGAACTATGTATATATTTTTTTATTTAATTACATTTATAGACTGACGTATACTGGTCTCGGCTACGCCTCTGCCCACGATTTCACGTTCGTCTATAAATGCTTTTGTTGCCGGCTGCTGCAGTAAAAAAATATGCCTTCGGTGGCAAACAAGCAGACGATGGTAAGCTGTCACCGTACCCTATGGACACTTGTAACACCAGAGGGATCACAAATACGTTGTGCTTGCCGACCCTTTAAGCCTGTATTAACTAGGATGGTAATCACTACATAGTATAAAACAAAGTCGCTCTCTGTCTGTCCGTCCCTATGTATGCTTAAATCATTAAAACTACGCAACGGATTTTGAAGCGCTTTTTTTAATAGATAGAGTGATTCAAGAGGAAGGTTTATATGTATAACTAGCGACCCGCCCCGGCTTCGCACGTAAATTACACCCGTGCGAAGCAGGGCGGGCGGGTCGCTAGTGTACTATAAACAAACAAAGTTAAGGTTCTGCAAAATTTATCAAACCAATTATAAAAAAGATAAATAGATATACCTACACATATAAGTAGATCTAGAAGGTAAGTAGAGTAGGTAGTATAATTTAACGGTAAGACGATTTTATCGCGTTCTATTTTTTGCAGCTTTTTTCCGTGATCTTGGTGTTCATGTGTAGGTTTTCACCTATTATTAAAATTCATATAAAATATTAAATACTATGGAAAAACTGGTAGAAATACTGAAAATATAAATACTCAGTGGTCTTACCAATAAGATCTTGTAGTAAATCATGAGATCCATATACATATTATAAGTACCTACAAAATAAAATAATGCCATGAGAAGCATAAAATTTTATTCGTAACATAATTTAAACTGTAAAACTTGTAAAATTCTGAATAAAATATTCAACAATTATAATAACGTAAATAACTATTCGATCATTTTTATAAAACTAACATTTAGGTAATATTTAATATACTTGTTCATTAGAAATAAGAACAATAATGTCTCCTAGAAAAACTTGAACATTTTTACTAATGGCATTTGTCATAGGTAGGTACAAAAAAAGATTTCTATAAATAAAAATAGGTATTTGAAATAAGAATAAAATAAGCATCAATAGACGCTAACAAAACTTAAAAATAACGGAGTCTAATTTTTCAATCGTTTGCAAAGTTTTAACGAAAGAAGAAATTTGACTGAGGTTTTGGATTGAAATCATGCAAAACGTCAAAGGATCATGCCCAATATTCTATGGAAGTTAGGCTGAACTTGCGTCTGGACCAAATTATCGCCAAAAATATATACAATATGTAGTAAGGATTATTATAAAAGAAAACCGTTTGAATATTTGACGGGAAACTGGAGTAATCCTATATTTTTTTATCTGCTTTTCTTTCACTACCTTCGGTTGACAGTCTGTTGCCGATCGGCCTGTGGTCGCCGATACAAATCAAGCAGCGTATTAGTATATTTTATTGTTAAACCCCTAATCCAATAGGGCAAAAAAGGATTCATAATTAAGACCTATATTTTTGGTACTTGAATGGTGATGACGCATCTTCGGCACGGTTTTGGGCAAGATCCTTTATTATTTCGTAAAAATTTAGCTGGCGATTGGAAAATCAGCTGTAATAAAAAAATGACGCTGCTACAACATTCTATCTGCTAGGAAACCCATAGCTCCTCGATGCAAGTAAAATTAATTACATTCTAAACATGTGAGATTTTAACAATTTCTAAAATTATAATTGCATACATTTTAAGCAGCGTCTATACATTAAATAAACCAAAAAGTGGTAACTTACTTAAATTCTTCAGGAATTAACTATTATTCTTAACTACTACGCTTTCCACAAATTGAAATAGTTTTGGCACGATTTACCAAAAATATACGAATTTTCATTAAAATCAATGTACTTAATTTTAAATTGAACAGAGTATAGGATTCTAACAATTTAGTTTTCTAATAATATCATCAATGATTTCTCATTGGCTTACTAGAGTCTGGCTAATGAAAGTAGACACGCCTCTAAATCGAGATGAAAAAGCGCAGCAAATTTAAAAATATCAACATTAGAACCTATGAAATACCTGAAATAATCTCATCTGATACTTGTAAATTATATTTTTTTATTGTAACACAGTAAGGTTTGCATTTCATAGTAATTTTGGGGTTGCAACACGGTTTTTTTTCAAGTTGGTGCACTCTTTCAGTTTTTACTTTCATTAGCCAGATTCTACTTTAAATACTGATTCCCGCCATCTGTCATACTCATTAGTCATCTCCAAACATAACAACATATCATCAACATGTAGACAGAAATATCATCATATTTTCCTTCAATTTTCTAAAAATGGTAACTAACCTAAAATTTACCTACCTAAAATTTCGAACTATAGTGGCAGGATTCTTCTATTACTAGAATGGATATATCTCTTTTTTCGCTTTTAACTGACAAAAGCAATCGACAGTCGACAGCACATAAATTCAAAATATAGTTTTAAAAAAATCTTTAAAGAAGGGAGACTACCTCAATAACTTTTGTTATCGTAACTTTTCATTATTGTGTTACATTAATGTAACCCAATATTTGGTGAAACTGAAATGGTAGGTATAGGCTTCGACCAAAATAAAATTAATGGACGGGCCCAGAAGAAACGCATTTTTGAAGATTACATAATGAGTGCCGGCGCTCACTTCGTTTCAGTCGGTATCTAGCCGTAGAAAGTGCAACACGCGACTATTGTTACATGATAACGAAACATCTGACAAAATTATGCCTTCATGTGCATTCCTGAAGTATAATACCACAACAAAAAAAAAAACGTTATTAATTTTATGGAACAAATGTACTGTATATGGTTATAATTAGGTGTTGAAGTATATGTCCGACGGTTTTGACTCGTTTTTAATTAGCAAGTTCAATGGTTATGGCCTGTCCATTCATTTTATTTTGGTCGTAGGGTAGGGTACTGCCTGATCGCACAAAAATTTTTACAATATGATCTTGATGATTTTCACGCTTCTAACAATTTAAACAAATCTTGGCAGTAATTTATACTACTTCTAATTTACGTATCGATTTGAAACTGCAAGTATCCGTCAACCAAGCCTAATGACCCCTCGAGACTTGGACTGCTTTGGTTTGTTTTAACGAGTCACATAAATGAGTTTTTGTACTGTAATAATATCATTTATCTATTGAACAAGGGCCTTGAGGCTAACTTTTAAAGCGGGCTTAAATTAGCGCTAAAACAGCGCAGTTCGGAAAATCACGCGAACGAGAACCTTAACGCGCCGAGATGCAGTTTGCGGTCGAGCACCTTTTCTCATCACCTAAACAGAATCGCTTAAAACAGGTAGCCGTAAGGCACCTGGACACATTTTGAACGCATAGTCACACGTAGAACTGAAATAGGACCACCCATTTCAGTTTTGCGTAACTACAAGTTACGTAAATATTCCATCAAAAGGCCACGATAAAAAAAGTTATTGAAGTCGGTTTTACATACTTTTTAAGCAAAAAAGTATATATTACTTTGCTGTATGTAGAATAATTTAAATAGAAAGCAAAAGTTTCAACTGCTTCTTAGGGGCGCAGATCGACCGGAAAGTTCTAAATCGAGCACAATAGGGTCGTGTTATGTAGTATACAAATTATTTTGCGACATTCAAATGGTTTCATTCCTCCGCTTTCGTAGAAGCGAGTTTATTAATTAAATAGAGCTGGTAGAAAGGTGATGAAGTCGTCAGCGTTGTGTCCGACGATGGCAGCCCTGACTATTTCTTGACATTTGCTCGTGCGTGGCTGGCAAACCCAAACTTCATCTTGACCTCCCGGTACAAGTTGATCAGTACAGCTAGCCCGCGCTGTTTATTGTGTGTTCGTAGGAGAGTTTAAATAGGTTTTTACGAGTTTGGCGTTTCGAGGTCTAATTCGGAAAGGCGAACGTTTTCGAAATTTGTCACGCCTAGACAATTTAACTGGTAAGACGTATAAAGGAAGCAATATTAACTCTACCAAATGTATAAGGGGTTTTAGCACCAATAACTATCTATACTTGACCCAAATTGAACACATTTCTGCACCACTCTCAATTACACATCTACATCCCGTACAAAAAAGTTTACAGTACATTTTGCTTAACCCTTAGGAAAAAAAACTATTTAAATTGTATGTAAACACATGAACACCTAAACCTAAAACAATAATAAATATATACTAAAATTTCAATTTCCTACATTCTAGGCACTCCTTGAATCAGTCTCTCACTAAATCAAATACCTCATATAACAATACATTTATCCACAAGGCACAATATACTAATATCAGGATTTACTCAAACTTGTCTAATTGACAAGGGACTACCTATAAGGCACACATTTTAGCATCAATGATTAATTCCTTTGGCCGTGAGTCGACCACATATGTTCTTTGAACGTCTCACGCATAGTGAATGACCTTGGACACAGATAGCAGCAAAGTCTATTTGTTAAATCTGAGTGCATTAGTCTGACGTGGTACTTGAGCGCTGATTGGTTGGAGTACTTCATGCCGCAGTGTGGGCAATCTCCGCAGATCGCCGCGTGGTTAGACTGCTGGTGGACTCCTTGCGAAGTGGACGCGCCTCCAAGATTCGACATTCCCGCCAGTAATAGCATAGCCTGCGATTGTTCTTGCGTATATGTATTCTCTGATTCCGTACTATCTTGATGCTCTGACAGTAACACTTCTGGTTCGTAATCTAAGTCAGCTTTAGGCGATTGTCGCTCCGGTTTAACAATCATATCGTCAGTTTTCAGTGGGCTTTTAGATGGGGCAGAAGTAAAGCTGATACAGTCTACATTACATTCCTTTGGCCGTGTTGAGAGGGTTTCCGAAATATTTGACACTTTTTTCGCAGACGAGTTGTTGGCACTGTTGTCGTTTTTGGATGGGTTGATTCCTACAAATTTTGATAAAAATTAGACATGTCGAAAATGTTACTAAAAGAGTTTTATACGAACAAAAGAATTTTTAATTTAAAGCATGTCCATAACTTTAAATAATGTTAAATCACAAATAAATTTTTAAGTATTTTTTTAGATTTTTTTATTTATAAAGATAAATATATAAGAAAATCCAATTAAACAAATAAAATAACAAAAAATACCTGAAAGCAGGGACCTGGCGAGCATGCTGTTTTCATAATCGGGAAGGCTGTCATCATTTTCAGAGTTTCCAGTTAGAGATAAGGCGGAAGAATCGTTCTGTTCGTCAACGTGTTCTGTTTTAATTATTATTGGCGTTTCTGACTGAGGATTCAACTGAAAATTATTAAAAAATTAAGCCCGACATCTGTATTTCATATTATATTAACATCTTGGATAGTAGAGCCCAAAGTCGCCCCAAAACAGATGTCGTGACGAACTCGGAAGCTTTAGATTGAACTATGCTGGCCAGAGGCAGAGACAAGTGGAAGGAGTAGAAGGAAACCTTTGGGCCTAGCAATGGGTTTTTATTTTTGATAGTTCTCTCAGCTCTCTTATTTTTAGGGTTCCGTACCCATAGGGTGAAAACAGGACACTATTACTAATCCTATGCTGTCTGTCTGTCTGTCCTACTTTTTAACATCCCCAGTTTGGTTCCCCATACAAAAAACTTTTTAAAACTTTTTTTTTGCTCTAGTGGAAAAACGGTAATACGTACAAGCATCAAACTTGGAATGATTATAAGTACATATTTTAAAGTAAAATAATAAATACTGGCCAAGTGCGAGTCGGTGACAAATTTATGTTCCCCAAAGTTAAGCAACCACAAAAACTAAAAGACACTGCAGGGAAACGCTGAATGCAGGCCACTTCCAACCGGCCTTTTTGGAGATTGATGGGGGAGGCCTACGTCCATCAGTGGACGTCTTACAGCTGGAATGATGATAAAAGTTAAGCAAAGTCGGGCGCGTTAAGTACCTAGGCGTGATATTGTCTTTTGCACTACTTTTTTGTTTTGTAGTAGTTAACAATTTATGTGGTGGTATGGAACCCTCACTGCGCGAGCCAGACACACACTTGGCCGGTTTAATTATTTATTGGTGTACATTTCATACTTTTATGAAGAAATTCAGTATAAAAACAGGGATTTTGCTATGCTACCAAATAGCATCTAAATTAGTAAGTAAAACTGATAAAAATACTATAATGATAAAAAAAAATACCTGTGTTGAAGTACTTTTTCCATTTGTTGTGATTGCGGCTGGTTCACTTTTGTCACACTTTTTATCAACATTGTTATCGTTTGTTAGAAATGGATTTTCAATTTTTGCAGTGTTTGAGAAACTGTTCCTATTGTAAATATCACAAGTATCTAGTATTTTGCTTTTCTTATGTCCGTCTCCCAGTGTTATGTCGTTGGGTTTGTCTGAAGTACTGCTCCGTCTTTTCTTCAGTGCTGGCAACTTAGTTTCTTTGTGAGCAGGAGACTTGGATGATATTGTCAGTTGCGTGTATAGTTTGTTAGAAGGGTTTGGTGAAGAAAAATTCTCTTTCTGAAAAATAAAAAGCGTAACATACACATCATTCAGCGTACATTACTACTTACAAGCGTAACTTACTACTCCGGTTTGGCAATGGGCACAATTTAAAATTCCTATTATTATAGATTTACAGGACTTAAATACCTATTTATTTTATTGAGCACGGTTTTTAATGTGTCCATATTTTGTCGAAGATCGATCTTAAAATAATTTTGTCGCCTCTAATACCTTGCAGGTATGTGTGCAACAACAAATTTTAATTTAATGGATTAATGACCATAGTATAAATTTGATATATGTATTGGTTTAACGGCCTATTATCCGAGTCGCGTAGGCAACAAAACGCTTCCTCATCCCCCGCCAAGTTATAGCGAAGTTGTATTTTGCCACGCAAGATTTAGGACGCCCGCGGGGGGATTGCAACGACAAAAACGAACATAGGTCCGACCTCGATGACGCCTGGCGCGGCACTGAACGCGTCGCGCGCAAATTCTCACGACCTTTTTACGCTTTTCATTTCACTAAAAAACGAAACTATTCACTATCAAAAATCTATCCAAATTTATTTTTTTATAAAATTGCCTTTCAGTACATGCAATTTCCAGGTTGTTACGAGCTTTCATTAGAGCATAAAACGAAATAAATAAACTAACTCGACTTTGTTTCAGATTTTTGTTTTTGATCGAGAAACTTTTATTCTATCTTGTTTTCAACCAAATCATAAACTCAGACACAGATGTATCTGTGACATGTATTTTTTTCCAGCTCAAATATTGTAATTTAACTGAATAAAATTGATTTAAAACCGTAAAAATCATAAACTCAGACACAGATGTATCTGTGACATGTATTTTTTTCCAGCTCAAATATTGTAATTTAACTGAATAAAATTGATTTAAAACCGTCAAATTTGGTATAAGAGGCCGTTAATAACCAAAGAATAAAATACCTATGCAGATTGTGTGACATCATGTGGTCGCACAGTCACATGTGTACATGTGACTGTGCGACCAGGTCCTCGGTCCGATATTGAATGCCAGAGTCTGATGTGACTCTGCGAGCAAGTTGTCTGCCTGATAGTGAGTGATAAAAGTGACTGCCAGCTTGTCGTTTGCCTAATAGTAAGTCATCCACTAGATAGTGAATGCCAAAAGTGGGTGACCAATTATTGTTACTGAGGGTATTTAATAAACCAACACCAGGAACCACTATTCTCATACTGAAATGTAGTGGTTTACTTGTTTTATATTTATCTTGACAATTGCAGCTTTATATTTTCGTTATAGGCCCGAAAATCCAAATACTTAAAAATGTAGTGCATTTCGTAATATGCCTCTTAAGCAGTAGTTTACATTGGCCCAACTGCTCAACTTCTGCAACAGGTGCCATCCTACTTAGAATACTGAAACCACTTGAGAGTCAGCTCTGCTAAATATCAGCTTGAAGCATTAGTCTCAGTAGAGACGCGCCATTTGTCTCTTCAATAATAAGGCACTGGTTAAAAGATGTTGCACAGCTTCCAGCTCAGGCAGTGGGTAGCTTGTCTGTCCATATTTTACCAACATCATTTTGTAGAATGTAGACAAGAGCTATTTGAGCTAATCCCATCATCCAATTAAAGCTATAGGTCATTGAGGTTGTCATTCCATCCTTATGTTAGCTTTTGTAAAGTTCCCATGCAGTTTCCAATTATAATTTTTTCACTACCATCAAATGGAATGCACTAAGCCTCGGTGTTACCTATTAAGTACAACCTGGGTCTCTTTAGACAAGAGTGATTAGGCACCTCATGGCCTATCCATCTCAGATCACATCCACACTTTCCATCAGGTGAGTTGTGGTAAAACAAACTTGATTATGTAACTATAAAAATAATGTCTCACTTATCGCACTTAAGAAAGCAATAGATTTTTTTATTGAAAGTTTTTACCACCTTCTCGTTTGATGTTAAGCGATGATGCAGTTTACGTTGGAGCATGCTTGCCTAGAAGAAACCGATTCTCTTGCGTCTTAAAAGACTGTTGGATTGTAACTATCAGGAAACAATCATACAGACAGAGCAATCTGCAGTCTAGTGGTTCGCACAATAAAATTGAAATCAAAGCCCTCTATGGTAGCTCCAGAGAAATCAAAACGGCTGTCATTTTTGTAAGAAATTTGTTGTAGCCAGTATAACCGAAAGCTTATCAAACATATAAACGAAACGTCAGTCATTCAAAATAACACGTCATTCGAAGCAACTGTGATCGGACAAAGAAATTTGAGACCTAACCCAAAAAGGTAAGGTCCAAGTTCTTTGGTTGCGGAGTTCGATGTGTTGACATAAATAAGAATGATCAATCAAGGTTCTGTCATAATGCCTGGTGACAGATTTTCCTTCTCATTTTCATTATATTTCCTTCTCTTTTCCGTTCTATTTACTTCTACTATTTACTTCTCTTTTCTGTGGGTACCTCTGTGGTAGAGTTGTCATAATTTTTTATTCTTAAATAATAGACTTGTGTTTGACTGTTAGCGATGATACGGTCTATGATGGAGTCTGCTTGCCTAGAGAAACCTATTAGTCCAATGAATTACCTGTTGTGTAACACCAGTCAAGC
The DNA here is from genome assembly GCA_932305915.1 of Agriopis marginaria. Classification (NCBI taxonomy): domain Eukaryota; kingdom Metazoa; phylum Arthropoda; class Insecta; order Lepidoptera; family Geometridae; genus Agriopis; species Agriopis marginaria. Next base: position 10,154,278 of record OW029922.1, read on the forward strand.
CTTTAACTTGCAACAAAGCTGCCGTATGGAGAAAGGAGGATAGCTTGCTTTCCTCAATAAAAACCTCTCCTTGGTACATGTATGACAACAGACTGACAATATCATCGGCTGAGACATCTTTCAGGATTATCACAGGGTGCTGACACGGGTTTTCCTGTAAAGTGATGAAATATACAGACTATGAAATCATAGAACGCTTAGTACAGCTATTCAAGGACAAGTGATTGCGATCTATAGGCGAATATGTACTACTTACTATAGGTTTTACATCATATAACTGTAGAGATAGATAACAGAGTAGTTATAAAAAGGTACATATAAGATACACTGTAGTTATCACAAAAGACATACCTATATTATCTAGTAGTAGTTAGTAGTAACCTTATAATAGTTAGAGCCCCATAGAAAAGTATGTCACATCACGAGTCTTGCAATCATCTACCAGTACCTATATTTGTTTGTATAAATATGAAGGTTATTAATGTCCTAAGTAATTCACCTTGAACACATTCCTGAAGTACGGACTGCATGCTGACAGTATGACTTTGTGGGCCTTGATGTTTTTGCCTTCACAGGTGAGCGTTACGTCTACCAAGTCCTCCGAACATTTCAATGAATCCAAAGCGCTTACGATGTTTGATTGAAAGTTGTTCCAACGTAAACAGAATTGATCAGCCATGCCTGCAGTTTGTAGAAAAATCTGCGAAAACAAAAATCACTTCATTGACTACACTTGGATGATATAAAAAACTGATCATAAAAACTCCATATCTTGATGTCTCACCCACCTGAATCAATTAAAACATTACAATTACGTAAAACATTAGGACTTTAAGTTAGTTATTGCATTTTCATCAACAAGAAACTAGTAAAAATGCACAAAAATGCAATGTGTGACCTCCATTCGTTTGACACTTGTCTTTTTCTTTCACTTTCTTCTTTCTTCCTTGTCTTTGGATTCCGTAAACTTTTATTTTTTTGTTATAATTTTCATGACCGTTGATTCGATGTCTTTTAGTCGTAATATTAATCATGTTTACATAGTATTAAAAGCGTCAAACAAGTCATAGCCACAGTTAGAGTCAAGCAAAGTAAGTCACGGTTAAGTCAAACTCATGCGCCTGTAAAGTGGTGGAGATTTACAAGAGGCTCCTGAGGCCTTACGGACAACTGCTATTGCGGCACTTAATCAAATCGACCACAAACCGCGATAAGGTTCACGTTCGCGTGATTTTCCAACTGAGCGGATTAGGTGCTGCAATAGCAGTTGTCCGTAAGGTCCCCGACCTATGGAGATTTGGAAACACCACGAAAAGACATGTTTCACCTCGGTATATCACTTGGTCACACTTTAGCACGTTTACGGATCACATCACTTCCATAGACCGTGGTTTTAAATTCTTTTTTTTTGTAGTCGAATCCAATGTCAAATATTGTCCTTGTCATTGTCAAAGTTATTTGATTCTGGAAAACGCTCGCCCGGTCCGGCCCGGTTTTTTCTTTATGTTTGGTGACTTTGGAATAAAATCAAAAGAAAGAACCTTCACGACGCGGTGCGGTGAGAAACAAGGAGCTTTGTTTTACATAGTATCAGAAATTTGCACAAAGTAGAAGTTCAATGATGGCTAATGATCCTGAAAGATTCGATTCCATGCTGCTAGCGATGGCTCAGCAACACGAGGGAGGTGTGAAAGATGTGAGTACTGGCTGATTGTTTCTTTCTGCAGAACTTTCTTGTAAATCTGGTAATTTCATTGAAAATTCAGAATATTAGCTATTTTACTGATTTTAAAGCAACCATGTTTGTTGAAATAGTATCTATAATTCTATACGAGCTTCATTTTGAGCAAGCATTGCTATGTTGTAGGTATTTTATTTTGTTATTTTGTGAGGTTATTTATTACTGCAAGCAACCCTCTATTTAACTAATTTATGTAATTTACTATTTCCAGCTCCTGAATACAATAGTGAGTTTTCTTGCGAGGAAGACAGATTTTTTTACTGGATCCAAAGATGGGGACTGGGAAAAGGTAATTAATATAACTAACATAGGTACATATTCATATCTTTATTTAAAACGGCGTAGCATGGGTTCATATGTTTAGCAGTAGCGGTATTCTCCACATTTACCTACATATCAATAAAACCCAAAAAACCCTTAGTAGTAATTTATGTTAGTATTGCACTTTATGCGAAAAAGTAAGTAACTAGGTATCTTTGTTCATCATGGTTTTTGTTGCATTGTTTGCTTGCCAAATTTTATCAATTATTCTAGATGCCTGAGTATAGATTGGTTAAATCAATAATACAAAGTTAAAGGTAATTTGGATTACTAACAAAACAAAGTTGCCATGACAGCCGAATAATTTATGTTTATTATTCTGTTTTATCTGCCTGTAAGCAGTGATAGTGTAAGAGTGGGCAGGGCACATATCACGCAGAACAGATGGCCGATGGGGCCGAAAAGTTCTGGAATGGAGACCACGGACTGGTAAGGGCAGTGTAGGACGTCCACCCACAAGATGGACAGACGACCTAAAAGAGACCGCAGGGAAACGCTGGATGCAGGCAGCTTCCAACCGGCCCTTTTGGAGATCGATGGGGGAGGCCTATGTCCAGCAGTGGACGTCCTATGGCTGAAATGATGATGATGATGATGAAGCAGTGATGATAGGCAATTTATTTTGTCAATCGAACGTTTCATGTTGTTTTATACCAACATGTCATGATATAGATTGGGGGCTGAGTCACCCTCGCCCATGGGTGAGCACCATTGTTCAGTACATGGTGGAATCGCATAGAAAATCAGAAAAGCTTCCATCATTCTAATCGCAATCCAAAATTATTTATTACAGGTTGTCAGAGATGCATTTTATGCTCACGGAAAGAAGGCTCGTGAAGAAGCCGAGAAACTCAAAAAGGAGAAAGAGGAAGCCGATAGACGACTCAAAGAAATCCAGCAAAAGAAAGATCAAGAGAGATTAGCACAGGACTTCGAGCCAGCTTCTGTTATAGAAGTCAATGATGATGAAGCTTCTAAACTCCAGGCAGATATAGATAAAGATAAGAACAGTAAGTAGACAGTAACAGTAGTAGTTGCTCCATCTTAGACCGCATCATCTTAACATCAGGTGAGTTGGTGGTCAAATGCAAGCCTATTCATTAATATAATATTTTAAAATAACTAGTGAACTAAGTAGCTGGATTGTACTTCGTGCATGTTTTTTTATAAGTGACAGGATAGGCATTTGACTTGCATTTGCAGTGGCAGATGGGAAACATGCCTAACCTAGGATGGGAACTGGCTCTCAAGCGAGGCTGGCGGAATACAACCTTTAGGTGCTTGGTGACAGATTATCAACTTGGAATGGTAGCTAGCAAGCCAAGCTTAAGAAAGTGCCCTATCACCATGATGAGGCTTCTTTCCTCTGTTTCCCTTTACTGGCAGCTTGAGCTGCCAGTAAAGCTTATAGCTTATAGTTGGGATTTGAAACCCACAGCAGTTAAGTATTCAAATGCACCGACCATCAGACCAGACCAGAGTCATTAACACAGCTATTAAAATTTGCATGTTGTAGTGTCAATGAGCAGGCTACATCTCTCAAAAAACCGATAACCGATGGGGAAGAAAGGTTCTCGATTGGAGACCACAAACTGGAAGATGCAGCATAGGTGGGTAGGAATGGTCCCACTAGATGGACTGACGACATCGTGAGAGTCGCGGGCATCCAGTGGATGTAGATGGCAGCTGTTGTTCAGTGTGGAGTTGTAAGGGGGAGGCATATGTTCAGCGGTGGATGTTTTCTGGCTGATGATGATGAACCACTGAGCTATCAGCACTACATAACTACTAGCAAATACACTATTTCCATTAATTTATTTTTTTATGACATTGCAAAAACATTGTAAAAAAAGAAGTTTGAATAAAAACATTTTATTTTGATATTTGACTGAAGTATATCCGGAACCTACTACATTTGCTTATGTTCAAAAACCTAGTGAAAGTGATCAGAATTTGTGATTTTAATTCGGGTCTTTACAAAGTTATTGCAGCTGTCAGAGTAAATAAATGAATGGAAATAGTGTAGGTAGAGCAAGCAGCAAGTCACACTCGTAAGATGAGGCACAAACACAGACACTGTCCTCCAAAGCAGTGTCAACGCAAAATTTCACTCAAGATAAACCTTGAGAGGCCACAAAATTTGGTCAATAAGCAATTCTATGCTAAGCAAAATAGTAATTTCTCAGAACAATAGGCACTAAGTAAGAAAATCAGAAAACTTGTAAGTCTTCACTTAACACATCTTGATTAAAAAAGCAATTGAGAACAATATGTTGTTAAAAATGTATATTGCCACAGCACTTTTTATCAGTTTTGCTTGGGCAGTTCTTTTGGCGATTGTGGTATAATTTCGTTAAAAAGATAATTTTTTGAATAGAATCAGAAGATGGCAGTGGTGATTCTGCCAACAATGATGCTGAGGCCTCAGATGCAAAGGATGATGATGAGGATGACCCTAAAGAAAAAGGAAAGCTGAAACCCAATGCTGGCAATGGTTGTGATTTAGAATACTACAAGTGGACCCAGACTTTGGAGGAAATCGAGGTATGTCTAATAACCGACTTACAAGATAGAGTTCCACAGTTAGTGAAATAAACCGGCCAAGTGCGAGTCGGGCTCGCGTACTGAGGGTTCCGTACCACCATACAATACAGTAAGGTTGTCCAAGAGGCGCTCGAGTATAATAACTTGGTAATGAACAGAAATTTGTCACCGACTCTTCATCATCATCATCATCATCAGCCAGAAGACGTCCACTGCTGAACATAGGCCTCCCCCTAAGGGGGGGTTTGCCATAATCCCCACGCTTGGCAGGCGGCTTGGGGATCGCAGGAGGTTCCACCATTCAAGTAGGAGGATGCTGCTGCCCATCCTCTTACTTGGCCATTATTTATTATTTGTTGTTATACTTTAGAGTGTGTACTATATATAATCCTGCCAAGTTTGACGCTTGTACGTATTATCGTTTTTACATTTGAACTAATACAAAAAAAGGTAAAAAAAATATGTTTGTTGTATGGGGACTTCCCTTTCGTTTTTACTTTTTTATGATTTGTTCGTTAATCCGTTACATATTCTGTGAAAATTTCAACTGTATCTATTACGGTTCGAAAGGTATAGCCGTTAATAGGTAGGACAGACAGGTGACGCCGCGCGTCGGAACCCTGCAGTGCAAGTACCGTTCTTTATCGATGGTCAAATTTGACAGTTGTGGTCGTCAAATTCGATAAAATGCCATTTGCACAATACTAGCTATGATCGGTTCTATGGCATTTTAGCGAATTTGACGATCGATAAAGAACGGTACTTGCACTGCTGGAACATTTAATGGCCTAATATGCCTGGGTTGTGACGTGCGGTGTCGCCGATAGTGTTACGTCGTTGCAATGCGTTTATGTTTGTCTAACCCTAATTAAAAGTAAAGCACGGTGCGACACGCTCTAGTCGGCCAGTCTCAGCAACAGTGGGCACCGACATGCCCGCCGACTTTCACCGTTTTTGTAGATTATCGCTCTTGACGACTAAATTAAGTCCTCGTATTCATTGGCCACAGTTTGTAACTTTGTTGTCCACTAAACAAAAACATAATTCATTCATTCGTTGACAGACAATGCACAGGCAAACTCGTTGGGTCAGAAAGTAAAAAAAATTGCTAGTGTTTCTTATTTATCGTAAGCGAGCAACACGAAAGGATTTAAAAAAAATCGTATCTATTAGGTATCGTATAATGTGGCGGGCATTTAATCTAAGTCCAAGTATTTATTTGCTCTGACAGCTGCAATAACATTAGTAACTCGCATAACATTTTTTTAAACCATCTTTAAAAGAGCTGTTATTATCTTCAAATGGTTGAACAGATTTTTCTTGAATCATAGCTAAGCTAAGAACACTCTCAATCAAGTCAACTTTCAAACATCGTTTGGGAGGTACGATGCCACAGACAGACACACAGATGCTCACGTTAATCTTATAACACCCTTCTGTTTTTGCCTCGATGGTTAAAAAGTTGAATAAAAAACGACGAAATTTAATCACTGGGTTTTTCTAACTTAACTGATATTTTCAGTTAAATATTAAAAGAAAATTGTTTTATTCAGCTGTTACAGCTTTTTACAATGTTATTGCATCTGTCAGTGCAAATAATTGAATGGAAATTGTGTAGTTAGTTACCTAATAGGTACATTAATATACCCTGCGGTTTTATGCAAAAAGAGTCTTACTCGAGAAAGGACAAAATTAATTGAAACTTCACACATATAAGTATAATATTTTATTTCCATGCTTTATCACAGTTTTTGTAACAAATTAACTAAATTCCATATCAACAAATATTTTTGTTATGGAAACTACAATTTATCCTAAATTTTATAACACTGAAAAGAAATAATGTGATGATACAAGCATGTGTACATACAAACAGAATGACATTTGAATTCTAAGTACATGCTAGAACTATGGTATTAATATAGTACAGAATATAAACACTAATAGGCTAATATTTGTATGGCTTACTAATTTTACAGAATTAAATAGAAAAAAACTTATTATTTTGAATGTTCAAAGTAAAGATGACAAAAGATGCAAATTTTCATGAATGTGACGAAAATTTGCAACTTTTTGATTCATAGACAATATTTAGCTGTTTGAATATATAAAGCACAACAAATACGACAATAATATACATATAACATCAGATGCTCAAGAATATGAAACATTACGTGGTTTTAATCTATTGTTATAATTATTACGATAATAAACATACGTATTTATAAAAGGTATCATCGCAATTACTCTAAATTTTAAAATACCATTGGATAATCATAGTTCGGTGGCTATGTCTGCGAGCTCAAAACATTTAAAAAACTTTTCTTTTTTTATTCTAACTCGCTGCCAGAAATAAATAGAGGAACATTCCTATTCCATTTTATACTGGGTAAGAAGATATTGCACTAAATAATTGTCTAACTACTTACTGGTAAACTCTAACATTTAATTCACTATCTAAAGCACTTAATTAAACGCCAATAAGTTACATAATTTTGAACTACCTAATTGCAACATTCAACATAAAGTTATTTCTTAATATTAAAAACTAATTAATACTTTTCGTATAAACGTACGCCGACGTTCAATAAATTAAGAATACTTGTACATCCCGGTCTCCTTGCGCATCCGCACTGAAAATAATAAAAACGATCATTTTAATTTATAAAACTGTAGAAAAAACATGATTGTTAGACACACTAAGATAATTGAATCTTTGTTCCTAAACGTGAAATATGATTTGTTCAAATATTATTTTACAAAGCGTAATTATACCTTAGCGCAAAAAATGCTGTAATCTATTTTGAAAGGTTGTCAATCAACGTCGCTTTGTATACTTACTTTCAACGAAGCATATAGCCGCGAGTATGCACGCAGAGAACAGTATCGTCATGGATATGACGAGCACGGTGATCTGGTGCGAGTGGTTGCAGCAACACGACCTAGGTTCCTTGTCGGGCCGGTGCTTCGTGTACCCATTGACGACTGTGAAATGGGTCGAGCTCGCGATAGAGGTCGTGTCGTGTCCGGGCGCTGAGCTTCGCTTCACGCCGTTCCACATAGAATCCAGCGGATCGTGCGTTTCCTCGGGAATGGCGACGACGGCGTGCGACAAGCCAGACTTGCGCCCGCAGCTCAGTTTGTTCGAGTAGCCGAGGCTGTCTTGTTCTGGATTCTTCCCGTGCATGCGCACTAGGTGCGCCGCGCTCAGCAGCAGCGATCCGGATGATACACTCTGGAAATTGAATACGAGTTATTGAACAAACTAGTTTTTGACAGAATGCGGGCTTTGTAATTTTCCTATAACGGTTATTCAATGTAACTAATCGGGGACGTAACGCAACGGAGCAGCTAATAACAAGTATTGAAGAGCTTGTTAATACGCTTAGTATAATTTTAGAGTGTTTCACAATACGTCACATTGCAGCGACTTTTCATCGAATTAACATTTTTACTCTAACCAAAGGTCATGGATTTGACGTAGGCGGTGACCGACCTAGCGAATCGAAAGTGTCGACGCGAATTAAAAGATTACGTAGATAAGATAAAAAAAAAGATAAGATAAAAGTAAAATAAGTGTCTTTTTGTAAATTAAAAAAAGTTGAGTTACACCAAATTTGGAATTTTTAAAACATTCAGTCTTGCCACAGCATTTGCAATAGCGGTTACTCCAAATTGAGCAAACCCCACCTTGGAATGTTGTTCTTATGAGTCTGCGAATGCGAGAAGATCCTGGACAGGCCACGACAATATCAACCAGTTTCTTGACCCTCCCGTCTATTACAATTACCTCCAAAAAGCGGCATCGAAATAATTACTGCAAAAACGGACTTTTTGTGTCGCTAGATAATTTGTAAAAGCCATTATGGACTTTTATGGCATGAAATATATTGGGGTAGATGATTTGTCTAGTTTTTGCAACTTCTAATTGACTCGGAGGTGTAAAATGAATGTGTAGAGAAAAAACTAATGAGTCGACGGCTAATTGACTCAGTAGGTGTATCGTTAACGGATGTGCTGTACTAGGATTCTCCCAGTTTCAATGAACTTGAACTGAAATTGAACATGATGATGACGTAACTGACGAATGACTAGAATCGTAGCAAAAAAACTAGTTTTAGTAGCATAGAGCTGAGCTATAGTGACCGAGTGGTAGTATTTGCGCTATACAATCTGACGGCACCCGATTCGATCCTCGGCGACCACTTATTTATTACTAAAGAAAATTATGTGCAGTTTCGATTTGATGCCATCGCTCTTTATGTAAATTTGTGTTAAGTGTAATGTAAGTGTAAACTCAAGGGTTCGTCTGAAAACCGGCGCTGATAGTCCTTGACTTTCAGCATTTATGCCGAGACGGACCCATTCGACACTGATTGTATCCTTTAGGTATAAGTTTACTGTAAAGGTGTCGAATAAAATTTATTTTCTTTCTTTCTTTCTTCTTTCCCTAAATCTGTGAAGGTAAACATCGTAAGGAAACTGGTATGTCTACCGGTATGAACCTCAAAAGTTCCAAGGCATAGACATTCACTAACATGCCCAGAGAGAGGTCTCTTAAGAGAAGGCATGTGTCTGTTATTGTAGCATAGAGAAACATAGTCTGATCATAAATAAACGCCTAATAGCGGCTCATAGCAAAACTACATGCAGACCTACGTATAACTGGATGACCCATCAACACGTACGGATAAACAATGGTCTGAGATTGACATTGGGATTTGGTAGCATGCGTGAGAGATGGCTTCCTAACAATGCGTGAACAGATTGAAGGCTAGTAAAGATAACTTCACAAGGATCACATCATCGGCCAGTAAATATGCACTGCTGAACAAGGCCTTGCTCTTAGAAAGGGGTGTTGCCATAATCTCCACGCTTAGCAGGCGGCTTAGGGATCGCAGTACGTTCACCGTGTACTAATAGGACGGTGCTGCCCATCCTCCGGTGGTTCCGACCGCTGTTTTAGGACATACTTTAAAATAAGGACTTTTTCTCCCAGAAGAAAAAGTATAAAATCTCTTTAAATTTGACACATAAAAACATCCCCGAAGACGCTAATTGATGAAGAAACCTGCGAAACAATTCGCAAAACATACATCATTTTCAGCTGGTTATGTTATTTTTTATTTACTAGCTGTGTTTTAGCCTGTGTTTCACCCGCGTGGACATTCTTACAGGAACCGGACATTTTTCCGGGATAAAAAGTATCTTATCACTCTCGGGCCCTCCAACTACCACTGTGCGAAAAATCGCATCGATTCTTTTCTCTATTGCAATGTGAGAGAGAAACAAATCTACCCGCCAACAAACAAACACACTTGCGCATCTATATATATAAAAGAAAGTCGTGTTAGTTACACTATTTATAACTCAAGAACGGCTTAGAATCAGGAAACTGACATAGGCTACTTTCATCAGTATCATCACCATTTTTCATTACTACGCGGGTGAAACCGCGGGGCGCAGCTACTTAATAATATTGGTAAATATGACGGCAGCCGAATGACAGAAACATTATCAGACGGCCGACTCCAATTAATTGATCTTGTAATATACTCGGAGAAGACTAGAAAAGACATAAATTATACTAACGTGTGTGCTGTGGTTGCTAGACGACCCTTGGCTAGATGCGGAGCCACCTCTCGAGCGGGAGTCGCTGAGACTGCCGCTCGCACTGCTTCCTGTTAGCGACGGCCGCGGTATGTGCCACTCGTGCGATGTGATCTGAAAATCATATGAGACTATTAGACTCTTGAGCCGAACTCTTGCTGGTAAAGCGGATTTCATTCGGTTTCAACTTTGATAAAATAAGTTAATAGTAAAAAAACATTTTTAAAACAAGCTTTTCATAAAAGCCTTTTTTGGTGTTACAAGAAAAAGAAGTATCCATAGGCAACGGTGACTGCTTACCATCAGGCGGCCCGTCTGCTTGTTTGCCACCTATGGCATAAAAAAGCTTATAGCCATATAAAAGAAAATGTAAACCGCCATCTTTGAGCGCCCCCATATTTAATTTTGTGTGTTGGCACATTATCGTTTCCTACACTTCAAGCTCTTGCATTTGATACCCATATTTATTAGCTCTTTTATAATTAATGTTTTATTTAAATTTATTATGTAATTGTTTTTTTTTTTTTGCTTTTAACTGTTCGACCAACCACCCGCATTCCATTCCATTCGCTCATTCCACAACCTTACTGCGGTAAATATCCCGTAAATAATCATATAACGCGATGTCTTTGCTAATTGTGAACTGATTTTAACTGTATTTTTTTATTATATTATATTCAAAAAATTTGAAGAAAAAGTTTAACATTTAAGGGTTGAAAATTAGGGGATGAATCCCACTAATTGAATTCCATCCACTTCCCGTTAAGTCTTTTTGATATTTATTAATTTAGTTTATTTTATATCTTTGTGAAGTTGTCATGCCGTATCAAGTACAAACAAAAGTACTACAATTCGTATCATAAACGTGGTAGGTAAGCTATATAACGATGAAGTGCTAAATCATCATCATCCACAGCCTTCCTTATCCCACTGCTGGGTATAGGCCTCTCTCTTGCTATGCCATCTGCCTCGGTCCTGTGCTAATCTAGTCCAGGTTCGACCCGCGATAGTAATAATATCGTCGACCCATCTTGCAGCTGGACGACCAAGGCTCTGCTTACCTTGCCTCGGCCACCACTCTGTCACAACCTTACTCCACCTGTCATCACTGCGCCTAGCAACGTGTCCTGCCCAGCTTCACTTTAATTTCATTACCGCGATTCCGACGTCTCGAACCTTTGTTCTTCGTCGGATTTCAGTATTACGAACTTGGTCTTGGAGTTTGATGCCTAGCATGGCTCTCTGTGCTACACTGATTTTGTGCACAGCCAAAATTATCATAACATGCTATAATTATCAGGAGGAGGAAGAAACTAGATTTCAACAGATTTTTGACTGAAATGTAAATGTTGGTCAAACTTTGTCGTATTTGGAAAGGATTATGTAATTTTGATTAGTCATTGGACCCAGACTGCGTCCAATGCTCTAGATCTGGACTCCTTAGAAGGATTTTGACCTACAATGCAATATTTTTATTCGTCCATTATTTTAAACTTGCTTCGCCCTGCTATTTTACCGCGATTTCAATGTATTCCAAAAGTTTCTGATAAGAAAGTGTTTTTAGAAGTGTTCTTCCTTGTGATGCACATTGCTTCCTTGTAAAATTGTATCAAGTTCGGTACAGCCATTTAGTCGTGAAAATGTAACAGACACACAGGGACAAAGTTATTTCCGGTGTTTTAACTTGGTATGATAGGTAGGATTGTTACCTTTTAACGTCGCATCATAAAATCCAGTGACTTCCGAATGAGATCATCTTTATCTCGATAAATGTAATGATGATGATAGTTTAATGCAATTTGTAAATTGCATTAAACTAGTGCAGTTCATTAGTTGTAGGAATGACTATCTGTAGCAGATTCACGCCCTTGATTATCCAGTTCCTATTCAGTTATGTAAAAAGGACAACGGGTGAGTCTGATGTTTCATTCTTTATACAATTACAAAATATAATATTTTTTTAAATTTATAAAATGTTTGCTTTTCTTACGTTGCGTTGGTATTTTTTTTTTTTTTAAACGGAACCCTAAAAATTACTGAGACGACGCCGTCGCCCGGCGGGCCACCGTTAACTTGCTGTAGTCGATTACTTATATCTGTGTAGCGGACTGAGCAAAATCTTAGCAATATTTTCTTTAGACTTTTCTATTTAAAATTTATTAAACCGTGCTAGTTTGTACGCTATTGGAAATCACACCACAAACTTACGAGTATGTCAGCATAAGGTCATTGGTTGGCCTGATCTATAGGTCAGTCAAGTTTCATTTCTATATGGTCTCATTATTCTTGTCTTCTGGTATCATTAACATTGTAATTAACCTTTTATTACATAGAATTAACATAATCAACTCTTTTTCTAATCTACATATTCTTATTAAGTACATAATAATTCTTATTACATTCTAAAACCTTAAGGTATGTGTGCTACCTACTTAACTACATTTTAAAGTTTTTTTTTACTAACGATGGAACGAAGAAGGAAGCCAAATGCAGATAGCGTTTGGCTGACCACCAAAACAGCTGGACCATTTTGAGTGTGTTTTTTAATTTGAATGCATTCAAATACAAATTTCATTACGGTGGTTCTTAGTTATGTTTATCAAAATATGTCAAGCATTTTAAAAGTTATGAGCTCCTTGCCACACTAGTCATCCGTTTTTTTAAGTTGTACAATTCGCTGCTTCAAAACGTAAGAGCCAAAAAATAAAATTATCCAAAATTACTTTTCATAAAAAAATGGGACCAAAATCGCCCTTATTTTCATATACCACAAAGACATCTAAGGTCTAAAACGAAATCTAAAGGCTGATTGCGACGTGTGTCTTTGTGGTATATGAAAATAAGGGCGATTTTGGTCCCATTTTTAAAATAAAAGTAATGTTGGATAATTTTGTTTTGTTTTTCTAATTGTTAAAGTCGAACTTAGATAATATCTAAGTTCGACATTAACAATTAGATGCTTAAGAATATATTATATTCTTACGATCTCCACAAATTTACTTTGCTTAACAAATGTTTTAAGGTTGTTAATTATTTGAAATGTCAATATTGTATTGTTTATCCATAACACAATGTTTAGTTTACGTGTCGTTGACTGGACTTGACTATTCTCAATGAAAGAAATGTGTATCGTTATGTAGGTCAGCCTTGCAAAACCACTACACGCTGAATTTGTTCTTCAAAGTGCCTTTACTACATGTCCACTGTTCAAACAAAAGGTTCAAGACGTCAACACGCATATGCACATACAGCCATGTGTGGTTGTGTAATATGTTTGTGTGGGTGTTACCGAATGCGTACGGAAATCGTTGCAGAAGTCTTCCTTGTCTCAGAGATTAGGTTTCGTATGATCTCCTACGACATTTCTTAATATCAACTTACGTAACACGCTCATGTTGCGATTATCGTGACACTAATGTGTTCTCAGTTACCTACTTAACTATGTTTACAACACGTACGGTCAACCACTGAACCGGTCGAAATATGCCGGAGTATTTTAATTAACCCTTAGTCCGGCGGAACAGATTTTAAGTGGCTGATTTATGATTTTAATGCCAACTGTACTTATAGTAATGTAGTTGATTGAACTTGAAATACTTTTAATCGTGTCATAATTTGTGAGTCGCTTTGGTTTAAGTGGCCAATCCTTTCACTTATTGATAAATATCTTAACGTATATTTTTATAACATATTAGATACTATTGTTATTAGAGGTTTTGGTGAAGTTCATCACCAATTAGTTCCCTTTTAGGTCAAGTTTGGTTCTTTGGCCGATTGATTTTGTCAGATACGCCGTTCAAGGTTTGTGTTCTCTTTGCTTGCGGTCTCGTTTCTGCGGCCTCTGTTGCAATAAATCTTAGCTTTGCTTTCGGCCTCATGGTCCTCTTTGTTACTGCGATAACATGATGGATAAGCATTTTTGGTGGTTAGACCATTTATGATTTTTACTTTTGTTGTTAGTATATGGCAAGGTCGTGTGTTGGCTTTAGACTCAGTTATCATTGCTAAAATTATTATTGTTTTGATTTACCTTTTGTAATAATGACAATGCAAATATAAGGATCATTTAAAGTTTACGCGTGACGCTGTGAGCAGAGTTGCGCCCATAGAAGTGGGCGATTGTTGCAAAATGTTTCGCAGAACGCTCGGAACCGGTTCCGGGGTTTGCGTTATTACACCCGACAGCCGTCACCAATGTCTTAAGCTCCCAACAGGACTTTCGCTCTTACTATGAGTACTCAACCGAATAATCAGATCATAGATAGCAAGTGGGAACTCGGTCGACCTATCCGAGCATTGTTTCTGATGAAGAAATAACATAAGTATTGCCAAGTGTTAGTCAACGCAAGCTTTGCGGCATAACGCTGCAGGCATTAAAGCGACACTGTGTTCAATTTGTCATTCTAGTGATAAAGAATTTCGGAGATGTTATTGTCCTCGAGAAAAATTCGGTACGTGCCTAATTCACGAATGAGTTGATACTCTTTGTTTGACTGAGCACATTTTTTATCAATTATACACCAGCTGCGTTTATCTGCTATTGATTGAAATAAATCGTGTCCGTTTTCTAGATGAAGCACGTGGCTCTTTACGGATATGCCATCATGATTCATTGTCTAATTGTTATCAGCACGTGTCCAATTACGTATGGGAGCCCGTGACTAGTGCTTTACTAAAGCTATAAAACCGCAATATTAGCAAATCCAGTGCATCATGTCACAAAAGAACATCGGAAGTTGCGATTGAACGAAGCGTAAGAACCAGAACAATACTTTTCGCGACACATCCCAAGTAAATGACATAGTTACATATAATATATGGAAAGACAAAGGCTCTAGCCTTAAAGATACGATTTCGTCAATTGTCAATTAGACAAGAACATATTAGTACTATAGCTTACTCCTTGGCATAAACGCACATAGCCTTTGCGGAGCTTAAACCTTGCCTTATACTGCAAGCTTATCCTGCCTAGAAACACATTCTAAACTGTGCTTATATTCGAACCAGCTGTTTGTAAGATGCTTTACGTATTTACTCTGCAATAAAGCTATCGTATATACCTACCGAGATATAATGCGTAGACAAGTATTCTCTTCACGTGTGGCCGAGCATGTGAATCGGTGCATGTCTCCTGCGTTGAGATTTGTTTCACTTATCTTCACTCTTGTAGGTTTTAATTGTTATTGTTTCAAATGTACGTGATAGTTTTAGTTTCTACGCTTATGCGTATGAGTCATGACGTATGATAAATCCGAAATAGATAAATACATGTTATAGCAATTATGGCCTATATTGAAAACGGGTAATCGTGACTAAATAATGCTGAAATTGATATGCAGTATGCTTGTTGGTGAGGTGTCTATTTCTTGTACCGGATTAAGTGATCGGATCGGTACCTAATATATATCGATATAGAGGTATATGTAAGACCTTCGTATCTCTACATAGTATAAATTGAAGTCGCTTTCCGCGTCTGTCTGTATGTCTGTATGGCCGCTAACTCCTCCTAAACCACGCAACGGATTTTGATGCGGTTTTCACCATCAGTTAGATACATTTTCGAGGAAGGTTTATATAAATAACTAGCGACCCGCCCCAGCTTCGTACGTAAATTACACCCGTGCGAAGCCGGGCGGGCGGGTCGCTAGTAATATATACATATTATTACGACAATATTTACATTGGTTTCCTTTTGCACATTTTCTCTCAAATAACCAGAGCAGAGGTCTCCAGGCGCACACAGCTTGGATAGGCAGCACTTAAAAAACTGGACGACTCAAGTCACGTCAGTCATTATGCCACAATGTCTGAAAACTCGCCTCTTCAACCAATGCGTTCTGCCCACCATGACTTATGGTGCCGAAACATGGACTCTCACACATGAGGCTGTGCACAAAATCAGAGTAGCACAGAGAGCCATGGAGAGATCCATGCTAGGCATCAAACTCCAAGATCCGAGTTCTTAATACCGAAATCCGACGAAGAACAAAGGTTCGAGACGACGGAATCGCGGTAATGAAATTAAAGTGGAGCTGGGCAGGACACGTTGCTAGGCGCAGTGATGACAGGTGGAGTAAGGTTGTGACAGAGTGGTGGCCGAGGCAAGGTAAGCGGAGCTTTGGTCGTCCAACTGCAAGATGGGTCGACGATATTATTACTATCGCGGGTCGAACCTGGACTAGATTAGCACAGGACCGAAGCAGATGGCATAGCAAGAGAGAGGCTTATACCCAGCAGTGGGATAAGGAAGGCTGTGGATAATGATGATGAACCAGAGCACACCAGAGCAACCTACAAAACTGCAAAACTGCTCTTGTCTACTTCGAATCGGTCTGCAAGACATTTTTTATCACTGCCCCAACAAAGTAGTGATAGTAGAATCCGCTCAAAACACTCAGCTTCGTTCACTAGACAATAGACGTTACACAAAGCCTTGAGAACAACCGAATTCACTTTCAAAATGAGCATAATTGATATCTTATTTCGTGGAGCGGTTTCATATAAGGACGAACTTTAGTTTAATGAACCTGAACGTGCTTTGTGCTCGTCTTATTATTTTTATCAAGATGATCTTGCTGTCGTGTACGTTACGTTAGAGTCGTGCTTTCGGTTTCTTGAAAGGTACTTTGATGTTAGGTGATGCAAATGATACTCTAGCTTTAAGATTCAGCTGTGGCTAATTTACTTTGTCTAAACTTGTTTTAAATGTATATCGAGGCATTATTTTCATCATCGTCATCATCAGCCAGAAGACGTCCACTGCTGAACATAGGCCTCCCCCTTAGACCTCCACACTAAACGACAGCCTGCCATCTGCATCTACTGAATGCCCGCGACAATGTCTGCTGAATGTCGTCTGTTCATCTAGTGGGAGAACTACCTACGCTGCGTCATCCAGTTCTCCACTTAAGAACCTTTCTTCCCCATCGATTATCGGTTCTTCGAGCGATGTGGCCTGCCCATTGCCACTTCAACTTGAAAATTTTAATAGCTGTGTCGGACTTTGGTTCTTTGGCGAATATCCACGTTCCGGATATTATCGCGCAAAGAAACAATCAGAAAACATCAGCTGTTCTATACATTTCGTCGAGTGTCAATGAACTTTTTGTATGAAACAGCTGTTTTTTTTTCGCGATTTCAGGTCCCATAGTAAAAGTTGTTCATAATAACAATGATATCTTCAAATATTTCCGCTGTGTCACCGGTCACCCAGTACATTTAGAACTCGTTAGTTATTTTTGTCTATACTATGGCAATGTATTGTCATAGTGAAAAAAAGCTTATCGGAACAAGTAAATAGTTAGATGCATTTTTAATTTGATTAAATATGGAAATGGTATTTAAATGTTATAGACAAGTGGTAGCTTGGCGGATAGAGCGGTCGGGACTACTCGGGACGTATACCTGATGATGGGGCATGTTAGAATCCCGACGGTCTTATTTTTTTAATTGTCTATATCTATCATTAAAATAATAAATCTTCATGTGTTGAACACTTCAAGTTTATAATTTACTCTCATAGAAAAAGTCAGATATTTAGGTAAGGTAATGTAATTATAAGTTCAGGTCTACAATAAACTTTCAACGCCTGCTTTATATCCCGTAAGTAAAGTAAGTTGGTGGCGCATTGGTAAAACTAAAATGTAGTTATATCAAATTACACCTTGATAGAATTGGACAATACACATTGCCGGAACATATCAACGGTACGTGTTACGTGCATTGATATTTAAGCTAGGAATGTAATGATTTTTAAAGGTCGACGAAACATCGGTTTAATGTTATGTAGAGTACACATATAAAGTGATGCAAATTAAGTAAAGGACTCCGCGCACTACACATGCCTCCGGAGGAAGCTGGGGTCTGGGAGCTGATGGTTTATTACTAGCTTTTCCTAATACATTCTCTTACCACTACACTTTCAATCTACCACTAAACCGCTGGAGTCTAGGATCTTTTGGTTTGAGTTAGCGAGCCACATAAATGTGTTGTTTTAATTATGAAAACTATAATAATTTATTAACTACTAGCGGTCCGCCCCGGCTCCGCACGGGTATAGTTATATAGCCTATTAAAATAGCCTATATTAATCAGTGATAATGTAGCATTCAAATGGTGAAAGAATTTTTTAAATAGGTCCAGTACTTTTTGAGCCAATTCGTTACAAACATACATACAAATATTTCCTCTTTATAATATTGTATAAATGTATAGATAACAATATGGCTTACACTTGCGTTATGTTTATCGGTCGAAACGAGCGACCTGTTTCGGAGCTATTAGAGCTCCTTCATCAGGGAATATGCGCGCTCTCGGAGACGGTTCACCGTGCACTGGTAGTGACGTCACCGGTCGCTCGTCTCAACCGATAAACATTACGTGATTGTAAGCTGTTTTAGATAATAATTTACTATTGGTCACATGGTCCTCTTTTCACATATGCCCGTACCATGATAGCCTATGGCTTTTTTTCTGTCACTGATGCTATTTTCGCCCTTTTCCATAACACTAATGATCTGCATAATCTAATTCTCCCTCCTGCCCAATTTTCTATCAGACTGTCAAATTGGACACGAAAAGGCGACACCGCTTCATGGTTGATATTCCGAAAACCAGTATGGGGAAGCGCTATGATTCCACTTTTATTGTGCGAAGTGCTAGTCTGCAATTCGCTGCCCGAATGTGTGTTCTCCGATAGTTACAATCTGGGTGTCTTCAAATTGCGTTTTAAGCTGTTTCTTATAAGCAAGCCTGCTCCATCATAGACCGCATCATCGCATAACATCAAGCTATTAATAAATAAATAAATAAAAAACACGAATTAACAGCTTTTGGCGACAAACCAGTCGGCAGGTGCACAATGCACATGCCTTGTGAAACACGAGATGGTCTAGTTAAGTTATGCAACTGTATAATCTTCACGAATGAACAGTCAATGCGTGCTGCGTGCCCGTAACGGTGCATTGTAATCACGGAAATCGTTAGTGTTATTATACGTACTCTTTTAGATGAAGCTTGTGACATAAGGTATATATTATTCTGTGCTAGCAGCGCCGCGCGGTTTAAACTCTTATCCTACAAGAAGCATGAATAGCCATGATAGTGTTTATTTATTTAATAATTTATTGCATACTTACAAATAATTAGAAATGCAAAGAGTATAAGCTACATTTCTATAGATTCTCGGGTCTAGCCCGGATATTTGAGAGGCTTTGATAAGACCGAAGCCAACACCAACAGGCTTTTTTGGGTACAAGTATAAATTCTTTTTTTAACCCCCGATAAAAGTGCCGATAATCTTCAAACGGCTTAACAAACTTTGTATTCAAGTTATTGAGAGGGACTTCTTTGTACTTTTTTATACAGGGTTATTGATAATGAGCTAACAACTTCTCGCGCCGGACAGCGTCCGTACATCATATTTAACAACTTTTGTTCCATGACATTTTGCAAATCTTAACACGTTCACAATGTTTTTATGAGTAGGTATGATTTTTTTAGTTTTGAATTTTGTAGATGCAAAAGTTTACTTGTAACCTTTGTTCGGGCCGGGTTTTCTTATCATTTAAGACTGCGTAGAGATATTGCCATTTGGAGCCCCACTTTTATTGTATTGGTCAAAAAAGATACTAACCGTAAAAAGGCATGGAAATAACGTTGTTAGATGGTGAAGAAAAGCTGCCTGCGAGAGGGTGTTAGTTAATTATCAATAACTCTGTATAAGTACTTACATAAGCACTTAATGACAAGAAAGTGCGAATTACAACTTTACATAATCTTCAAATAATATTCATTAGATTTAACAACCGACATCCGATTATTTTCGACAGCAATTTATTTTCTCTTGCCAAATGACTGACAGCACTACGATGGGGTTGGCAACTCTGAAGTTGCGCGTGGCGCTAGCATTGCTTGTACCAATTTTTTTCCTTCTGGGAAGATTTTCACGTCGCACGTCTTTTGATTTTTTCTTACGTTTTTTTTAAATATTTGTCTTTTTGACATTTACAAAAACAAATAAATAAGTACAAGTTATGCTAGCGCCATCTGTAAAAAGTTTCTACTACCATTGTATTGTAAAATGTAAAAGTGGTCGTCCAATGCTTCAGCCGACGATACCAATAGCGTCTGCTCAACTTTCATAATCCCAAACAATAGTGCTACACTTACTATGATAATCAGTTAACAACTAACTAGACTGTTCTCTTTTGCAAGAGAAAGTGTACATTCCTGCTGCAAGGCACTTCTTGGAAGACTATACTGCAAATGTCACAATGGATAACGGATTTCGGTCCACGATTTCGATACTTTTGATTTCACGTTTCTCTTCGGCCTGCCTTCACCTCTTGTAATAATTCTATGTAAATCTCGCGGCGTAGGAATTGCGATACCGAACTACGCTAACGGTAAAGTCAGAAGGGATTTATCTCTTTGAGATTTATGGCCGTTGATAAATTCTTTTGTATATTAATCAAAGTCGGTCCTCTCGATGCGTTTACGGACTCCGAGGCCCGTCGTGCCGCGTTTAGTCATAAAACAATTGGAAGTTGGAGTCGCAGTTAGTGACTGACAGCAGCGCGGCGCTCGGCGCGGTATTGAGACTCCAATTATCATATTTTATACGCGATTGCATGAGGACGCCGCAACATAACTCATTGTTCACGCTGGTCACAACACTGACATGATGCTTATGCTCGTCCTTGAACTCAATTGGCTGTATTTATGAAGCTAACGGGATTCGTGTCAATGCAAATCGCAATGGAAGCCGCGCGGCTACTGCCATTGGATGACAATGAAATCTTGTCGACATTATACTCGTAATATTATATTTTGTCCGCTTATCATATTGCTATTCTTGTTAGAATTGTTGTACGTCTGCGGCATTTTTAGAATTTACTATTTTGAAAATTGGTCTTTTGTAGAGTAATATGCCATTTTGAAGAGAAAAAAATATGGCATTACTGGTGGTGACTAACTCTACCAGTGAATTATAATTATTATTGAGATTATGTACTCTATGGATCATTGTTTATTGGTTTTAACACACCTTATACTTGTAATCTTATATTTTATACGCGTATCATATTGCTATTCTTGTTAGAATTGATGGACGTCTGCGGCATTTTTAGAATTTACTATTTTGAAAATCGGTCTTTTGTAGACTAATATGCCATTTTAAAGAGAAAAAAATATGGCATTACTGGTGGTGACTAACTCTACCAGTGAATTATAATTATTATTGAGATTATGTACTCTAGGGATCATTGTTTATTGGTTTTAACACACCTTATACATGTAATATTATATTTTATATTGCTATTCTTGTTAAACATGATGAATATATGCTGCACTTTGAGAATTTACCAGTTTGAAAATTTGTCTTTCGTAGACTAATACTTACCATTTAGAAAAATTGTCATTCTGCGTCTAAACTAAATCATAATAATATGGCATATGACTGGTAGTGATTTAAAACTCTACCAGTAAATTATAATTATTTTTGAGAATATGTACTGTATGCGTCATTGTTTATTGATTTTAAAATATCATCGTCATCATCAGCCAGAATATGTCCATTCAATATTGAACATAGAGCTCCCTCCCCCTTTAACCTCTACACTGAAACATCTTATGCTCGTAATATTATATCCGCGACACATATTGTTAACTTTGAGAATTTTCAATTTTGAAAATTGGAGTTTTGTAAACTAATATGCCATAATGAAAAATTGTAATTCTAGGTCTAATAATATGGTATGACTGGTGGTGACTAATTCTACCAGTGAATTATAATAATTTTTGAGATTATGTGCTGTATGCGTCATAGTTTATTGAAATGAAAACATATTTTTAACAATACCTGGAATCTCAATGAATGCGTGTACTTGTCGTTAACAAACAGCTATAAGTGGTGCGAT
This sequence comes from Agriopis marginaria, assembly GCA_932305915.1. Lineage (NCBI taxonomy): Eukaryota > Metazoa > Arthropoda > Insecta > Lepidoptera > Geometridae > Agriopis > Agriopis marginaria. The sequence continues at coordinate 10,176,412 of OW029922.1, forward strand.
CGAATATTCGTTTAAATAAACTTTCCTGTATCTATTTACGATGATTATTTAATTAATGGTTGTAAGTTCTTCCCTATCCGATTCGATCATCGCAACGCTCGAGAACGATTATCTTTTTATTTACGCCCATATACCTAAGTGGGATGTTGCCGTAGAAAAAGTGACCATGAAATGGGTTATCTAGCCGGATTCTTCTCCTGTTTACGTCGCTATGACATCATTTGCTGACGTTTACAAATGCTGTTAGAAACGCTACGTGGCTGTTTGTTATTTATTGCAGAATATTTGTTTGTATCATGCTAAGCAATATACCTGTCAAACATTTCATACCACGAGTATCAGACGTACTGTCAGCGGATCCTGTATCACATCTTCATTTAAACAATTGAATAGTGAGCGTTAGTTACCGGATTTGTTACAAAGCTGTTGCCTTGACGAGTATGGGTCTTTGTGAAATAGCACGAAACAACGCTTCCTGGCTATCATGCTAACTGAACTACAAATATATCGTCCACTGTGTCAATTGCTAGAAAGGTCACAATAAAACCTACCGATAAAATATTCTAAACCAATATTTGACATTAAATCCGTTTGATAGGCAATGAAATGCATTTAATGAGATTGAGAGTGGTTAATTAAACTTTACCTTATTCAAAATGATTATGATTGAAATATTCTTTATGATTAAACGAAAGTAGAATTTAAGGTCAGTGTGATAATGGCCGCATTTTAAAAGTGTCTAGGTCAGAAATGAAAATTTGAGAAAAACCCAAAGCAGATAGTAGAATGCTATTTCTAACGCTACATGCGGTTTTATGATACAAGATAGTTTGTCCTTGTTAAAATCGGAGACCGGTTTTTAACTTTCGCATGTCTGCCTTCGTTGGATCATTGCAGCGCTTCGGATAAAAAAATATGATCATAATATTAATATGTATATATTTTTTACTCGAGTCACGGGATGAGTGAGTCAGGAGAATACTATCTTCAACGAAAATGTGTCACGCCAAGTTTAGTAATTGAATGAGGCAAATCAAACGACCTTTGTTTGCTGTCGTGTGAAGAACGTTCAGTGGCGCGAAAATTTTTATTTACCAATTATTTCGCAATCAGAAACTTGCTCGTTTTGATGTCGCCACATCGCAGTGAATATCTGTACTAACAGATTACAAAAACCGACGTTTGAATAAAGAAAGGAAATACCGGATTAAAATAACTCTTATAATGTAAACGTGCCCACTGACATGGTCGTCCTATTTATCACACGTCTCGTTACATCATTGCGACTTTTGTTGAACAGTTCCGTTTACGATGGGAAATCCAGATGTCGTGCTTACGGTCTCGAGCTACCAGGATTTCACATGCGGATTTATGCCTGCGTCTTGGATTCCATTAATGTCAATGACTTGATATGATTAACAACAGGATCGGAACCAGTTATTTTGAGCGATTTGAGCTAATTTTAAGCGCCGTTGATACTATTAATTATGTTTTATCAGATCGTTGACTAAAATGTGTAAAGGTACAAACATATATTAGATATACCTACATATCGTTATTGTTATTTCACAACCGCTATTTATTCAAGGAAAATTATTGGATTGGAAGGTCCACCTTTGGGCATCTGAACATAACACGTCGATCATTTGTTTGAATTTAAAACACTGCGTGGACTAGGTTTTTATTATAGTTATTCTCTCACGGATTTTACTGTAGGAAGGTTTACAGATGACAAGGGCGAGTATTGAAATATGCCATTGTGATAGCGCTAAGTTTCCTGACCTACTCATATTCATACGCTACATTGCTACGACGTCGTGCTGACGTTTGGGCAATGCGTTGTGACGTAAGACGATACATTTCGGAGGCGTGTAATATATCTGTTCTGACATGACAAACATAATTAATTTGTTCCTGGTCAAGGACAGTAAACGAAAATTTCTAGTAACTTATATATATGCACGAAGCATTGATAACATATACTATATAGTTTGGATCTGCCTTACAGTCCTTATGCGCTGCCTGAATGGGTGTTCCCCGATGGTTACAATCTGGGTGTCTTCAAATCACGAGTGAATAGGTTTTTTCTAGGCAAGCGTGTTCCAACGTAGACCGCATCATCGCTTAACATCAGGCGTGATAGTGGTCAAACGCAAGCCTATTAATTATAAAAAAAAAACAAAGAGCTAGTACCGAAAAAAAGTCTGCCAAAAACTGAAGGGGGCAAGGTAATCTCGTATTGCACAAACTGACATATTCTTACTAGTTTTACAAACGCACACATCAATATTGAGCGGCTTAAACGATATGCTCAAAATGTAATCAATTGGACGACCAAAAGGGGATGTATAACGCTTCCATTTATTTATATATTTGGAGGCACGAAGATTATGTTACTTAAATCTCACCTTAGCTACACAGCTATCTAAGCAATAGACATATCTTCGTGATCGCGAATGTATTATTTTCTGTATTTTTTTTTCATGACAAAGCCCCTTTACAGCCGCTTATTAAGTTATTACTATTTTATTTAATGAAATATTATCTGAAGTGTTTTAATGTGTTCCAATGGAAATAAATTATATGACTATGAAGTTTTGTCTATTTACACATTTCCTTAAAACAAGATAATATTTTTACAATGTATTTATTATTGCCACAGCTATAACAGTAGACTTAACATCCGTGTTCATGTGAATATTATAAATCATCATCAAATTCTTGACTTCATGTTGCACAAACACCACGGCCGTGAATATCTAGAATTTTAAATCTCCATAAATTTTATTTTTGTCTCTTAGATGTTGAAAATTATCATATTATATCGGAAATTTCCGCATAAACGTTAAATTTTATGTTCCTAATAGAAACACAAACATTAAATCTATTTGCGCTCTCAGGGTCTCTCTGGCATTGTTCTCAGTCTAGAGTTTTGCAATAGATATCGATTGGTGCTTCTTCATTTGATAACTTACAATAAAAGTAAAATTGTTTCCTCTGTTCCCTACCTGGGAAATCTGACCGTTTTGAATGCAACAATGCTAAGTTCTCTAACGGATCCGCAGTTTGAATATCTCGAGTGCCGTGGGTGGACGGAAACCCCAACATCCTTCCTAGTAAGTAGTAAACCAATTTCGCTTAATATCATTCAGAGCCGCCCGACTGGATGCTCGCTAAGTCCGGGTGTTGTGAAATGTGAAGGCCGCTGTTCGAGGGCAATTTTAGCCGTCAGTCCCTGTGCCATTTACTTCAGACTAATAGCACTTGCTCTGTATTCGCTCACTACATACATGCTTTCGAATCCAGTCTTTTTGCTACAATAATATAAATGTCAACAACTTTTCCGCGAGCGTCCTTTTGTTTTATTGTAATAGGTTTACTCCATGCTTTTGGATTTTGCTTAGCAGCTCATTCCACAACCTTGCCACGGTAAATATCCCGTAAATAATCATAAAAATTTAGCTTTACTGTTTGAATAATAAAACATTATTAACTGCTGTTGCAGTGCTTCAGCTTCAACTTTTTTAAAATGGTATTTTAACCCCCGACGCAAACAGAGGTTTGTTATAAGTTTGTTTGTTTGTTTAACGTGTGTATCTGTGTGTGTCTGTGGCATCGTAGCTCCCAAACGGCTGAACCGATTTTGATTTTGTTTTATTATTGTTTGAAAGGTGACTTGATCGAGTATTCTTAGCTATGATTCAATAAAATCTGTGCAGCCATTTTAAGATTACCAGCTCTTTTATCGGAGGTTTAAAAAAAAAACCAATTTATACTTGTTTTTAATGGTTGCCAGACTAAGCTTTTACACAACTCACCTGATGTTATTTGGTCGAAGATGATAAACGTGTATAGCCTGGCGTGAAAACTGGCTCTCATGTTATAGATAGATAGACTCTTTATTTATCACACCACACATTTCATAAACATGATAAAACAGATATTATTATTATATCCCTTTATTTCTTAAAATTCTCGGGTCTAGCCCGGACATTTGGTAGGCATTGGTGGGGCCGAAGCCAACACCAAGAGGCCCCAGTGAGTAAAAAATTTACAATTATGGGTATAAAATGGAATATAAAACTATTGTAAAGTATTGGACTTAAAAAATCTGGGCTATTGTGGTGAATTCTTGATGGTATGTTCCTGGTCTATAGTATGAGGTATGGCACCCGCCAATTATGCCTCATTTCAAGATAGTTTGGCGGGTGATGACTTGCAACTCACTAAATGGGCCCTCCATAATGGCTGCCGCATATTGGCACCGGAAGGGCAACATAGGCGTGAGTGGCTAAGGTGGTTATTATTATTATTGTTATTTAGGTGTTTTGATCTCATTTATTAGAGTTTCCGAGATAAATTGCACCTGATGACCTATCGTTGCAATTTTATTGATCAGGATATTGATGTAATATACAATTACAATAAAAACTGCCATCGTGACGAGCTAGGAAGAGTAGACCAAGACACCCTTCCGTATGTATAACCTTGGGTCTTAGATGCCAAAGTTGTCATCGAGTGCTTTATTATTAGTCCGATAGAGTCATACGTAAACACTAATAATTCCGCTAATATGTGTAGCAAAAAATCAAGTACTTAACAGGTGGCTACGTAAAATTAATGTGGAGACTAGCTGCTTTCCGCGTTTTTTACCGCAATTTTCCAGTTTCCTAGTCTCTATCTCTATTTCTCTATCTTCTCTATCTCTATCTCTACATAGTATAAATTGAAATCGCTTTCCGCGTCTGTCTGTCTGTATGTCTGTATGGCCGCTAACTCCTCTTAAACCATGCAACGGACTTTGATGCGGTTTTCACCATCAGTTAGATACATTTTCAAGGAAGGTTTATATATATAACTAGCGACCCGCCCCAGCTTCGTACGTAAATTACACCCGTGCGAAGCTGGGCGGGCGGGTCGCTAGTATGGGATAATATTAAAAAATCCTTATCCGTCCTCACGAACTTCACTACGTCTTCACCGAATTTCAACAAGATTGGTTCAGTCGATTAGCCTTGAAAAGGTGGCAGACGAAGTTACTTTCGCGTTATTACTTGTAGTTCAATAGTGTGATGCTATTCAAGCTACGCGGATCGTTTAATTTTGATTTGGTAGCGTACTTTCAGTAAAAGCTTTATTCGTGTCAAGTGATTATCACATAATCGCACTCGGCCAATTTGAATGAGAAAGTATTTGATCTGTAATTGGTGTTAGATTCTCTAGTGAAACGCTATCCAGGGGAGGTTTCACACAGTGCCCGGAAATATATATAAGTATAGATTGTTTAAGTCAAAAGTAAATTTATTGTTTAGCTGTGTTCTCATGGAAGTGATTAAATATCTTATATGAGAATAAATGTCTATAAATCTAAGTCAAAGACCGTTTATCAATGAAGTTCCTAGGTCTCCTAGGAGATAGATCCAATGAAAATCGTTTTTACGCTTTGCCTAATTCAGGCCGCCTTTATACCGGCTACACGGAACGTTGGTACTAAGCCGAAAGGAGGTCCCTCTACTCATCATTATGATAAATTTTTATAACGGGCCCAACACAGAAATCGCGAATAAAATATCAAATACAAATTCATTTATTGGGCATTAAAATTTTTACAAAATAAAATATGAAACCCATTGACTCCGAACTAGTAATAAATACTGTGTTTCGGAAGCCAATGGCCTCTCCCATTACATATTATATATCAGCTGTTCCGTATATTTCGTTGAGTGGGAATGATAATGTTCTATGGAACAGCAGATTTTTTTCGAGAAGAGGTTTATAATGATGAGTACAGTGACCTCTTTTCGGCTTAGGACCACCATACTGTATAACCCATTATTTCATCCCTAGGCACTCAACTATAATGCCACCATTTCACATATTGCTGGTAACACGAATACTCCATGAAAAGTTCAGTTTCCTTTTTGTTAGTCGTTCCTATAAACTAAAGTAGTTTACCATCTCCGTGTCGTAATTTCCGTACCGGCATTGCTATTATTCTACGAATACCATCAATTAAGCCGTCATCATAAACTGTTTGATATTTACAAAGGACACCGTAAACTATGAATTGATTTGTAATTAATCGTCTCTATAAATACTTGGAGGAAACATCATCTTGGAATGTCGTTAAGGATATGTTTTTATCTAAAAACACGGCATTGACATAGCCTTGTGTGATAGTGTAGTACTAAAGAACGACACCTTATAATTATCATACTGAATTGATTAACTTTTCTGTAAAGGTTCATATGTATTGCAACTTTCTGCTGGGAATTCTAGCATTTCGTCATAAAGTCAAAGTTCATTAACTTGTGTAGTATTTAGCTGGTTGTTTTCGTTAATTTCTGACTACATTTATTATTTGCATAGTCTGTTCATGTTTAACGTCCCGTCTACTGAATGCATTAACTAGTTTGCCAATCGTTTTAATAATTCTGACGATTTACCTACAGCTAAATATCTTTAATTTGTCAGATTATCTTAAAACAACATTATGGATAAAGCCTAATTTTTTTACCGACATCAATACTAGAGGTTTTCAATTTGACTATTTTTTTTTTCTTGTATTTACGCGAATAAAATATTCCAACTCCCAGAGTAGAAAAATAAGGGTGATACCAGTTTATTGAATTTCATTCACTTCCTGGGAAGTCGGTTTAATTTAATTTTAATAAATAGTAATAGGCTTGCGTTTGACCGCCAACTCGCCTAATGTTAAGCGATGATGCGGTATACGATGGAGCACACTTGCTTAGAAGACACCGATTCTCTCGCGATTTGAAGTCCCGAACAAATTTTTACCTATTGTGTCTTACTTATTTGTCTTGTTAAGTACCTAATAAAACAAGATACCAATCAGCAAAAAATATGTATATTACAAATGTTAATGAATGTTCTTTACGACCTTGATGAACCCATGGTCACTGACCACTTCCTATTGTCATATAAGTAAGCATACTGATGAATATTGGTGAAGGTCAGTTTAAACTCCATAATTATATCATCATCTGCTACTTTTAGCTTAATTATTACAGCTTCTTCCTTCCTTAGCTCGTACTTTATGGTTGTAAATAAATGCTATTAAAATTACTACTACTGCAGCTGAACTTCTTTGTGCCTGCGACTTTTATGCGAAAAGGGTACGCCTTTTCGCATTCGCTCAAGGTAAAACTCCTGAGAATTAGTTATCAAATATTCGTTAGAAATTGGTTTTCATAAAGCATTACCTTCTTCCAATCAATGTCAAAAAAGATGTTTAAAAATTCGTCTGTATTTTTTGTGAAAGTTACACGATTGCTCTGCCCATTGTGATCCTATTTTTAATCCCCGACGCAAAAATAGTGGTGTCTTTAACGTGTGTATCGGTGTGTCTGTCTGTGGCATCGTAAGAGCTCCCAAGCGGCTGAACCGATTTTGATTTCGTTTTTCTGTTTGTTTGAAAGGTGACTCGGTCAAGACATAGTGTGTTAGCCTTAGCTATGATTCAAGAAAATCTGTTCAGCAGTTTGAAGATCATTAGCACTTCTGTAGTTTTATTTTTATTAATACTTTTAGTGATATTCTTTTTATTTTGAATAGGCTAAATATCGAGGGTGGTCCTATTTCAATTAGAAGGAAAATGTTATTCCTCTAAGGGTAGAAAATTAGGGAATAAATCCCGTTTATTGAACTTCTCGTGAAGTGAGTTATTATGTTATTGTAAAAAAATATTATTTAATATTTATTCCATTATACAACCATGGCTATCTTAATGTCAACATAAATAAGTACATGCAGTATCTGTAATTTGAGGAAGAACTATACAATTTCAAATCAATTATGTGCAATTATCTGAACCCTGATGAACCTACGAATGGTCTCGGAACTGTTTCTTCTTAATTATCTCGTGTGAAGGTCAGTCCATCGCCGGTCCGTTCAACAAAGACGTTTTCATAAATGACCATTGACAGGAATACATTAGCGTTTCTTTATCGTTTTCCTAAAACTTGCCAGTAACTATAAAAGTCTTGAAATAGTACTATATTTTGTATCAATCAGAGTAATTAGCTTGAAATTAATGTTTTTGGCCTTGATTATCCCATCGTAATCTCTAAGCAATTGCTTACACGTATTACAAACTTGAGTTTATTCAATTAGTGTATGTATTTCGTAATTCACTCGTACTATCAATTGATCGACGTTTCAATGTTTAAATTACTCAGTATTTTAAATTCAAAGCTGTGCGTTGTGAGCCGGCTGCGTTCACACAGGTCGCAAGGCCCATAAACTGCATTGTCTTAGTCAATAGTTTGCACCACTCACCGAACTTTTGATATCCATGCTTGTAGCGCCAGTTCACTGTCGTGTAATGGGTTCACTGTTACGTCACTGCACTGCATTCACTGTGTCCACATGTCTCGTGTTTACATCGGCCCGTCAGCTGTTCGAGTTGCTCTCTCGCCCTCTCCGTGTGGTCGGCGCGGCGTCGTCGGACGCGCCTCTACCAAGCGGCAAAGCGACTAGAGTCGTACTGAGAGTGTTGCAACAGTCGTCAAGGTTTATATATGAAGTTTCACAGCCGTTGTTCTTAACACCAAATTCGCAATTTGATTTTGGATTTTTCACAAATTGAGACCTGGTACAAGATGATCTTTTTATCATTTGTCGTGTTTGTAACTTTTACTTATGGACCATTAATTTCCAAAATAGTGATGGCAATGCTTTATAGCTGTAAAATCCAAAATGTAACAACCATAAAAAATATGAAATTGGATGATTTTAATCTGTTATGGTGATCGTGTTATTGGAAGTTAATAGTGCTATTGTCGCGGTATTAGCTGAAAGTACATGCGTTCATATCCATTTGCGCGAAAAGGGTAAGGACATCGGCATCAGCAAGATATGAAATCTAACATTTGATTGACCAAGTGTCGTTACGATCTACTTGAGCTTCAAGTACAGATGATCATGTTAAATGAACACGAAGACGAGAACTTAAATGCTGAATACAAAATATGAATGACTCTAAACGTAAAGAGATGAATAATTTAATAAAAATATTAACAGTAAATGCTAAGGCTGTCAGTTAAATTGCTTACCTGATTGCTTAGCGATTAAACAATTTAAAACTTATCCACGATAACTGAGGATGTATGTTCACTCGGCCATCTACCTGTATGCGACTGACTGACTAGCCTTAGCCCACAGGAAAATTGTTAAACAGTAATACGTAGGTAGAATCACGTCTTCGATGGTCTGCATTGGGAATCGGTGACGTGGCACCCTTCGTCGCCAGGAGTTGCGCAAGCGCATGCGGCGAGGACGCGATGACCGCTACTAGAGGTACTCCGATACTTCGCGAGACTCGATTCTGATGCGGCATCACCTTGCACCAAACATTGGAATTCACCAGATGACTACCGCACCGCGCACCGGATATTTTTACACGAGCACGGAATTCTCAATCCGAACGAGTGACTAATTTTATTTAAATTCGCTATAAAAGGTTACGTTTGAAATTTAAATTTACGAATTTGAAATGGTCTTGTTTGTATGAGATGTAAATATAGAAGCCGGGTTCAATCTCTCGAGTTAACTGAAGCATGATGCGAATGACTAACACAAAACTAGTAAAGCAATGAAAGGTCTGTTGGCATGGTGAATGGGACGAATTGTTGGCAGCATTCTTGATGCTATTGCTGTCCGATAACCATAAAAGACGTATGCTCGGTATAAGCATACTAAAACTGATTTAAGGCTCTTGTGCATAAATGTCAGCTTGTTATGCACGAGTGCATAAAAACGTTTCCTCATTAAAATTGTTCGAAGAGGTTCTCTTTGTAATATATTTCATGCAGCAAGTTTACCGAAGTATTATTAAAAACCCAGAGTCACAGACAATGTCGCTTCATTGTATTATTTTCTTAAATTTGTGTATTTTCGAGTGTTAATTTGCAATTGGCTTTAGCCTGCCCATTACTGGGCAGGCTAAAGCCAAAAAGGAAAAACGAGTAATAATAGAACACCGTTCAAATTGATGTTTAAATTTTTTATTAAGGAGATATGTATTAATTACAATACGACAGTTTCATTTCCTCGCAATTAAAGTGAAAACTCGTATATTGGAACGAGTGCATAACTCGTCATTAAACCCCATTTTACCAACGACTTCAATATTCGCCCTCGCCTTCGGCTCGGGCTGATAAAAATCTCGGCTAATATGCCTTGTTTTATGCACTTGTTGTACAATCTATTATTGTGGTTAATTTATTTTTGTATAACATTGCAAATTTAGACTTGCAGACTGGTTAATCTAACGCATGTGGCTGTGGGTGTATGATTTAGTGCCCTGCCATGACCGTGACGCCGAGGAATAGATTCGCTTAAACTTCAGAGTTCAATGATTTTATTACACGACTAATGATGATAATTTCCGTGATTTTGGATTTTAGAACGTACCATTGTTACTGTTTTGAAACTTAACATTGTGATTCTACCACGGTCACGACTCCAAACTATTGAAATCTAAATACAGTTATTTGGTAGGTTTGCAGCGCGTTGAAGTCTTTTATAGGAAAAGTAATAACTGAAAAACAAAGCACATTTCTTGTTCTTATTCAACAAAGATGATGTTAGATAATTTATATATTTTCTATTTCGCATTGAATATATTTGAATATAATTTTCTAGTATGATTTCCAAACACCCACAAAGAAGTAAACGTTAGGTTGTGTGTCAGTCTAAGTTTGTATGTCTATTACCATTGTGTTTTCCTTTAAAACGACTAGACTTTCCAAGTTGTTAGATAGATAGAATCTCTTTATTATGTACACCAGAAATAAAAATTACAAACAGATAGAGAACACTTACGAGCTAGCGTTACAAGAGACGGCATTATCGCTAAAAGCGATCTCTTCCAAGCAACCTTTGAATGGAAAGAATTTACGTAACAGGATAGAGTGGAATTTTAAAAACACTTTCCATGATGTTTTGCGTGTGTTTATTTCCATGTTGTTCTTTTCTATTTGAAAGCAGATTTCATTACTGTGGTCTTAGGCTATGTTTAATTAAAGTCTGTTCTGGCGGTTTCAAAGTTTTGAGCTCTTTCCCGAATGGGTTTTAGGTTTGCTTATACAATTTAATTTATACTAATGTCGATTGTGGTTAAATCGTTTTTGCAAAATTAAATCTCTACTGCCAAGTTAAATTTATTCCAATTTGTGATTGAATTGCTGATCGATGTTTCTCCAATTCGTCAGTATTAACATTTTGCACAAGCTTATAGTTTGCTTGAAATTTAGATAATTATAAGGGTTATAAGGAAAGCTTGTGCTAAGCCGAAAGGCGGGCATTGTACTCATAATTATGAACAACTTTTACGATGGGGCCAACCCTGAAATCGCGAAAAAAATAACAACTATTCCATAGAAAACGGTCACTCGACAAAATGTATGGAACAGATGGTATTTTTTTCGCGATTTCAGTTTTTTTTTCTTTTATTTCGATTTGAACTTATAGTAAAAGTTATAAAATAATAAAATAAATAATAAATAAAATATATTGAACATATTTTTATTTAAATTCCTTAGAATTTATTATATTATATTTTATTTCCTTTAAATTCCTTTTTTATTCAATATTTGTTTTCAAACTTAAAAAGACTTACAAAGAGAAATTAGACATCTTAGGACTACATTAAACATTACAAATATTGTTGTTTGTCTGAGACTGGCTGGCGCCTGTACTAGTAATTAAACTGTGCTACTAGCGCTAGAAAAATTTTTCATAATGATGCGAATCCCTTTCGCCTTAGCATACCCTTTCCTTATAACCCTGTATAGCTAAGAGGATGTAGCATAGCTAGATAATTCAGTTTCCATTAGAACCGGCTCGCAATCGCGCATGATCGTGTGAAGGTATTATACACTATTGAGGTATACCAAGGTTCTTATAAGAAGTTTATTCGCTAAATCAACAAAAGATTGAAGGCTTGCATAATTTCTCAGTCTCACGCACGACTCCGGTTTAATTGAATCGCAATTAGTTACCGAGTAAATCATCAACAGAGCCATATTACTGTTTATGAGCATTCTCCATCCTGTTGCCACCCACTGTTTCACGTTTGAGGCTACATCGAGCCGGATCTCGGAGTTGCAAATAACGCCATACGTAGAATTTATTCTAATTCGCCAAATATTTTGAATATGAGCGAGATCTCGGTGAATTTGTTGACTTTATAGCATGTGGCGCCAGGAGTCATTCACATTGGGTACGAATTCCGTCTGATTCTTAGTAGGTACATAAGTACTCATTTGTATTAAGGATTTCCCTGCTTAGATATTTTATTACCCTTTACTACTCCAAATGTTAGCATTAGTATTAATAGAAGTGTGACGTAGTAACGATACGATATTTATCAATGAATAGATTTGATTAATCCGGTGTAAATGGTTATAGCGGTAGGGGACGACCGACTACGCAGCTTTTGTAGCGATAGTAGTTCATTGGTGACGACGGATTCGTGGTAACACTGTTTTGCTACACTAGTGTGACTACGAGTAGTAGTCGTGGTTACACTACTCTGAAAAGGATCGTACTTGACTGAATAGTAGGTATGTAGTGAAGTGCCCGATAGATAAAATTGGTTGGTGCGTTAGAATTCTAAAGGTTCTAAATAATTAGTAAGGACGGACAGAACGAACTTATAAGTATAGATCCTTGTATTGCTACGGAACCCTAAAAAAATTAAGATTAAATTTTTGCCGGGTCAGTAACGCGTGAAATTTTCTCTCCGAGTGACCCTAAGTCACATATGGATCGTCTCAATTAGCGTTATGTTTGTGTTTATTGTTATTTTTGCTGTTTATCTCTAACATAATATTGACATTGAACTACCTATGTTGTTGAAAACCGGGCTATAATCATTATACCTACCTATTATGCATCGTCTTTGCATACCTGAATAATGATCATGGTCACAAATGATCATGCTGTTGATAATGTTGTCCTTATTAAAAAAATATTATTATTCGAAATACAACAATCGCTTAGAATTTTATTGTAGGTAAGTACTTTCTCCCAGCTAGCGTCTGCCCGCAAAATCCCAGCTCCTTAAAGTATCGGAGCTCGGCTTTGAACGTACAGTAGTTCCCAGTTTAGCTCAGTGTAGCACGTGTGCCTCAGGAGCAGAAGGTCCTCCGGGCTTCGATTCCCGGCCGGGCAATGATGATTTTAAATATGTACATATAGGGTGTGGCATAATGTGTAGATAATCCTTCCCTGGAGGCTGGGGGACATCATAACTGATCCGATTTTTTTTTTGCTAAATAAAAGTCTCACAGTTGTGTTATTGAAACATTCTCGAAATCTTTATCAATGAAATATTTGCCTAAAATGACCATAAACTCGAAAATTATTAATTTCTAATTTAACAGCACATTTTTTTAAATTTTCTGAATATTCTTGTTTCCCCACCCGCAGGCAAAGGGTTATCACTTTAGGCACTTATTTCGACTCACCCTCGGCTGTATTTTTTCTGGGTCTGAGTGTTAGTTGTCCTTGCCTTTATTTGTATTCCTTGGCAATCCCGACACAGGGAATCCTAGAGAGGTATGAGTGTGCAGTGTTATTATTTAAAGTACATTCGGCAAGGTGTGTATTATTAACCTACTCAAATTCGGTTTGAAAAATACCTCTATTTCAGGGTCAAGGTGTCACGTCAATATTAACTCCCGCTGCGCTCTACATTTCTGTACGCACTAATAGTTATGTTGACATAACAGATTAATATCTGTTGCAGACATTTCGTTATGGTCGCCCCTAGTCTTGTGTACACTTATCCTAATTGCACGTCTTGGAATATCACTGATGTTATTTTTAAGAATAACTTGTGTTTGATTGTTTACGTTTGTTTTTCAAACTCGGGTCTTATCTACCAGTTTCCAATGTTTATCTTTTTTTAATGTATTTTTTTTTGTCAATAAAGGGTTATTGTATGGTTTTAAAGGGTTCGTTGAATAAATATTATTCAGTTAATTACAGTTTGATGCTACTTTTCTTGAACAAAAAATATTTATATTTTCCGTTTACGGCTTGTTTGTGTAACTATTGGGGTAACTAAATAAAACGATAAACGCAACCTTTTCAAGTTCTGGCGGGTTAAAATTCTGTAAATATTAGACGCTTAATTGCCACCTTTATATGAGTTGATAGGTCGATAGTCGATACGCACAGCACTGGCGCCGTGGTCTACTGCATGCCGTGGTGATGGCGCGTCGGGGCGGTCCGGTTCGGTAGCGCGCAGACTCTATAATGATCATTCGGGTCGTCCTTGCCAGGAATGCGAGGTCATCACGCCGTGCTTCGGAGAACGCACACTTCTCAACTAAAACGTACATTTTATTATATGTCGTTTCTAGATTCATTCCGTATTCTGTGCATGCCATTATGATGTCAGTCCGCGACCACGCACCTTGATTGTTGGACTGACCGGCGATTAACACTTCACCGGCGAATGACATCGTTAAATCACCTGTCATAGACTAAGTAATTAGACTCGTGAGATTTTCGTAATAGACCGTAATTATTTCGAATTGGTTTCGTATGTACTTACTCACCTCTGACATATTGGAAGGAGCTATTTCGTATCGGCCACCTTGTGATAGCAATTATGATGTCACTCGTTTTATAATTTCGACGTCATACGATCATAATATGGCACAATCATTTGACGTAACAGTTTTTGTCTCGTACCTTTTCCAATGAAATGTTAAGGTGTGATTTGAACTCTGAACTTTGTATGTGTACAAAGAAAAGCCTTGCTTGTTACAATTGTCCGTCTACGTATACAATGTAATTGCTTATAGAACGTACTGGTTGTTTTCTTAATTACAGAACAGTTTAGTGATCAACACCACGCCCGCCTCTTGCGCACGATTACCCAAAAAGGAGTGTTGTTTTCAGGTTTTACGAATGACATATATGTGTGTAAATTCCCGAGTCTCGGTTTTTTTTTCTTCTAACTACGTCGCATAGCCTTCAAGGAAGATGAGCGCAAAGGTTCACACTGGTGAGCAATATGCTTTAGCTCACCACTGAGTCGGTCTTTGATCTTGTCCACCTTTAAAAAAGTTCTAATGGCCCGGCTCTTCACGAAGTAATAGAAGTCAGTGATTCTCCCATTCTGCATGCCTGCGGATCGATTTCAATGTGTTTCGATGTTTCAATGAAGTCTTAACTTTATTCTGGGTGATATCGGCAGTCTTGGTTTTAATTTAATTTCTTAATTATAAGCTTGTTACCAGTGCAACCATTAAAATGTAAAGAAATATTGTATGTGATTAATTGGAGAGCGTTGCTTCATTCCTTGATAAACTTAATCGCACCCTATTAAATGTTTAGAAATCTACACTAATGCAAATTACTATTTCGTGTTTGTTGATAAATTAAAGAGTTTAGGCGAAGTAAGTGCCATGAGCACAGAAGATAGCCATGAGTCGAGATCACTTAATTGTAATTCGTATTTATTTTTTCAAATATCCTTGTGAATTCGATCATTATTTTGATCTTCTTCGAGATAAATCGAAATTGCTTTACTGGTCAAATACACGCAAGCAGCGTCCGGCAAAGTTAGTATGAAAAAATTTGTCGTGTGTACCACCAGCACAAAAAGTGGTAGATTCACACCGCGGTGCGAACGGCACCATTGATTCAGAGCACTTGAGAGCGATTCACACCGTAGACACCGTGGTGCGAACCCAATGACAATTTATATTATCTTTGTGCTAACCAAATGCGGTACGAAATGCTGCATTACCCGAACAACTTCCTTATATACAATAATATATCCTCCCATAGTAAAAGGTGTTCATAATGATGGGTAATATGAACCCCTTTCGGCATAGTACACCCTTTCCGCGTAATCCTGTATATAACTAACAGTTTAGTGTACCCACCCCAGGGCATAAGCCTCCATTCGCCAATTAACATTGACTGATTGTCCCCAGTTACGAGTCCCCCTTCGCCAGACGCTGCGGCCGCGCGACCTTAACGTGGTGCTCGGCAAGCGTCACCTGAAGATCGGCATCAAGGGTCAACCGCTCATCATCGACGGAGAACTGGACAGCGACATCAAGGTCGAGGAGTCCACGTGGGTGCTGCAGGATGGGCGCAATATTCTTGTTAATCTTGAAAAGGTACCTACTTACCACTACAAACTACCTACGACTATTTTGAATCTTCGGGTAGACGACGCCGATGGACATATTAGAGAATAATTTAATATCGTACGAAACAAAATATCTTCTTCTTAAGGTGTCATCTCCTAACGGAGGACGGCTACAGGGCTATTTGTATTTTCGTTACACGCCTGCTGCTTGTATATAAATACAAACAAATCAAAATCAAATCGGTCCCAAAATTCTGTGCCCAATATAGTAAAAAAAGATATCCATGCCAACGCGCGCCCCTGATCGTTAAAGCGGTGCGATGCGAGTTAGGTCACTAATATAAGATCATTAACCTATCGCAACTGACATTTTCTGTCAGCTGATTGAGTTGGGAGACTTAAGAGTACATCAGTCATCAGTCTGTGCATCTTGCTCGGTCAAATATGGTCAGAATTGTGTACTGAACCTTCCAAAGTATGGCCGTCGTCTAACCGAGCAGCCTGTATAAATATAAGGCAGTTGGCAGAGGCTGGAAACAGTAAAATCGGACTGACTCATCATCGACTTTCTCAGGAAGGGCCTTGTTCAGTAGTGCACTGATGTCAGCTGATGATGATGATATTTGAACTGGATCGTACCTTTAACAGTGAAAGGGTAGTAGTAGAGACAAGGTTAGCGGAACACTGGTCGGCTAGCAGCGAGGCGACAATGTTAAAATCGTGCTTCGAAGAGAAGCACAGGATTGTGCGAGATGGCATATTAAAAGAGCCGTATTTATAGGGCTGCGTTCGTTAAGCGTCGAGCGACACTCCAAGGTGGGTAACGCTCGTCATTGGATGTTTTTTTGGTGTTGAATCTCGCTAAAACTAAAATAACCACAGAAAATTACCTCCCAACTTAGAGTCAACTGTCAAATTGTCAAATGAAACGTCACCCACCACTTTCATCCTCCTATTTCGTGGGTTGGCGGTTTACGAACGGCTATGATCAATCGTCGGGCGATCGCCCAGGGTTTTAGGACGCGATAGTTAGTCGTCGTCGAGTGACGGTATACGAACGCAGCCCAGCAGTGTGATAAGAAATGAGTTTGCTCGGGGTAATAATAACGACTATCCTGCTGAACTAGCTGCAACCTGCTTCCTCGTGACTTCATTTCCTGGTATAACCACCAACGCATGATAATCATCCTGCCATTTCACTGCTGGAGGTTGACAACTGTGATATTTCCACTCCCCTTTTTCAAACGAAAGACCTGTTTTACGCTGCCTTACCTATATTTTTTTTTACAACCAAGCCTTTTTTACGCCTTACAATGCGTTACTTACACCTTCGACTTTGCGTATCATTATAAGTTAGGTAAAGTTACTATATCTCTTTTGCTTTCCACGGATTATAAAGTACTTTGTGTCCTTCACATTTAAAAAGTACAACAAACTTTTATCTTTCAATACTTAACTTTCATCAAGCTTCGTACAATGTATCTGTTCTTTATCACTTATAACTACAGTTAAAGTAAGGTTTTATCATTTTCTAAAATTACCTACAGCCTAGATAACTGCTTTGTAGCAGCTATACTTAGTCCGCTGATAAGATATGAGCTAATCACTACAAATACCTAAATACGTACTACAAAAGTTTTCTAAATGTCAATAGAACCTTGTAACACTTCCGAAATTACTTTGGTATACCCTTCAAACAAAATAAAATTAATGGACGGGCCCAGAAGAAGCGCATTTTTGAAGATTACAAAATGAGCGCCGGCGCTCATTTCGTTTCAGTCGGTCTCTGGCCGTAGGAAGTGCAACACGAGACTATTGTTACATGATAGCGTAACATCTGTCAAAATTATGCCTTCGTATGATTTTCCGAAGTGTAAATACACAACAAAAACACTCTTATCTCTTTTTTGTAACAAATTTACTGTACATGGTTATAATTAGGTGTTGAAGTATATGTCCGACGGTTTTGACTCGTTTTTATTGAACAAGTACAATGGTTATGGCCCGTTCATTCATCTTATTTTGGTCGAAGGGTATATTCCCAAGTAATTATTTTAAACGGAACTTGATTATTACTTGAAATGAGATGTTTTTGTTGGGTACCAATTTGAAGTAATGGTCAGATTGGCGTAGGTTGAAAATATGATTGTGTGGGTACTTCAAAATTTATAATCCATTATGTTTTCTAGGTGAACAAAATGAACTGGTGGGGCAGACTAGTGACCACGGACCCTGAGATATCAACGAGGAAAATAAACCCAGGTTAGTTAATGTTGCCTTATGCTTACTATTACTTGAAGGTTAATTTGGTCTTACGCAATTTTATTGCTATTTTTTATTGTTTGCATTCATCTCACATAAAATTCATAACAAATGGCTTTATTGGTCAAGGGAAATATGATTGATGTTCAAGCTACTAAAATAAAATATAAACAATGTTATACCCGTCCATTCCTCGACTATACCGCGTTCACAGAAACACAAAAATTAGGGTGTGACAGTTACATGAAGCCTATGACCATATTTATTAATATAACTTTGTAAATTTTCGAAATCCTTTATTGTGTAATATTTGTACGCACTACAAAATATATAGCCAGAAAACAGAGGACTTCGAGAATAAAAAAATCTGCAAATTAAGTATACTGTAGGCTTTTACTCCATTTATCTTTTACACTTAAATTTATACAATTCGATAAAAATTGTTACTCAAAAACAATGAAATCAAAAAGAGACTCTAACCGCCTTATTACAAAAAGGACTAATAAGTCCTTGTTTGTTTCGGTACTAAGGGATTAAAACCTTATTACCTTATTACAAAACTTCGACTAATCGAGGACCAGCTGATACCTCAGATAGTCCATGGTTTCAATATTAGCCACAGATAAGAAACAAAAATTGTAATCATTCATTCGTTCCTGCAGGTTTAAAGACAGGTTTTTGAGCACTTTTCAAGTTCATGGCATAATACGATCACGTGCGACGCCAAAATCCTAACGTAGAAAAAAGCTATGCGGCTGTGGCGCGTAATTTGAGGCGTTCAGATAAATATTTGTAATTATGCAAAGATATTAAGTAGTATAATGAAATCTTTGTAATTACGGTGGGAAAATTAGCAATGATCTTAAATTTTCTTATAGCTTCCTCCTGTTCATATAATGTAGCTCGCAATTTTATAATTATCTATGAAATGGAACATCGCTTGCCATAATACCCGCTACATTTTTGCAAGTTTTGCTTACTGGTTGAGATATACTATGCAAATCAGCTGTAACGTCTTGAATATACGAAGAAAACAATAATTTAATGCATCAGTATGTATATTTTTAATTATAACCTCAAATTCTATTAGTACCGAAGTTAGTCCATAGTTAAACTAGGGGTCTCGGCGGTCTAACTTTAGTACCATAGACAATCCGTGGTTTAGTGAAAAACTTCGTTTTATAATAACGTTTATTTTAGTCCATGGTTTAATCCCAGTAAACCTGGTACTAATCCCAGTACTAAAGTTAAACAGTATTTTGTAATAAGACGGTAAGAGTGTGTCTGAGACAAATATTATCACCAAAAAAAGGCAGCTTAGGTCTCTGCGGTGCGCCATCGTTCCCGGGTGGAAAATGGTAGAACACTTACGCTATTTCTAATGAATAGTCAAATTGCTGTTCATTGTAAATATTACATAGTATATGAAAAACTGCGAGTTTTTCTCTTTCAGAACCTTCAAAATTATCAGACTTGGACGGAGAGACGCGGGGACTAGTTGAGAAAATGATGTACGATCAGAGGCAAAAAGAAATGGGCCTCCCCACCAGCGAAGAACAGAAGAAACAAGACACGCTCAAAAAGTCAGTAACTTTTGAATAATAGTAGATTGTATAACGAGTGCTTAAAACAAGTCATTTTAGCCGAGAGGTTTATCAGCCCGGGCCGAAGGCGTGGGCGGATATTTAAGTTGGGGATAAAATGAATTTTAAGCACGAGTTATACACTCGGCTTTTCATTTTAATTGCGAGGAAATGAAACAGTGATATTGTAAGTAATATTTCAAATTCAAATTCAAAATTAATTTATTTCAAGCTTAACCCATATAAGTACATCAAAATTATCCATTATTAAAAAATTATTTAAACAACATACCTATAACACATATATAAACATAATACCTATAGTAGACTTCACTAGAGGCTTCTATGAAGTTCGGGAAACAACATGAAAATACTTGTTTTACCTCATTATACCACTTCATCATTATACCATCACTAACAATTAATAAATAATAATCCACCATTTCTATACATAACCAATCGAACATACTTAGGACAATAATACTATGAGACGACATGTTTTTTCCATGTTGGTGCCAAAAGCAAAACACCGAAATAGGCATGTGTCGTAATGTTTAATTTATATATACAAATAAAAGGTTTAGCGATGAATATAAGTAAATACATTGCAAATACTGAAAAAAAAATAAAAAAATTGTCTGATAAATCTCTGAGATATGAGCGTTTAAAGTTTTAGGTGAGGATAGAGAGGGGGGGGGGAGATATTCTGTCCCTTTCTCGCAAAGCGTGTGTTAGTATAGCATTTGTATGGCGCGCCTGAGGCGTGACGTCAAAACTACTATAGTGCGCTCTCTGTCTTGCATGAAATTAAAATACTTATAACTTATTATTTTAAAATAAGACCTTTATGTAGTTTTTTGTTTGTAATACGCCAATAGCTACATGAAGCAATAATTTTTCAATTCATCACGATAATATTCTAATTGTATGTGGGGTGATAAGACCTGCGCCGATGTCGGGCTTGTAGTGTATTTTATTTGCTGTTTATTTGATGATCATTATCGTTGTATTTCTAGAACTGACGCTAATTCATCTATTTGTTCACAGATTTATGGAACAGCATCCCGAAATGGACTTCTCCAAGTGCAAATTCAATTGAAAACACATTTTAGTTTGGAATGCATGTGTTATTATGTTTTATTGTGCAACAGAATGTTTACGTTTAATCACGGTTTATCTACAATTAGGGTGCTTTTATGGTCAATTCACAACGATATGGTCTGGTATCGCTTATCTAATGTTACATTTATGTGATAAAGATAAGAGTTTAAAATGCTGCGTAAGCAGAGGGGCAGCAAGTAGTTGAGCGGCATGGGTGAGAGCGAAGTAGAACTGAGTGGAGCTAGGCTGAATTGAAGTGTATAATTTTTAAACGCTTTATATTATTAAGTTCGCTGTTTGTGGCTTTCTAGGCAAGATTTTCGCTTCGGCCACTATCGAAACCTAGTTTCGGGTAACGAAAAATGATCACTCATCGTATTTAAATACGATCAAATGTTGGTATGTAAATTGGTACATCTGATGATGAAGCTGGAAAGTAAAAGAAAGTAGGTAACGGAACTCTTGCAAATATACTAGTAAACCCATCAAGCTTGAGCTCATTTGGTTCTTCTTAACGAGTCCTTTTGATTGCAAAGCGTGTTTTCTTATTATTATTTTTATTGAATACCTAACATTTGTTTTGAACTAGATCTGGACACATCCTTATGATATTAAAAATATAAAAGTTTTGAGTGTTAGAGACTAGATCGTGGCTATATCAAGACTATATCGAGGCGAGATCAGGACTAGATCAATACTAGATCGAAGTTAGATCTAGACTAGATCGAAGTTAGATCAAGACTAGATCGAGGCGAGATCAAGACCAGATCGAGGCTAGAGGCTAGATATTGTTTGAAGAAATTGAAACTATCTATGGACTCCAAAACGGCTGGACCGATTAAGATGGGACTAACTGGCAGATAGCTGATGATAATTATAAGCTGTAATCCAAGCGGGTGTTATCGTGGGGCGTAGCTAGTATAACATGAAACTGATGACTATACAATGATAATTATATTTGGTCACATATGATGACGATATTATATTTTTGTCACATAGTTAAAGAGTTGTTCATAATGGTGAGTATGATGACCTTGTTTCGTTTTTTTTTTAAATAAATATATCCAGTCTAACTCCACACAGCTTTGTTGGATTTCGGCTCTCAAGTGATGGCCATGCAGTGTTGTCATTTCAGTGTGAATGGACCTAAAACTTGATTTATTGTCTGTGTGTGAGCTGTGCTATTTGCAAGAGTGTTGCATTTCACTTTGTACCTTATTTTTGTAACAAGCGTGATTCCATAAAGCGCACTATGCTTAAGTTTATTATATTACCTACGTTATTGAAAGTATTTGGTTTAAATATTGTAATAAAAGTATGTATTTTCCACTCAAAAATCTTTGATTTTCGCCTTTGATATATGGGTAGACCCACGGGTGCTAGCGTGGGTAGGAGAATACGAAACTTTTTACGTAGTTAGTATTTACCAGTATTTACATTATATTTGACGTACAAGTACCGTTCTTTATCGATCATCAATTTTGACAGTTGAGATCTTCAAATTAGATAAAATGCCATTCAGATCAGCAGGGCAATCGCGCTAAAAAATTACAGACGAATCGTTGACGAAACGCAAACGCTCCACAACTTTTGGTTGATTTCGTATCGGCGCGTTAAAGTTGATATTTTCTAACTTTATTACAACAGTTCGTTGGACAGCGTCTAGCGATTCGTCAACGATTCGTCTGTAATTTTTAGCGCGAATGCCCTGCTGTACCTGGTATGATCGATCCTATGGCATTTTATCGAATTTGACGATTAATAAAAAAGACTTTGGTTGCAAGCTATGCCCTCTTTCAACACGGGTAGCCTTTTAGATCCAACCGCATTTCGTCTAGCTGTCAGCTTACGCTTGGGTGCAATGTGCTGTGAGGCCCATCGCTGTTAGTGTGGTACTGCTGTTGACCAGCTCGGTCACCATGGTCTCTCTTGCTCGAGAAGCGCTGGTCGTATTGGCCGACACGCTAGCCTGAACGACATCATACGCAGGGCTCTTTCCACCGCCAATGTAGCAGCTGTGCTCGAACCGAGTGGTCTTGCGCGCGACGATGGAAGGAGGCCTGACGGTATGACACTTGTGCCCTGGAGGTTGGGGCGGCCCCTTGTATGGGACGCAACTTGTGTCGATACTTTGGCGCCGTCACATCTTCCTGAGACACGGGGTAGGGCTGGCGCGGCTGCCAATTCGGGAGAGCCGCACAAACGGCGCAAATATGCTAACCTCGGCAGTGGTTACATATTTGAGGCGTTTGGGGTCGAGACATTGGGCCCTTGGGGACCGGGAGCTCACCTCATTTTCAAAAATCTTTCAGAGCGCCTGGTTAATGCGACGCGTGACCAAAATGCTGGCGTGTTTCTGGCTGAACGCATAAGCATTGCCATTCAACGTGGTAATGCCGCCAGCATGCTGGGTACGCTGCCAAATGGTAGTGGGCTTGAGCATTTGGATTGTCTTTAGACCTTCAACGGTCTATGGGCAGTCTAACTGTATTTGTAGTTTTAGTTTTAGCTTGTATTTTGTTTAGTTAATAAAGGCGATAGCCCAGGAAAAAAAAAGGGTACTTGCACTGCTGGGTACTATAAAAAAAGCGAACGCTGTCAACTGAACAGTTATTAGGCTAACACTCAAAAATACAAGTTTAGGAAAATAATATTATGTGACGTGTGTGTACAAAAGTAATGGAGTAAAACTTGTAATTTTATATCCATTTCAAAACTCCAACCCACAGAAGCCTCTAGTAAAAATAATAAAATCTCTATACTACTTGGCCATACATAAAATACAAATACAGTAAAATACGGAAGGGTAGGCGGTATGGCCTTAATAGATTTAGGCAGCTCAGTAATGAGCAAAAAAAAGCATGCTGACAGCTGTTGCAATGTGACACAATTAGAGATGGGCCAACTCGGGTTTAAGCCAAACCGAGTTAACTCGAGTAGAAATATGAGTAACTCGAGTAGATTGGTCGAAGAAATCTACTATTTTGCCTGGTTTGAGAATGTATTTTTTTTTACTGGGCTAGCGCCTTTATTAACTAAACAAAATAAAAGCTAAAACTAAAACTACAAATACAGTTAGACTGCCCATAGACCGTTGAAGGTCTAAAGACAATCCAAATGCTCAAGCCCACTACCAGTTGGCAAAATGTATTTGAATTGATAAGATGTTTGTTCGAGTTAACTTGAGTTGGCCAACTCGAGTTGATGAAACGAAGAAATCTACTATCCTGGATCCATTGGAATTGAAAAGACGTTTGTTCGAGATAACTCGAGTTGTAACAAGCTCTAACTCGAGTTGAATTGCAATGCAATTACAACCCATCTCTAGACAAAACCATCAATTCTTTATTAATTTATAATTTAAAAATCTATTTCCGATTTATTTGTGTTGCGACAAAATAGTAATTTCATAATGGTGAGAACTGTATATTCGCCGGAGTATTGTCTGCAATATCTAGAGCAGTACGCTTCACAGGAAATTTTTGTTATTGGGCTGATTCTTGGTCAAGTAAGTGCATTTGTGTGCAGCATACCATACGTGTACATATTTTCGAGCTAGAGTTTTAAGCTAATTTATTCTTACTGTGTGATCAAAATAAGTATTTCCTCTGCTTATTGATGATAGATATATATTTTAGACCGTAGAATCCAGAGAAAATGTCATCCATTTGGCGCGGACGCCAGACGAGAAATCATCAGAAAATAGTTCAGAAGATAGTTATCCTATTGATAAATTGGACTCGTCGAAAACACTGCTGAATGTATCTGAGGCGTGGGTTGCAGATCATGCCAAGCATGTTACTAGAATGCTACCAGGAGGCATGTTTGTGCAAGGTAGGTACTTATATTCTTGTTACTATTACTGCTATTATAACACATTATTTCAATATAAACACGGGTCTAGCTCAGACCTTTGATAGGCATTGGTGGGGTCGAAGCCAACACCAAGAGGCCCTGTTAAGTTTTTTTTTTTTATCTATACTAATATTATAAAGAGGAAAGATTTGTTTGTTTGTTTGCATTGAATAGGTTCCGAAACTACTGAACCAATTTGAAAAATTCTTTCACTGACGGGAAGCTACACTATCCCCGAGTGACATAGGCTATAATCTATACCCATGCGAAGCTGGGGCGGACCGCTAGTTTTGTATAAATGGAATACAAAACTATTGTACAGTAGGTATAGGATTTTAAAAAACCCTTTGAGGTGAACAACTTGTGGATGGGATAACAATCTATAGGATGAGAAATGGCACTGGCCTTATCCTGTCTCATCTCAAAATATATTTAGGCAGTTGATGACTTGCCACCCACTAAATGGGCCCCCCATAATGGCTGCTATTATTATTGTTATTACTACCTACTGTTAGCATAGACTAGCAATTATAGGTCAGCGGTTGGTGCGTCCAACACCCACGCTGCGAGCGTGGATTCAAATTCTATCAATGATTGGTATGGGATACCATAATGCCATACTCTAATGGTTATGGTTACTCTTGTTTTGACACCTAACTCAGTCTCAGGTGGCGATCTGGCCTAGAATCAACCTGCAATATTGACACTGGACCTATATTTCTTTTTGACTTAGATTGCTTCCCGGATGTCAGGATTTTAACACACTATTATAGCATCACTTGCTAATAAATCTTGATGGTTGATGTATCCTGCTTCTAATAAATAATAATAGTAACAGGTTAAAACTTTGCTATAAGTAAACGCATTATCATCTGATTCGTCAAGCAATAAACAGAATACCATAAAGACCTGTAAGTGCGAGCGAGATAGACATAATAATATAATGATTTATGACTCGACGATTCAGATGATAATGCGTTTACTATAGTTTATGTAATTCATCAAAGTACCTGATGATGGAGCCCAGAGTTGGGATGGTGAAATGCTTCTATAGCTACTAGTAAACCCTTTGAAGTAGGTCTCGGTACCCTCTTTTAGATTGTTTTAATGAGTCTGTATTCCTCCCAGAAACGCATATTGGAAGTCTTCACATGGAGTATAGCAATATCAATATTTAATTTTAATTGTTTAGTTGTAAAGCAGATAAGTCATTACAAGCAATTAATATTGCCAATGGCAATTATGCAACCATTAATATTTAATCCAAATCAGACAAGTGGTAAAACAAGTGTGTTTGAAAGTGTGTGTGTTTGATATTTTTATTGTAATGTTTATGTTATTCTTGTTTTGTGGTATTTTAGTTAA
The DNA here is from genome assembly GCA_932305915.1 of Agriopis marginaria. Lineage (NCBI taxonomy): Eukaryota > Metazoa > Arthropoda > Insecta > Lepidoptera > Geometridae > Agriopis > Agriopis marginaria. The sequence continues at coordinate 10,202,722 of OW029922.1, forward strand.
GAGTCTTTGTATTGTATTTGACTGATATCAGGGAACTGTTAACAGGCAGATATATATTAAATGCAATATCTAGATACAGAAACTGACCAAACATTGCAAAAATTACAGGCATATTCATCACAAGTGACGATGAAATATTCGAAAACCCGAACAGCTTTAGCAAAGTGAAAGCTATTCTGAACCACACATACAAAGTACTCAACGTGAACCCTTACATGTTTGGTAACTGCCCCAACACGAGCGAGAGGCTTGTGCTTCACATGTCCACCAACACTAAAGTACTGACATGCAAGACTGTGGAGATTGGAGCACCCAAAGGAACTGTCATTAAACCTGTCGAATGGAAGTTTCTACCAAAACCGCAGCAGTGGCAGAGGTTGGACTGCTATTATGACTTTGATGATGTATATCCAGTCATTGTGAAAAAAAATGGCATATCTGTGAAACAGCAATTTCAGGTAAGTGTCATCTTTTCTAATTTTAGCAATTTTGTTCATTCTAGTTTAAGTGTGACTCCTTCCATGAATGTTTTATCTAGGAAACCCCAAAAACCAAAACATGACTAAGGTAATTTCGCTCAATAGAAAAAAAATAAATGACAGTAATACTGATATACACTTTTCTTCCCGCTTTTTTCTCAAAACAGCTGTAAGGCCCCTCTGCACTCATAAAATAAAAAGTAGTAGTGAAGTGCATCTCGCTAGATGCTAATGAAAAAATACATGCTAGTTATACCATTATACTAATTCCTTCCTGCCCTTTTTTCTATCGGACCGCCAGGGCGGGCACAAAAAATCGACATCGTTTTATGGTTGATATTGCGAGAACCCGTACGAAGCGCTATGATTCCACATTTATTGTGCGAACTGCTAGTCTGTGGAATTCGCTGCCTGAATGGGTTTTCCCCGTTAGTTACAATCTGGGTGTCTTCAAGTCGAGAGTGAATCGGTTTCTTCTAGGCAAGCGTGCTCCATCGCAGACCGCATCGTCGCTTAACATCAGGCGAGTTGGCGGCCAAGCGCAAGCCTATCTACTATAAAAAAAAAAATAGCCTACCTAAGTAATTTTTTTTTTTTGATTATAGCAGAGCAGCTTATTATGCTGATGTGCCTATATCACACAGTGTCAAAAATATTTATCTGTTAAGATTATGTTCTTCATTCGTATACATCTGTTCAGTTTGTTACAATCAATCAATTAGTTACCAAAAACAAATAAACCGGCCAAGTGTGAGTCTGGCTCGCGTCCAAGTAATCGAATTACCAGTTATTATAATACCTTCCAAAATTATCAAAGCAATTGCTACACAGCCACAGTTAACTATTTTACTACAGGCGCTCTAGTACAACACAATTATAACTTGGTAATGTATAGAATTTTGGCACCGACTCGCACTTGGCCATTATTTATTATTTGCTGTTATACTTTAGAGTGTGTACTATAATCCTGCTAAGTTTGATGCTTGTACGTATTATCGTTTTTAGGGTTCCGTACCCAAAGGGTAAAAACGAGACCCTACTACTTACTTACTGTTACTTGTGTAGCGGGCATTTTCCGCAACTAGGCCTTTCACTGGCCCATTTTGCGTCACCCGGCTGTAGCTAATTCAGCCACCCGGTCTCCTCCAGGAAAGCCAGCAGCTTGCTTATGCCGGCGCAGGCTTCCCAGAGCGTCCTCGGTGATCCGAGGATAGTGTTTCGTTGTTCTGCCATGCTGCTGCACTCCAGCAGCAAATGCGCGGCCGTTTCTTCAGTCTCCAGACACCAGAACCCTATTACTAAGCCTGCGATGTCTGATTTCTGTCAGTCCGTTCGTTCGTCCATCCGTCCGTCCGTCCGTGTTACTGTCATCAGGCAAATTATGCACATTATTGAGCATTTATTGCAAATCTATATCCAAACTACTCATTTTTTGCATAATAATATTGATACAGTTGTTTTAAACAGTGGCGTAGCTAAGACTTAAGACACTCAGCTATATCCAATTCTGCCGGCTCATTATATGTATTTGCAATTTTAAAAAAAATACAGTGCGGTGTTGTTAAAGACATCTAGAACAATAAGAATCAGCACAAATAGAACAGACAGAAACTAGTATTTATTCAAGATTGGGGCGATGAGTCCTGCATTGACGTTCCGCTTGGGGTGTATTGTACATTTCTCTCTACCAGCCAATACCCGAGCCAACCCAGCTCTTTGAAAACCAGAGTGCGGCTCAGGGGATCTAGACAAGAGCCACTTTCTGTTAGCGTTCACGCCTGCGGAAAGATGAAATTGTATGAAAATGACCTTGATAATGACATTAGCTAGAGAGAAATTATCTCAAGCTAATGTAATTTTCATACAATTTCATCTTTCTGCAGGCGTGAACGCTAACAGAAAGTGGCTCTTGTCTAGACTCGCAGTTGCTCCAGTGGCGTAGATGGAGCTGTAGATGATGATGAGAAGCAGTGCAGCTGTTGTGGTGACATAGATGATGATTCCTCAGTAGTGATTCTAGGTTCTTCCGTGGCTTTATAATGCCACAGCACATGCTTATATATTCATAATTTTGTTTTAAATTTCAGCAAATTTTAGAGTCTGCTCACAAGACTATTCAGTCCAGTGTCATATTCATTGACGGAGAGCTTAAAGATGGATCAGAACCCTTGGAACAACTTGTCAAGAAGAAGAAAACTAAAACCAATACAAAGACTACAGAAAAGGATACTCCTAAATCCATGCATGTGTCACTGTTTGTGCCTTTTGTAAGTATTATTTTTCTATCAGCATGATTTGTATTCAAGAAACAGTTCCTTCTCCCAAGCATTTTGTCGATTGTCAATGTTTTCTGTGGAACAGGTGATATTTTTCGCGATTTCAGGTTTGGTCCCATAGTAAAAGTGGTTCATAATGATGAGTACAATGACATCCTTTCTCCTTAGTACAGGGTATAATAATATGAGTCCACAAATGCTTAGGTGCCGCCGTAGCTTTTTGCCTGAGTTGGGAACTTTTCTGAAACATTGCAAATCATCATCATCATCATCATAATTTCAGCCATAGGACGTCCACTGCTGGACATAGGCCTCCCCCATCGACCTCCAAAAGGACCGGTTGGAATCGGCCTGCATCCAGCGTTTCCCTGCAGTCTCTTTTAGGTTGTCTGTACATCTTGTGGGTGGACGTCCTACGCTGCGCTTACCGGTCTGTGGTCTGCATTCCAGAACCTTTCGGCCCCATCGGCCATCTGTTCTACGTGATACGTGCCCTACCCACTGCCACTTCAACTTGCTAATCCGGTGGGCTATGTCGGTGACCTTCGTTCGTCTACGGATCTCTTCATTTCGGATTCGATCTCGTAGAGAAACCCCGAGCATAGCCCTCTCCATAGCTCGTTGTGTGACTTTGAGCTTGCTTATGAAGCCGCACACCCTATTCTCCAGTAATTACTTTAATGTCGAGGAAATTTTCGTAGAAGAGGATTCTTCATATTAACGAACACATTAAATACCATGTTTCAGAAAGATTAATGTTTAATGATAAATGTAATGTTTATTATTCCAGGAGAATTCTTTACCAGAGACAGTAGAATACTTAGAATGTGACGGAAGCATACATTTTAGCGGCGTCGTGTCATCGAGTGTGTTTATGTACCCGAAAGCTACCACGAGTGAAGCCATCGCGGCTGTGAAGCAGGACATTGTGCGCTCACTGGCATCTCGGTTCACGATGCACTGTGACGCGTTGATTGACGACAACCTGCTGCCAGAAGGTATGCATTTACACTTCTCTATCTCTACATAGTATAAATTGAAGTCGCTTTCCGCGTCTGTCTGTATGTCTGTATGGCCGCTAACTCCTCCTAAACCACGCAACGGATTTTGATGCGGTTTTCACCATCAGTTAGATACATTTTCAAGGAAGGTTTATATATATAACTAGCGACCCGCCCCGGCTTCACACGTAAATTACACCCGTGCGAAGCCGGGCAGGCGGGTCGCTAGTTAGTTATAAAATTTAAGAAAGCGTTTTTATCTGCTAGTCTGCACCGCCGAATGGGTGTTCCCCGATAGTTACAATCTAGTCTTCAAGCTGCAAATGAATTGGATTCTTCTAGGCCAGCGTGAGGTATTATAGACCGCATCATCGCAGGCGAGATGGAAGTCAAACGCAAGCTTAACTAATTAAAAAAATACTATTAGGAAGCGGAGCAATGGCAACAATGGGCCAATTATGTATTTGTTTGTATATGTAGAACAGTTCTCAACTGCGGCAGCTCTTTATAAATGAATTCACTGCCACTCTCGGTCTGATTATCCCAAAAGGAAAGGTAATGCTGTTCGTGTGTATGAAAGTCTGTCTGTTTTTTTATGTCCAAGTGTTCCTTTTTTATTATTTCTTATTGTTTTTTTGAAAACTGAAACAGAACTGACTGAATAAAAAAAAACAGTTGTTCCCAACCGATTGAGCTGAAATTTTGCATTCACGATTAGTTTGGATGACAATGTATGGTTAGCTAAATGACGTCATTCTAAATCGATTATGGCGGACTCAAAGATGGCGGACCAGTTATTTTTATGCCCATGATGTGGGTATCAAATGAATGGGTTTGCTAAGAAGAATACGAAAAATAAAATGACGTTACACTAAATTCAATATGGCGGACGCCCTATAATGGCGGATTTTTCTTTCTTATAAACCATCATGATATGGGTATCAAATGAAAGACTTTGCTGAGAACAATACGAATAGCTTGATATTAAAATATTTTTTTCATCATCATCATCATTTCAGCTATAAGACGTACACTGCAGGAAATAGGCCTCCTCCATCGATCTCCAAAAGGGCCGGTTGGAAGCTGCCTGCATCCAGTGTTTCCTTGCGGTCTCTTAGATCGTCTGTCCATTTTGTTGGTGGACGTCCTACTCTGCGCTTACCAGTTTGTGGTCTCCATTCCAGAACCTTTCGGCCCCATCGGCCATCTGTTCTGCGTGATATGTGCCCTGCCCACTGCCACTTCAAATTGCTAATCCGGTGGACTATGTCGGTGATTTTCGTTCGTCTACGGATCTCCTCATTTCTGATTCGATCTCAATATTATATTTCGATATTTTTATTTAATATCTTAATGTTACCTTTCAGAGAAAGTGTGTTTCAACGAGCCGCCTCGTCGCGTGCTAGTACCAGTGGGCGCGCTGTATCTGTGTGACTACCTGTTCCCGGGCGAGGCTCCGGCCGAGGCGCTGCTCTCCGTGCGAGAGCTACTCGACCTACAGATCACGGAGACTGATGTAGTCTGCGACGTCGAGACGCCTGCCGGTGAGAGTTATCAATCCATGGTATAATAATATACTCCGCCAGGTATAATACTCCGAGAAATAATGTGACGTGGGCGTCCCGCAATGATGTCATGATGTCAATTTACAACAGGTTCGATAGAGATGGCGATACACCACGTAACATCTGATTGGATAAAGTGGCAACTGGACAGTGATCAATTCTGGGACAACTGCCAGAGCAGAAGACCTTGTTTTCTTTGATCATGTATCAATCAAGCTTGTCGGTGTTTTATTAGATTTTCCACAGAGAGTGTGCAACTGAACTTCACGAACTTGTTCCCCCATCACCTTTTCATTACCGGCCGTCCAGACGAACGGCAAGGCGTCACCCTTGCTTGGTCGAAATGCCATTTATTCGCACCAGTTTTGACTCCTGTTTCTTAATTAGAATAGCAAAACAATGGAACGCCTTGCCCCTGTCTGTGTTTCCGCAGCATTACAATCTTGGAGTGTTCAAGTCTAGGATTAATAGGTTATTACTGGGCAAACGTAATCTATCTTCGACCGCATCATCGCTTTCCATCAGGCGAGATCGCGGTCAAACGTTAGCCTAGTCTGATGTAAAAAAAAACAGCTTATTATATTCCCACTGGAACGTCTGGCTTCTCAGAGAGAGGCCGAATCCACCATAATGCCCCAGTAGTAATCTATACTATAATATTATAAAGAGGAAAGATTTGATTGTTTGTTTGCATTGAATGAATAGGCTCCGAAACTACTGAACCTATTTGAAAAATTCTTTCACTGACGTGAAGCTACACTATCCCCGGGTGACATAATATTATAAAGAGGAAAGATTTCTTTATTTGAAATTTTTGTTTGTTTGTTTGCATTGAATAGGCCCCGAAACTACTGAACCGATTTGAAAAATTCTTTCATTGACGGGAAGCTACACTATCCCCGGGTGACATAGGCTATAATCTATACCCGTGCAAAGCTAGGGCGGACCGCTAGTATACTATAAACTGTATTGTTTGTGAACTGTGAATTCGATTTTTTAAATTGAAAATTTGTTGTCACCCCACAGACACGTCAGAGTTCGACGCACTAGACCGCGACGCGAGCAGCGAGGAGCTTCTGGCCACGCCGCAAGAAGCCAGCCAGTTTATGTACATCACCGGCATTTGCTTCGCCATGCTTGTTCTAGTAGTCTCCATTTTCATACACTACTACGACGGGATCGTTCAACTCCTCAGCAAAGTGCTTACAAAGTCTTGAATTTGAAGACTTAGCTAGCTGTATCTACGAATAATAATAATAATAGTGACATTCCAAACTGAGCAAAACGAATTTGAGCGGCGGGATGTTGACCATTAGAAGTATACAGAGCCACTAACTTAGCTGTTCAGGTGGGCAAAATAGGCATGTGTCCTAATGTTTAATTTATTACAAACTAGCGACCCGCCCGCCCGTCTTCACACGGGTGTTATTTACGTGCGAAGCCGGGGCGGGTCGCTAGTTATACATATAAACCTTCATCTTGAAACACTCTATTAAAAAAAAACCGCTTCAAAATCCGTTGCGTAGTTTTAAAGATTTAAGCATACATAGGGACGGACAGACAGCGACTTTGTTTTATACTATGTAGTGATAGTGATAACCGGCTTAGCGAAGAATATAACTAAATACATTACACATACTGAAAAAATAAATTAAATTGGCTGATAAATGTCTGAGTTGTGAGTGTATAAAGTTTTAGGTGGAGATAGAAGGGGATGCTCTATCCCTTTCTCGCAAAGCGTGTGTTAGTATAGCATTTGTATGGCGCGCCTGAGGCGTGACGTCACGGCTCAGTATAGTGCGCTCTCTGTCTAGTATGAAATTAAAATGCCTATATCTTATTTATTTTTGAACTAATTTTAATTTTGTTTTCGTTGATATGCTCTATTTATGACCAGCTTTTTTATGAGGTAATAATAAAATGTTAGTCATCATGCCTATTGGAACTACACTTGGTGTATTTCTTAGGTGACAATACGGAATTCTCCACTAGCGACGCTATCAACTGAACAGCTAAGATGGTGGGACTGTCACTGTACTAAATAAAGCGAAATGTTAACATCGTGAGGAACCGGTATGTCCAAGAACAAAATTTTTTAATCGATCCACGTTGCCCTTTGTTGCCATAAACAAAAAATATAAAACGTCCTAGCCGTTTTTTTATTTAATTTTTTTTCTTTAAAACGGGTGGTTTAGAAGGTTTTTTTTTAATTGCCTGGAAAATTGGAAATTCGGACAAAACTGACTCGGATTTGGACTAGACGTTTGTTGGGTCGGCTAGTATAATATCTATCTTCTATGTATGTATATAAAAATCAATTGTTGTTCGTAAGTCTCGACTATCGCTAAAACTAAAAAACAGCTCGACAGTTTTTTTTTTTGTTCGCGCTTATACAGGGGTTGTATAAAAAAACATAAAAAGTGTTAGAGATTTGCTAGGAAAATAAATTAATATATATAATTAATTATGCTATAAATTCGATAAAAACTGAAAGTTCTATTTTCTATGGAATTTGGGCAAGAAAACGTTTGTCGAATCAGCTAGTATAATACATTACTGAGTATTAAGTTAACTTCTATGTGACGTTATAACAATTTTGTAAAATTCTATTGGTCGATATCTCGCCACTCCTCTTTGGTGGAATGTCTCCAATAAAGGTGCTCTGGACATCGGACCATTTTTATTTTTGATCAGTTAATTTTCTAGCATAGTGAAGTTGACTAAATCACTTCCAATAATATTAAGTGTTGGGAGCAGATTTTTTCACAGCATTTTCTTGTGGAAAGAATTGTTGGTCTCACGTTGAAGAGTAATTGAAACGAAAAAGTTTATCTATGTAATTTAGTGCCTCAGAAGTATGTCAGAATTAAAAAAGACTATACACGCTCATTATCAATAATTTGGAATGCTGTTTTTGTACGAGGTTAAGAAATTCTGAATGCTGTTGAATGGTGATTTTGATGTGCATTATATAAGTTACTCTTCCATAGAAATAATTTATTCTTGCAATTAATCATACTATAATATAATGCTCATGCGCGATAAAATCCGAAACGTGGATATTCGCCAAAGAACCAGAGTCACCGACATAGCTGTTAAAATTTGCAAGTTGAAGTGGCAATGGGCAGGCCACATCGCTCGAAGAACCGATAACCGATGGGGAAGAAAGGTTCTGGAGTGGAGACCACGAACCGGAAGACGCAGCGCAGGAAAGCCTCCCACTAGATGGACCGACGACATTGTGAGTCACGGGCATCCAGTGGATGCAAAAGGCAGGCTGTCGTTCAGTGTGGAGGTTAAAGAGGGCGGCCTATGTTCAGCAGTGGACGTCTTTTGGCTGATGATGTTGAATATAATAAATGCGAAAAATCTGTTGGTTTGTTTGTTCTACTTTCACGCAGCAACAGAGCAACGGATCGACCTGATATTTTGCATAGTTTAAGAGTTGGAGAGTAACATAGGCTACTTTTCATCAGCATCATCACCATTTTTCATCACTACGCGGGGTAAACCGCGGGCGCAGCTAGTTTTTAAAATAATTATAAGCCTTAGAGCTGTCACATTTTTACTGTCTCTACTCTGCCGCCGCGCGCCGCCTGCACCTGCATTAGACGTCAGTCGAGTGTGGTTTTGACGGCTCCAAGTGTCCCGTTATTAAGGGTTATATCGGATTAGTTTTTTTCTATTGGCCATTATAATGTAGGTAGAGGAAAAATGTGGAACGAAATATTTTTTACCACATCCACTTAAATAATTTCCTCCTTTGTTAATCTGTAAGGATGGAATTTATTCGAATCTTCTGTTTTTTTGTCAATAATGCTGAATATTGTAATTGTTTTAACAGCGCCGGCTCAAACCTTTGATCAGGGTATCTAGAGTTCAAGTATTACTTAAGCGCTTGAGGGGGGCAGGGGGGGTCTTTGCTTTGCTTATTTTGATGACATAGTGGGTGGAGGTGGGATTGATTACGTCAGCGGTTATTATTTACTTTGTTTAGAAAAATGCGTATAGGTACCAATGATTACGTAAGCATGGGAGGGGGGGGAAGAAGTTTGCTACTTTTGCTGACAAGGGGAAGGGGGAGGGGTAAATAATTGTAAAAAAAACTGCCTACGTAATACTTGAATGGCTACTAATACTTGAATTTCGGCACGCTTAATTTCTGAAAAATATCGTACAGGAATTGATTCCGGGTTAAAAAGTAGTATACGATAGTTACAATCGGGGTGTCTTCAAGTGGAGATTGACTATTCAATCTCCACTTGAAGACACCCCGCTTCTTCTAGGCAAGCGTGCTCCGTCGTAGGCCGCGTCATCGCATACCATTAGGCGAGTAGGCGGCCAAGCGCAAGCATCATCATCATCAGCCAGAACACGTCCACTACTGGCCTCCCCCTTTAACCTCCACACTGAACGACAGCCTGCCTTTATTATTATTTTTTCTTTTTTAAGCGCAAGCATATATATATTTAAAAAAAAAAAGTGGCATCAATTATAATTACATATTATTTTTTCGCTCGTTTTTTTTTTCTATTGCATTTTGGCTCTCTGCACCTATAGCGACCCCTCTTCTTGCTATACCCTAACTGGGCCGGCGCTGTGTTTAAAGACTTATTATTGTGATTTCTAACTTTAATGATAATGAAGTGAGTGGAGGTTATTTTTATCGATATGAATTAACTTTATTATTGCACACTTATTTATGTAAAGAGAATGTTAACTAATATTATAAATTGAAACTTTTAAATAAATGACTTTTTACATTTAGTTTTTTTTTGTTTACCTGCATGTAGATAATTTCCCAATATTGTCATATAAGTAATTTTTAATTTAGTTTTTGATAATTTTACCGGACTGTATCCGTGGTTTTCCTGCGATTTTCGAGTTTTGAGGCATTTTTTGAAGTAGAGTAACGTTGTCCTTCCATAATAATTGTGAGGCACACCACTCTCTTACCAAATTTCATGAAGGTTGTTTGATCGGTTTAATCGTGAAAAGTTTGTATTGTAACAACGATCTCAAAACCATTCAAATATTAATTAAGGTTTGTCTTCCTCTCTCGGCTAATAAGAGAGCAAGACAAAAAACAATGTAAGATTAAAATAAGAATGTTTCTGAGGTTGTGGCAAGTAGCCTAGTAATGTTTGTTACTCTATGGCTTTGCATTTCACATCAAAGACATTGCTATTTAGAAAAAGTTAAGACAATAGATTAGAAAATAATGACGACGCCACTATCGCAAATATATACCACACTAAAACAGCTTGTGAGGTATACTGAAAACTTTTCATTAGAAAACCCCTCGCATTACGAACATTTTTGAATTTCACTCTAACATTTGACAGATAGCAGAGTTCCGATCTAGGTTCCGGTTCTACTCTTTTATGTTGCACTGTATTCTGGATATTGTTTTAGAACGCCATCTGTAATTTTGAGATTACTCCATCGAAGAATTTAATGCAAAATTATCGGTTTCACAGCGACATCTGTAATCATGACTTAGCGACATCAAAAAGTTTCAACAGATGGCAGCAGTTACGGCCCAAATATTACACTGGGAATGTGAAATGACACTTCAATGAATTAGCTATCTCACTCTGAGTTATTGATTATTGTGTCAAGTGAGAGAGAGATCCGAGCCCGTTGACAAGATAAGCACAATGCTTCATTGATTAGCGCTATCATTGATAATGTTCGTGTGTAGTGACAAGTACTGACAACTACTAATAAACTTTAGTATGCGTTCATCGTAACGTAACAAAAGTCATAAACATCACTTTCAATTGAATAAGTCGACCAATTATTCGCGTTTAATAGTGAACTTACGGTGTCGCTTTCGATCGTTGTTGCTCAGTGAAAACACCATGGTGAAAAACAACACCTGGCAATGGAAATCGATGAAGTTTCATTGGAAGTAATCGCGTGATTAATTATTCAAAAAACCGGTTTTTAATGCGCGTTTTATTCGCGATAGTGGGATCGGCGAGACGCGACTGTTTACAATGGCATTTTCTTTAAATAAGTTGAAGAATTTTCTGAACAATAACAAGGATGGACAGCTCGCCGGGAGCGGGAGTTTGGAGCCGGAGGTCGGATTCAAGTTGGCTCTGCACCCGATAAGCAAAATATTGTATGTGACTGTTATCGGCGCCCGGCATCTACCGTCGCTGTTTGGCCTGAGCCGGGCCCATGGATATCTAGTTAAGGTAACTTCCTCCTATTGTTGTTTTATTGAACAGAAGAACGAGTAAACCCTCGCATTGTGTACATTCTTGAGTAGGCATTTGTGATTTGATTGTTTATCAAGTCCGAAGGTTTGTAGTGGTAACGGCTTACCTACACAGGTAGGGTAAGTGGGTAAGTAGCCAAGATTTGTAGGACTAGGTATTGCATCTGGCAGTGCCGGATTTATATTTTTTATGAGGGTAGGCCGCTTTATTTACGCCGCCCCATTTAACTTTTGTAAAATAATAATTTTCGATTTGTAGTAAGGAAGGCACTAAACTTAAATAAACGACTGAAGCCATTGAGAAGAGCGTAAAAAAGAAACAAGAATTACAATTTTTTCTGAGACTTTAATAGCAAAATCTTCTATAATATCACCATAGTTTATGATGTTCATTATCTCTGCTTCTATGTAGAGAAGAGCTAATGCATTAATTTTTTCGTGAGACAATGAAGACCTTTGGTAATTTTTCACGCGTTTTAAACAGGAAAAACTCCTTTCCCCAGAACACTTGGTAGTTCGGAGTGGAAAGTGCGATGCGGAGAGCTATATCCAAGTTTGGGTAAACATTATATAGAGATTCATTTCTCAAAAACGTTGAGAGACTGATTAGCGAGTTTGATCTAGGCTTCACTGCACATTCCACCTCCACTGACCAACCACTGTTCTCCAGTTTTATTAGAGGAAATGTGACTGTGAAAATGCACACATTCTTGAACCAAATCGTCCTCTAAATTGATTGGTATCGTATTTCACAAGAGACTGGGCTTTTTATGTAACTCTTTGTGTTGAAAGTTCAGGCATATTTAGTTAAAAATGAAAAAAAAAAATTTAAAGTTTAAGTAAGCATTATGCCTTCTCTGTATTTCAGCCCTCAGTCTATCAAGGATGACCAAAAAGGTGTTCACTCTGAAATAATCTCTGGAGCCGGAGGGTATTTTAGGTTCTTCATTCGATGTTTCATCCGAAATAAAAAATTCTTTTAGGTTGCCTCTTTATTTCACCTTGATATTGCTTAAGTGCGCTCATAATTTTCTCGCTCTGCTATTGTGAACTCTACTAGAGATCAGATACCGTTAATACATCAAGAGATGAGCCCTGAATCTCACTCACTTTATTTATCCTTTCCAAAATACCATTCCAAAATACGACCATGAAGGTACATGAGAAAACCAGTGAACTTGTTTGACTTTTATCATCTGAAATAGAGTAAGCGTCCTCTGAAATCGGCCGCCCCTTGGTCGCTGCCGCCCCTAGGCCGCGGCCTATACGGCCTATTGACAAATCCAGGACTGGCATCTGGTTAGGTAGGTACCTATATAAAAATTCAGATATAGGTCCCTATTTTTCATGAAGTAGGTACAATACCTACTTATAGGTAGGCCAGAATATTTAATTTATTTACTTATATTTATAAAGGCATGCAGTGTAGGTTTACTTTCGTACCTACCTACAAGGTAGGTTCTTACTTTAGTAACTACGAGTAGGTACAGATACCTACGTACCTACCTACATAAGGTAGGTTTAAAAAAATTGGCTTGCGTTCGAGCGCCACCTTGCCTGATGATGCGATCTACGATGGAGCACGCTTGCCTAGAAGAAACCGATTTACTCGCGACGCGAGTGAATAGGTAGTAGGTGGTTTGTGGCTGTAGTAGTGGGTACCTATGACTATACAATATATAGGTACTACTAAATCCTGTTGATTTACCGAAATTTATCGACGATGCTAATTGGGTGTGAAACGACTCCGCATTGCCATACAAGGTACCTCGGACTTTATATTTACACCATTTAGGTACATAGACATGTCAGATTCATATTATCATACCTAGTACCTACCTACCTACCGTTCGAGCATATTTTTTTTGTTTTTTTTTTTTTTAATGTCAGGAATGTTAGAAAGTCGGGCAGGGCTCGATTTTTGAATCACTTTTAAGTATGTGATTCTGCATGATATTTTCGTGATCCCGAAATAGGTAGGTTGGTATATACGTAGGTACCTATCATACGAGCGATAAAAAAATTGAGCCCCAGGTCAAATATGTATGGAAGGTACAGAAACAAGAACAATTTCTCAAGAACAATGTGGTGGCATTTACGGTCAATATTATGAAGGCGCGGAATTAGGTACCTACGGTAGTTAGACTGTTAGACCAATCAAAAACTTATCACGCCCAGCAGGGCTATTGGCATGCGTAGGGTCATCCAATTAACGTTAGCCCCCTCGTATGCGGTCATCGTGTTCAATATCTGGCATTCTGGTATGCTATTAGTAGGTCGTAATTATTTTCCTAATTGAGGCCACTTTGTTATCTCGTGCGCCGACATTGTTTGGTGTGCAAGGAAAAAAAAGTTGCATGCTGTAAAAGAATAAAACATCGAGGTAAGTAACTAATAGGTAGGTACGTAGTTACGTAATTGTACGTAAGGTCTATTCTACGAAGGAACGAACCACAGACTAGGTAAAGCTACTAAAGGCTCGAGCGAACATACAGATTTCAAACAAGGATAGCATTGAGGTAGATAGGTACCTACTTACCTACATACAATGTACCGAAGAGGACTTCAATTTGTCCACCTCATTCTGATGAAAAACCTTGAACTCCTTGAGTTGGGTCACTAAATTCACGATCTCTTGCGTCTTGTACGTAAATAATCCTGTTGTGTGGCGTGGGTTGAGTATAGAATTACGTAGTTCAAGGATACGCGCAACAGTGGTACACAAAATACGTCTTTGTTGTATTGGGACCCCCCCCCCCCCTCTAGTTTTTACTTTTTGACTTTATTATAATTTCTTATTTAATCCGCCGTAATACTTTACATCCCTATTCTGTGAAAATCACAACTGGCTATATCTATTACGGTTTAAAAGATAGGTGGAACAGCCGTTGAAAGGTAGTTTAGACGGACGGACAGACAGAAAGCGTAGGCTTAGTAATAGGGTCGGTTTCTCCCTTTGAGTACGGAACCCAAAAAAGTTAAAAAGTAAAAAAGAAAGGGGGGGGGGGGTCCCCCATACAACAAACGTTTTTAAACATATTTTTGTATTAGCTTAGTTACACGGTAATACGTACAAATTGCGTACAAACGTCAAACTTGGCATGATTACCACACGTACACAAGCCACTCTACAGTAAAACAACAAAAAAATTAACAAATTACGTGGTGATACGGAACCCGCAGTGCGCAAGCCCGACTCGCGCTTTGTCGGTTTATCCTATGGAACAGCTGCTTGAAGGGTTTGTCCCTATACTCGTAAAAAATTAGCTCTTGCACAATGAAAGTTGTTCATAATGATGAGTACCTACAATAACCTTCTTTCGGCTATCATGTAATATTATATTATTTAAATACTTAGGAATTTAGGTACGAAGAAATACAAGTAGGTATCTACCTAGGTCAGAGTGTAGTCATATTCATCTGTGTAAACAATTTTGATAATTATACCAACTTTGCTTATTAACTTATTAATATGTAGGTACCGGAAAATAAAATAATACCGCAGACCGCATATTATCGCTTAACATCAGGCGAGTTGAATTCCTAAATATAAAATAAATACGGTTGTTCACTATTATGAGTTATTATTATGATTATTTACGGAATATTTACCGTGGTAAGGTTGTGGAATGAGCTCCTGATATTTCGGCGCAATTACATGCACCATGTTCACGGGAGGGAAGACTGAAGAATGCCGTGGCATTGGCCATGGTGCATGGTGTAAATCGGGAGCTCATTCGACAACCTTACCACGGTAAATAACCCGTGAATAATCATATTATAACTAAAAAAATATAACACTTGCTATAGTAGGTACAAAACGCTAATTACATGGGTACTAACTTTAGACACATCGTGCAAGGTAACTCTACTTTAGCTAGCCTAGTCGTTAGCATTCAAAGCAAAAAATCTGTATTCCACACACACCTGTTGGCGTATGCGGAAGACTTTTATGGACTGTAGCAATAAGATTTCACGTTGAATACCAAAGACATAGCTTAGAAATATGTATGACTAGGTGCGTTTCTACCTACAAGTTAAGTATGCCCCGATTTTCACTAGATAAATATAAGAAATATAACTATAATCGCCTAAAAATTGCAATGCCTCGAGCGCCGCCGTAAATTACCTTGTCTGTCTATTTTCTATCTGATATATTTCGGCGAGTGTGCACAAGACTTTCATGACTTTATTCCACCCTCCGTCTTTTACTACAGGACAAGTAGAAGGACTGCACACTACCACCCCTTCCTCGTGGAAATCCCAAAGAGTCGTACGCAACGATTTGAATCGTCATTTATGATACATACTGCCCAAGAATAAAACTCCCTGCCGTCCTTGCTTCCTGAGAACTACAATCTAGGCAAATCAATCATTCTTTAATCTTCAAGGTTAGAGTGAAAAATTTTCTTCTAGATCAACGTGTTCCATCCTCGGCCACACCGTCGCTTACTATCAGGCGAGTTGGTGCCCAAACGTAGATCTCACAAGAAAAAAAAAACCCTGATAAAATATCAGCTGTTCCATAGAAAACAATAATTTAGGTACACTCGACAAAATTTATGGAAAAGCTGATATTTTGTTTATGATTTCAGGGTTGATCCCTAAAAAGTTGTTCATAATGATGAGTACAATGATATCCTCGAAAATTTTCGTCGTCTAGAGATAGACGTACCTATAGTCATGGCAATGCTAGGGGGACTCCGGTGTATTCCTCTGAATATCGCGCGGCCCTCTGGCAGGCCACCTTCAATGTGCAATCTTCAAAACCCGGCCGCACCCTAAAGCAGACGAGTATTTTGTTAAGATATCATCATCATTATTATCATTATCAACATATCATGTTACCACTGCTGAGACACAGGCCTTCTCTAGTAGAGAGAGGGGATGGGTCCTATACCTAATCCACCATGCTAGCCCTGTGCATGCTGGAAAATGTCATAAATGTCTTTGAGCTCTTCAGGTATTTGGACATGGCCGGTATTCTCACGATGTTTTCCTTCATTGTTTTTGAGCGATGGCATCGAAACTGCACATAATTCATAGGTTCAGGGCCCTGGTTCGAACCGGGCGGCCCGGGTCAGATTGTAAAGCGCAGCCGCATATGCTACCGCTCGGCCACCATCGTTCGTATTTATGTAGTAACATCTAATTTCTACATAAACATTGTTTGCACGAGATAATGCAGAGTTATTTTCGGCATTCAACAGACACACTTGATCAATGTGTACGCACCGCTGACTTATACATCTTTTACAAATAGGAATTAGATCATTTAATTTTAACCGTGATGAATTATTGATGAGCGAAAAATGATTGGATTCAATTGAATCTAAATTGATGTTAAGTGTTCTTGAAATATTCTAGAAACTCATGTAGGATAGATAATCATGCTTCGTTAAACTAGGTAAACCCCTACCTAAACTTATCTCCTCTAAAACACTGTTTAAACTATCACGGTTGTTCACTAAAGTTATATGATTATTTACGGGATATTTACCGTGGTAAGGTTGTAGCATGAGCTCCTGATAGGTATTTCGGCGCAGTTACATGCACCATGTTCACGGGAAGACACTTGAATTGCAATTAGATGTTATTAGAAAAATATATGTTAAAACAAGCCTTTATTGAAATAGTGCTTTAAATTTTTATTTCAATAACATAAATAAGTATACTTGATTAAGTCACCTTTTAAATAAATAAAAACTAACTCAAACTTAGTCCATGGACTGAGTTTGAGTTGCAAACGGCTGCAGCCGTTTGCTACGATGCCACAGACAGACACACAGAATACTGCTCTCTTTGCGTCGGGGGTTGAGATGAGAAGTCACAAAGATGATAGCTCAGTGGTTGGCGCGTTCAATTTCCAATCCGCAGGGTGTGGGTTCAAATCCCAACAATGAGCTTAAGATGCTGTTGATAGAAAACATCGTAAGGAAACCATAGTATGGTGGTAGGGCACTTGCTAATGCTCCTGTATAAAGCTACCACCCTTAAGTTGGAAATCTGATGCCAAGCAGTTAATGGTGTATTCCGGCAGCCTAACATGAGAGCCAGTTCCCATTCCAGGTAAGGCGTGTTTACCATCTTTGACCACACCGTCACCTTACATCAGGTGGGCTTTGGTCAAACGCTAACCTGTCAACCATAAAAAGTCATTTAAAAAACAAACATGAACTACATAGTTAATGTCACAAAAGCGTTCAATATTTGCATTGTATGTTATCAAATGAGCATACCTATCTTACTGAATAGGCTCGCACGATAGTGTTATCGATACTTATCGCTTTGCCATGCATTTCTTAGTAACTAATATTGTGAATTTGTGCAAAACACATCATGCAAAACATAAAAACTGTAACTTGTTTTTTTTGTTCTAATAAAATATACATAATTTTACATTATCAGAAAATGCCGCAAAATGAAAATGATAAGAAAATCATTGAAAAAAATATTTTTAAATTTTTCTTGGCAAATCGGCATTTCTGCGATTATCTGAAACGAATAAAGCAACAGGTGTATAAATTGTTTTTTTTTTTGGTTGAAATCTCCTATAAAAGATCTGATAATCTTCAAACGGCTAAACAGATTTTCTTGAGTCCTAGCACTCATAGCATACATTTTCTTTCCAACAAAAAAAAACTAAATCAAAATCGGTTCAACCGTTTGGGAGCTACGATCCCACATACATACAGACACATATATACACACTTTAAACTTATAACACCCCTCTTTTGCCTCGGGGGTTAAACATACTTTTCAAGTTCCGACCGATCATTATTGTGTGAAAATTTGGCTCAGGGTTGCCCTCTCATAAATAATCATCATCATAATTTCAGCTATAGGATGTCCACTGCTGGACATAGGCCTCCCCCATCGATCTCCAAAAAGGGCCTGTAGGAAACGGCCTGCATGCAGCGTTTTCATATTCATATTCATTTATTCCTCAAATTGGTACACCACTGTACACTTTTGAACGTCGGAACAACATTAACACATTATTAGAGACAATTATTATAACATTTGTAGTTACAAATCAACACTGACAATAATATTAGTCAAAGGTTCAACATTAAGTAGTTATAACATTAACACAGTCAATAAATAGAGCAGTGAAAGAATTTGAATGTAAAAATATTGCAAAATGTCATCAATAATAAAATAGAATAAAACAGAATACATTGGTAAATTTACAAAAAAAAAAAAAACAAAAAAATTTTTTTTTTTTTTTTTTGGTTTATTTTATTGGTTTAATTTACTGTTTTTTTTTTTGGTATTTTTTTTTTTTATTGGTAATTTACTTTTATTCTATACTGAAAAACATACATTACAATAACGTGCTTCAGATTATTTTTTATACAAAAACATACTTCAGCGAAGCTACCATAGCTACTAGTTTAGCGCAGTCTGTTTGGCCCCTGAACGGAATCATTTTAACCGACTTCAAAAAAGGAGGGAGTGTTCGTATTTTGTAATTTAATTTTACTCTGTTTGAAGGCCTGTATCTCTGCAGTGGGAACATGATAATGATGATGAATTTAACTTTGTATGTATCTATTTACCTTCATAGGTATTTTTTGAATTTTTTCAAGTACCTTCTTTGTCTGGTTTTGATTGTCAAAAATACTCCTCTTTGTTAAAAATGCAATAACCTTATCTTTCAGGTGAAACTATTCCCCGGTGACAACAAATTCGAGACCGCGCTACAAGAGAGCTCGTGGCCAGTATGGAATGAAGACTTCAAATTTCAGCTAAAACCTAAAGATCAGAAGAAGTCCTCAGAAAAACTCGACCTTCAAAGCTTGCTCGCCGGCCATTTTTTGTCCCTCACAATTTATGCGATACTTGAGCCCGCGAAACAAGAATCTGAAAAACGGAAGAGCGTTACCAAATTAGATACGAAAAAAACTTCCAAAGTGACCGACCAAGAAGAGCCAAAAGCTAAATCTGGTTTTCTAGAGAAAACTTTTAGTAGTTTTAAATCAACAAAAGCTGACGCAATGTCTCAAAAGTCTCATATATTGGAGAAGAGAAGGACCGTCGGTGCCGCAACGTGGAACTTTGACTCAAAGCTGTTTCAAAATGATCTCAAGAATGGTCTGATTGGGACTCCTGATATTTGGAGACCTATTAACGCTATAGCAAGCGGTCTTACGGCTGCCGACTCACGGGTAAGTGTTTAGGTACTTTACATTAATTTGTATATCTAATAAGGCAGTTTGCGTGTTATGATCAAGCAGATACTTAATTGTCCACATATCAACGTAGGCATGGAAGATACCTTCCATACAAATGGAGATGGTGGTGGATTATAAACAATGGCTAACCAAGTACTTCATACAACAATAACTTTAGGTATTTGCGAAGCCTATGTTTTAACAGAGCAGGAAAAATGACGATGCGATAAGAATCTGGTAGTAAAAAACATCATTAACAACGTTCATTATGAACGCGTTTGTTTCATTTAAATTTTACTACGAGTCGCATAAAATGACAACGTGCGAACTGCCTAAAAATAAAGTCTACGTTATTCAACATCAGCTATTAACATACCTTTGACGAAGGTTTTACGGCTGTCTCAGATCTCTCTGACACCATCTTTTAATTTTAAACGTAGTCTTGCCAAAGTAACTTCAGAATCTGCTAAAATAGATGAATTTTCCGGCTTAAATACGTTTTTATTATCTACGTGAAAACTAAGTTTAGCGAACGAAACAAAAGGTTCGGTGATAAAACACTTATTCCGCCATATATAAAAGGTTTCCAGACATTCTCAAGGGAGTCTTTAGAGAAGGCAGACAAAATCGTATGACATACGCAATTCTGCTGGAGCTTAGGATAGTTTTTTTTAAACCACCTATAAAAGACCTGATAATTTTCAAACGGCTGAATAGTGTTTCTTGAATCATAGCTAGAACACACTCGACCAAGTCACCTAAAAAAAAAAACGAAATAAAAATCGGTTCGAGACACAAACGTACACACTTCAAACTTATAACAACCCCTCTGTTTGAGTCGGGGGGAAATATTTCTTACACGTGGATTGAGATTCTTAGAACCAAGACTTCTGTACTCTGCGTAAGTACTGTGGGATTCTCCATTATCATCGTAAGTCGGTGGTACACCTTGTACCAGATACTATTGGGAGCTTTGTTCTAGGGTTCTAACTCAATAGGAAACTAACTTGCGTAACAAGGCTTCTGTCGCGAGAAAGGTTAATTTAATAATTACAGACCTTTGTGAATTTCGAATATCAACGAACCGTAACGCAATCTGTTCATGCAGAAGAGATGTTAATAGTTTTGATCTCAGTTTATATACAGAATGTTTGAATAGACGACGGAAATATTAGAGGGTATGATAATTGAAGATTATAAGGTACGATTTTTTTTTATTAAAAAAAAATTGAGTTCTTGATAAACAATAATAATATTATAATTTTTTTAACCAAAAACTTAATCGTTATCAAAGTTTTTTTGAGTATTCGCAGTACAATTTGGAGACACACTCGAGTCAAAGATATAGATGGTCAAAGTGACGCTATTCAAGATGATCCTGGGGCCTTACGGACAACTGCTATTGCGGCACCTAATCCGCTCAGTTGGAAAATCACGCGAACGTGAAACTTATCGCGCCCAGATACGGTTTGCGGTCGCGTGATTTTCCAACTGAGTGGATTAGGCGCCGCAATAGCAGTTGTCCGTAAGGCCCCTTACAAAAGTGATCGCCATCAGAGATCAACTCTTTAGTGCTCCCTACACATTGGTATATAGATAGATAGAAACTCTTTATTGTGTACACCAGAAATAAAAATTACAACACGATATAGTTATTAACGGGATATTTAACATGATTAGATTGTGGAAGGAGCTCCTATAGGAGGGAGGAGAGTTGAGGGGGGGGGGGTTCCTTCCACAATCCAATGAAATATCCCGTTAATAAACATGTAACAATAGTTAATAACCGCAATAGTTTAAAATAGTGTACTTTATTGTTCCTACCACGAATATCACGCACATGATAAAACAGCTTAAAAATCTGGTGCAACAATCGGCGGCCTTAACGCTAAGATTAGTAGATCTGTCAGCGGGTCGGCTAGGTCTTATCGTCCAATATTAATATTTTTGGATTTTAATCTAATCGAACACTCTGTATAAGTAGAAACGATTGACTACGCCCTGCGGTTTTACACTCAATTTGATAGATTTCTTGAATTTTCCTACTGTACAAAATTACCTTTCTTTTACTATCTCAGGGTCTTCCGTCTGACCCACACTATTTCCTTGCGTCGTGGAAAAGTAACAAAAAGACAGACTGAGTTGAATACGCCTTTATAATATTAGTGTGAAATACATACTTATATAGACGATAGAAACTATATAGCATCGAAAAGATAAGGTTTACGTAATAGAATAGATAATAGTGGCAATTAAAGCGTGAGTCATAAGTGCCGGCGTGTGAATAATCTTGATTTGTATGTAGGTGCAGCCGACAATAGAATAGGTACGTTTGACCTCGACCGATCCTCGCTATTAAAGGCCGATTCGATGCTTCTTTGGATTCGCATGACATGTTCAGTGAACGTTTACATTATAACGCGGATAATTTTACAATTCCTTCCTTCCTTTTACATTCGTGTCGTATTTAGTGAATTGGCTATAATTATGTAAGGAAGAAAATCACACATTATGAATGCAAACTAATATCTCTTATTTTTTCCTGTTTAAAAATATTCTACGTCAAACTTACAGAAAAGTAACGCAGCGATTTTTTTTTCTTTTCTGTAGTGTCTCACTAGCACATTTCAACATTATTGGAGATAAAAAATCACAGAGTGAGTTTTTGAAACCAGATTGGGCGTTATGGAGGAGATAGAAAAATAAAATAAAACGTGTTTTAGTCTCCTCCGCCTTCCTGTATAATATCAACACGAAAATTGCTTAATACTATTAGCGTTAAATATAATTTTATTAGCAAAGTTATTTTAAAGATTTGCCCAATAGTGTTTTTTCTCTCTGTGATTTTTATATTCATAAATGTTGAAAACGCACCGTTGAGCCTGCGTTGAGCGCAGACCATCGCTTAAATAAGTTTCACACAACTTTTACCTTCCAACTTGATAAGTAGGTATAATGAATTAAATATTTATTTCAGTCTGGCTGTTTGTTACTTTTCACGGCTAAAATCTCAGTGCGTAATTTTCACACAAATTTTAACCATAGATTTTTTTTAAATATAGAATTGGTCTGGAATCCACCAATCCGCAACTGGGCCGTGGTCGATATGGCCCAATCACCCTTTCGGGGGTAGGGTAAAAGTCCAGCAGTGGACTGTTAAAAGGCTGACTATGATGATGATGAGAATTGGTCTACATTTGGCCACCAACTCACCTGATGGAAAGCGACGTTGTGGCCGAAGATGAAGTACGTAGATATAGAAGGTTCTTATTCATTCTGGCCTTGAAGAGTCTTCAAAACTATAACATGAGTATGGAAATAAGCAAGGCATTCCAAAACAGACAACAAAAACAATGGAATAACCAAATAAAACAACAAAAGAGGTATACTTTTCAAGTTGTGGCTGGTAAAGTTGTGTGTAACTAGGTGCTGAGTTAAAATTAATCATGAGGATTGACATATTTTACATAGAATACATTTTAACTCAAAAACAAGTATAATGTAAAAAAAAGATAAAAAAAAAGCCTAAATAAATAGCTGGTACCGAAATCTTCAAACGGCTGTATAGATTTTCATGAATAAGAGCATCCTCGATCAAATCACCTTTCAAACAAAAATAACTAAATCAAAATCGGTTCAGGTGTTTGGGAGCTACGATGCCACAGACAGACACACATACATAATTATGTATGTGTGTCTGTCCTATCCTGTGTATCCTACTAATACATATTATAAACGCGAAAGTTTGTATGTATGGATGTTTGTTCCTCTTTCACGCTGCAACAGAACAACGGATCGACTTGATTTTTTGCATGGGTATAGTCCAAGAACCAGAGAGTGACATAGGCTACTTTCATCATCATCATCATCATCACCATTTTTCATCACTACGCGGGTGAAACCGCGGGGCGCAGCTAGTAACTTATAACACTATAACCCCTCTTATTGCATCGGCGGTTAAATAGAGCAGGATAACTAAAATATCGTGGGTAAAGTACAGTTTCTGTTTTATCAATTTATTGAGGAGATACTTAAAACTTTGTCTGGAAAATACTTTGCTGTTCTGTAGGTACGATACCTACTTATAAAGTTTCATCATCACGATTTCAAAAAGTTGAAGCTGCCGTTTTTAAATTAAACGAGGTTACAGCCTACCTAAAATGATCATACCTACTTGAATAATAAAACACGTCATGTTTCTTTGTTTGTGAGGTTTTTTTTGAACAATACTAATAAGTATAATGTTGGTAAATTTTATCATTAAATTATAATTTACTAGCTGCGCCCCGCGGTTTCACTCGCGTAGTGATGAAAAATGGTGATGATGCTAATGAAAAGCCTATGTCCGTCTCCTGGTTCTAAGCTATCTCCCCACCAATTTTCAGCCAAATTGGTTCAGCCGTTCTTGAGTTATAAATATTTTACTAACGACTTTCTTTTATACTAGTAGGCCGCCCCTGCTTCGCACGGGCGAAACCGGGATATATAGCCTATGTCAACCGGGGATAGTGCAGCATCCCAACAGTGAAATAATTTTTCAAATCGTTACAAACAAACAAACAATCAAATCTTTCCTCTTTATAATATTAGTATAGATAAATATAGATAGATTTACACTAGCTAGACATACACGGGGTTCTTTTCTAAGGGTTTTTGTAATTGTGATACGAGTTATTTGTACCTGGGCGACCGAGATTCGATCGGTATTTAAAACCTTATCTAAATACAAAATTTATTAAATCGTTAGAGCCGTTTCTGAGATACGCGAAATAAATGTATATACAAGAATTGCTCGTTTAAAGTTATAAGATTTAATAAACATAAAATATGAACTAAAACTAATTAAAAATAAATTACCGTAAACTAAACAAAAAAACTAATCTAAAAGCCTCATGGTGGAAGAAACAACAGTGGCCAGAATGCTTTACACAAAAGGCATAGTTTTAACATTGTGGCGGGAAAAGTTAGAGTGCTTTTCATGAAAGAAGTCCCACGGCAAACCTTCGACCAAAATAAAATGAATGTACGGGCCCAGAAGAAGCGCATTTTTGAAGATTATAAATTGAGCACCGGCGCTCACTTCGTTTCAGTCGGTCTATCGTAGAAAGTGCGACACGAGTGTATTCTTACATGATAGCGAAACATCTGACCAAATAAAATTATGCCTTCGTGTGCTTTACGGAAGTGTAAATACACAACAAAAAACCGCTATCTATTATTTGTAACAAATATACTGGTTGTACAATTTGTACATGGTTATAATTAGGTGTTGAAGTAAATGTCCAATGGTTTTGACTTGTTTTCACTGAGCAAGTCCATTAATTTTATTTTGGTCGAAGCGGCAAAAAGCGGAACTAAATTTCCATGTTGGTGTTGTTTGTGTTTGAATGCTAGTGAGATTTTATTAATTTCCCATCGTTAAAGAGTCGTAGTGCTGCTCGAAAAATGATACTGATATGCGATGACAGCGCTGGCAGCCGCCAGACGCGTCACTTCTTTCATGAAAAAAATTAAAAAATTCCATGCCGAGTTGCCAAATTTAATCAGGTATTTGATTAAATTTGGCAACTCAGCATGGAATTATTTACGACTTCGACCAAAATAAAATGAATGGACTGGCCGTAACCATTGAACTTGCTCAGTAAAAACGAGTCAAAGCCGTCGGACATATACTTCAACACCTAATTATAAAAATGTACAGTACATTTGTTACAAAAAATAGCTATACTAAACGCATTACCATCTGAGTCGTCAGGTCATAAATCATTGCTCATTTCATCTCGCTCGCACCTACATGTCATATCTGTCTATCTCGCTCGCACTTACAGGTCATAAGGTATGACGTTTATTGCTCGACGACTCAGTTGGTAACGCGGTGACTATAGCTGTTTTTTGTTGTGTATTTACACTTCTGTAAAGCACACGAAGGCATAATTTTGTCAGACGTTTCGTTATCATGTGACAATAGATTCGTGTCGCACTTCCTACGGCTAGAGAACGACTGAAACGAAGTGAGCGACGGCGTTCATTTTGTAATCTTCAAAAATGTGCTTCTTCTGGGCTCGTCCATTCATTTTATTTTGGTCGAAGATTTACGAGTAATTTAGCAACTTTTTGGTCTACAGAGAGAAAACAAGAAGGGCCAGTTAGAAGTCACCCTGCTGTACACAGCCAGCGAAGACGGTCTCAATGACATCGTCCAGCTCACAGTAAACCGACTACGTTGCAGCGTACAAACTATGCAGGAGCAGGAACAGTTCAAAGGTAACTATAAATCAGGCTAACTAATGAGATCGGTCCTCCTTAAAACCCCTTCAGACTACGTTATTTTTTATTGATTGACAAAACTCTCACTATGTCGTCGGTCCATCTAGTGGGCGGTCTACCTACGCTGCGTCTTCCGGTTCGTGGTCTCCACTCAAGAACCTTTCGGTGGTGAGAGTCGCTGGCATCCTGTGGATGCAAAATGCGGGCTGTCGTTCAGTGTGGAGGTTAAAGGGGGAGGCCTATGTTTAGCAGTGGACGTCTTCTGGCTGATGATGATGAGGTTCACAAAACTGGACATACACATTTTAAAAATTGATTTTTTTTTTGTGCACGTTTGGGACGAGGGAAAAGCACTTAAATTGCATGACCATCACGCTCAGATACTAGTTTGTGTAAATTCGGTTCGAGTCGACTAAAGGAGCGAGTGATATATAATTATAGTCAACCCTGATGAAGTTTTCACTTCTGTTGTGTGGTCTTAAGCACTTTTTTTAGAGTTGGTCTCATGTTTCTTATATTATTATGAACAACTTATATTAAGTTTACCAAGAACTAATAATTATATGAGCTGCGGCTCAATGCTTACCCTGCTAGGCCGAAGGCTAGAAGAAACCGATTCGCTCGTGATTTGAAGACACCCAGATTGTGACTAACGGGGAACACCCATTCAGGCAGCCACTGTAGATAGATAGCGAAGTCTGAAAGGTTCTCAAGACCATGTATCACGTAGTCGGAGGGTATCGTTAGACTCTGTAAGGCGGCTTAATATCACACGACACCGCCGCTGTGTGCTCTTGGGATTCTACGCTACTTAGAGTCAAGAGTTGGCTGGCGCCGACGCAAAATTTATAAATTGTACGATACGGTCTATAACTTCTTTTCTAATAATGAATGGAGATTTCTGATTAGACATATTCAAAGCATTCAACCATTAGGTTATAGCCTGGACTTACATTATGTATACTATAGACCTACGGAGCATAAATTCGGCAGTTGCTCTCATAGTAAAAGCTGTTCATAATGATGAGTACTCAGAACCCCTTTCGGCTTAGTATATCCTTTCTGCGTAACCTTGTAGGCATAGAAAAACTAATCCCTCCTGCCCATTTTCTATCGGACTGCCAGAGCGGGCACAAAAAATCGACACCGCTTTATGGTTGGTATTCCGAAAACCCGAACAAAGCGCTTTGATTCCACTTATATTGTGCGAACTGCTAGTCTGTGGAATGCGCTGCCTGAATGGGTGTTCCCCGATAGTTACAATCTGGGTGTCTTCAAATCACGAGTGAATCGGTTTTTTTCTGGGCAAGCGTGCTCTACCGCAGACCGCATCATGGCGTAACATCAGGCAAGTTGGCGGTCAAGCGCAAGCCTATTAATTATAAAAAAAAAAAAATTGAACGGCTCTCAAGGCATTTTTGTAAGAAATTAGTTGTAGCCAGTTGCACCCATATAAACGAAACGTTAGTCATTCGAAATCAGGTAGCAACTGTGATGCGGACAAAGAACTTCCAAAAAAGGTAAGGTCCAAGTTCTTTGGATGCGGAGTTCGACGCGTTTCCATAAATAAGAATGTTCAATCAAGGTTCTGTCATAATGCCTGGTGACAGGTTTTCCTTCTCATTTCCGTTCTATTTACTGTTCTTTTCTGTGAGAAAAACCCCTGTGAGGTGTTAGGTAAGGTTAGGGTTAGGCGCGTTTTTGTGGAATTAAAAGACTCACGGGGTACGGAAAACTAACATCGCCAAACACAATTTGTTATGCAGTTCAAGTCAATTACCTTGTTTATAATTTACGTGGAGTAAATAACTTCTGCGAGTTCATTCATAACAATTTTCCAACTCCCCGTTACGCGGTGCTTGCCTCTTGTTTACTAAGTAGGAGAGAGCTGTTGACGCAACCAAATTGCGATGCGAACTTAAATTTTCTCTGAAGAGAAGCCAGAGTTGTGAATGAGCGTTCAGAGCGCAAATCTCTTCCATTTAAATTAATTTGCCTAATATAGTCTCCACTTTGCTAGGTTGTGGAAAGCTGGTGTTATTTGAAAAGTTTGATTTGGAAATAAACTTGAGTTTCTGAAACAAATAAACTAGTTTGCTAACTGGGGCTGTTAATAGAGTATTTTAAGGTCGGCAACACAGACCTATATCCAAGTAGACGGCACAAGTCGGCCTAACTTGCATGTTATATTTCTAATATAATTACGATAAATGGTCGTAATTAAGTCCGGCTAAAATCAATCTGCTCAATCGGTGCCGCGACAACACGTGTCAGTTTGAAACGAAAATGGGTAATTGTGCAATACTGAGTTGTAAGTAACCACAAATAGAGTTAACTGACAGAATAAAGATATTTCTTTCCACAGGTAAGTACTTTTAGGTACGAAAACTTTGTCACGCTTAGTTTTCATACATTTGGACCGCTTGTGAAGTCTATTTAGATATAGGTCTTTGGTCGCCAACGTATCTGTGATGCCCCTGGTGTTACAGGTATCCAAAGGCGACGGTGATAGCTTACAGTCAGGCGGCCCGATAGCATGTTTGCCACCTACGGTATAAAAAAACAGTATCTAAACTAAAGTACGCAAACAACTATATAGATAGTGTAAGTCAGAAACGGAAGTTACCATAAATATTATATAAAGCAACCGGTCAAAGTTTGGTATCCTTGGCTAGGATAATATACACACTGAGCTAACCAAAAACTAAAACATTAACTTAAATCTAAGTTAGTTTGATATTAGATACCCTGGGGTGCTAGGTTTTGCACAAGTTCTTTGATTAAAAGTGTTAATAACCAATGTTGTAATTAAAGTAGAGACTTATGGCCGCGTAAATATTACTAAGAAAATACCAACGGAGGGCTTAATGGTGACTATTAATCTTGTAAGTAGACTGTAAAAGTGGATGTTTATGTCGGAAAAAAACGTCTTAATTTACTTAGCGATGTAAATGACACGTATAATGAGTTTAATTTAGAAAAGTTGGAGGTTTTTCTTTGTAGTATGTCGTGGTAGAATGTTGATAAGCTGTGAACATAATAAACACCATTAAAAGCCTATTAGCCCGGGCCCGCTCTTATCAGTTTTGGCGTAACAGCTGTTCAGCTCGTTAGACGTAGATAGTAGATCTCCCAGTAGAACAGACAGTTCAAACATTTGTCTAATCACAAAATAATTTTCTCGTTCCAGCTCCATTATACCTGAAGGCTACGATCCTGGAGGCAAACAAGGCGGAGTGCTATTGGAAAAGCGATAGATTCGTCCCCGCAATATCGGCCAGATGGGACCCTAAATCCTCCACCGTGAAGTTGACAGTTTTCAAAGCTAGCTTAGATAAAGTCAGCATTTACATCAGCCTCGGGTGCAAAACGAAAATGGCTAAGAAAGAAATATTGGGAAAGGCTACGATCGACGAAAAATCTCCATACTCTGACAGTTGGAAGGAGTGCTTTAGGAAACCCGGGGTACCGAAAACTTTTTGGGTCAATTTCGAATGAGGTTTCTCTTAATTTAAACAAGGCAATTTGTTAGATGATTCTAGCGCCCATATACGAGTAAACCGAAAAGCTAACTTTGCAAAGTATATAGCTTTGTAATAGGTAAACGGTATTTAGTCCTTTCTACTTTTAAAATTTTGGACTCGATCGGTAAAAACAAAACACCGCTTATCAATACCGAATAACTCCCTCGAGGGTCGAACACAACTTACGCAACAACCTGTAAGTACTGGGAAATATTGTTAGCAGTGATGGGGTTGGGCCCTAATCTACCATGCTGGCCCAGTACGTGTTTGTGAATATCATTATTACATTTCTTTGAACTTTTGAGGTTCTTGGACATACCATACAGTTTCCTCGCGATGTTTTTCTTCACCGTCTTTGAGCGATAACATCGAAACTGCACATAATTTATATTTGGTGCTAAATAAGTCATCGGTGCAGAGGATCGAACCAGGTGCCGCCAGATTGTAAAGCGCACATGCTACCGCTCGGACTATCACTCATTTAGTTTAGCACTTAGATATTATTTGCAATTATGAACACTTTTATTGACACACTTTCTCATTAATGGCATTTTGTAGAGTTGTGAATAATTAATATAATTATGCTAATGTTTGTAACTTAAATTAATATAATTTAATTTGAGTTCTCATTTTATTTATTGATATTATATTTTATAAGCTGCAATGACAACAATTAGACAAGTTGTATTTAATGTGACACTTTTTTGTATTGTTTATGTTAATTTTAAAAACTTTTGATTAGTTGAATTGAATAGTTTTGTGTGTTGGTAACATCATTAATACTATTTTTAATGTGTTTTCATAGATTGATTATAAAAGCTTTAATAAGTAATATTTTTTGTTATTTAAGAACCTCCCCTGTTAATTAAGGGGCCTGTATACCCTCTGCAGCTTTCTCTCTCGCACATTTTCATATTATTGAAGATATAAAATCAATGAGTGTGAATTTCCAAAAAGTAACAAAATCATGTCATGGTGTCTATCGTGCTGTAATGATAATGTATACATTTCATAATTTTCAAAATGATAGTGAGTTTTAAACTTTCGCGATTTGAATGTTTTAAATGTTTATCGGGACTTATCACGTATTATTTTGTTTAGGTAAAAAAATAAGTTTGTGTTTCAAAATGATGTCATAACATAAAATTTCTAACAATTATGTACTAGGCTTAACCATCAATTTGTGGCATAACTATGTATACATATTTTTGCAAGCCGGTCGCGCCTATTATTTTTTATGATTTATCTTGTATACCTACCTTAATCTGACTAATAGATTTTCAAAGATAATATAACCACTTGATCGCGCCTAAAGTCGAAATTTGGTTTTGCACGAGTCGTCGGAGGTCGGTTTGCGCTTGTGATTGGAGGCTCAAAAGTCATTCATCAAACAATAAGCGCCTAGGTTTGGCCCGCTCGAAAAAGATTATGCAATATGTTTAGAGCTATGCCATCGCAATAGAAAGTTCCACTGAGGTTCTCACAACATGGGCCTAGAGTGTGCCTAGAGCCTTATTGCCATACATACTGTGGGAGAGCCATGCCAAAAACGAAACGTAAAGTAATTTCTTATATCAAATAAAGTGTTTAAGTTTACCTATAGCATATGAACGGAAGCTGCCTGCCTACGGAAACTTATTAGTGAATTATTAATAACCATGTAGGTATACATATAGGGTTACGTGAAAAGAGTGTATTAAGACGAAAGGGGTCCATAAAACCCAACATAAACAACTTTTACTATGCCCTGATATCGCGAAAAATATATCAGCTGTTCCACACGTTTTGGAACGTGTTTCTGAATGGTCGTTTTAGGCACATTTTTTTCCCGTGTTTTCAGAGTTGCTTCCATAGTAAAAAAATCATAATGATGGGTACTAATGGTAGTATGGTCCCCTTTCGGCTTAGTAAACCCATTCAGCGTAACCCAGAATACCTATTAGCATAGTGGATATCATTAACATTAAATGGGTCCTTTGGGTAAGTATAAGAGTCTATGTTCCTTGGTATAAGCTGTGGTATAAGTAATGAGTTCCCAGTGCGGAGACGCAAAAAAAAATTACAAAAAAATTGCACTGTTCGTTAAAATAGACACAGTATTCATTTATTCATATTGACTTTATATTGAAAAGCATAAGTTAAGCTGCGGTAAGCGGTTCTAATGCAGCGTCAAGCATGCTGACAAGGAACCCTTATAAATTCGTTCTGTCCGTCCGTCTGTCCAATTTTTTTAGAACCCAACTTCTATAGTTATTCGTGTTTTATTATGTGGATTATTAAGTTCATTGGTGTTGCTGTGAGTCACTTAGTGTGCGTGAAAAATTAATAAATGAGCCGTACTTACAGTGGTTTAACGGTAGGTACCTATAGCGAAAAACACAAAGACATTGAACACGAATGATAATACCTGTACTAAGGCATATCTCCCTTTTTATATGATCTGTGGTTTGATTTTTAACCGCTCGCTTTAGTTTCGCACAAAAATATCATACGAAATAAAAGATATTCTATTGGTAGTTCGTGGGACAGTCGCAACTGTCGCAAGGGCAGCCAGGACCCAGGACCCAACCCAGGATTTTCTTGTGTGGGGACTGGTGCAATTGGGGGAAAACGTAAATTATTTATTGCAGCATTCGGGTAAACTTATGCGTTGTATAGTAAACCATACTAAAATGGGAGAAAATCTTTGAGGAGGCCAAGACTCACGCCAAATGAAGTAGGTGAGTACTAGACTTGTGCATCACTTTCTGTGTTTAAATAAGTAGGTACTACATAACAAGTTAATAGCTAAAGAAACGGAAACTGCGTAGTAATCGCAACTATCGAGCGACTTCAACTGCATTTCACGTCACCTCACGACCTATTTCCTGCAATTGAAACAGAATCTAAATGCACGTTTCTATTTTGCAAGCACATGGCACAGGTGTTCGAGCGACTGGCATCTCACCAGTACAAGTTGGTCTATTATGTAGTAAAGTGCCTGCACAAAACTAGCAAGCAAATGTTTCTAGCTATTGTAAGGCGCTGAGATACATTTCGCTGGCTCACTATTACAAGGTTCTATGTTATTTTCTTACACGTTCTGTAATTTCAATTTACATTAACAATTAACATATATAACATATTACATATAACATAATTAACAAGGGAGATATGCCTTAGTACAACTATCGTTCGTGACCAAATGTCTCCATTTTTACCGACTTTATAAAGGAGGTTATCAATTCAAATGTATGTTGTAGGTTTTAGGCTTGTTACGCGATTACTCCTCCAATTTAGAATTGTTCATTAAAAAAGGCAATATCCCCTGTAAGTACGGCTCACTTTACCAACTAATTTAACGCACTAATTTTGACGCACACTCAGAAACTTGTAGCGTCACCAATAAACTAATAGCCCATAAGCAAAAAGCGGGCTACAAGGTCGTCTGCTGGGTGCTAAAGGCATCAAACCGGATTGAGGGCAAATATGTTCGCACCCGCCTCGCCAATTCAGCGTATCTACTTTGTCTGATATGAGGTGCCACTCCAAGATTTAAGCAAAATGGAAATGCAGAATTATGTTCAAAAATAATTGTATACCCCTCAATCTAAGTAATAACAGGTAAAGCTACATTCGAGGGGGTAGATTTATCACACCATTTATTTATCTGTCTGTAGCTAAGTTGCTGTAACGAGACGTGAGCCGGCACAAGACAGCCTCATCGCTAGGCAAGGCCTGAATAGAGTACGTATTTTATCAGCAGCTAAAAGAGGATTTTATCTGACATTTTCTTTTGTATAAAATATCTTCTCAAAGATTAAGGATAACAAGCTTGAAAATCAAGTGCTATTTTTTACTTGCTTAGTCATTTCGCGACTTTATAAAGTAGTCAGGACATACAGCAAAACGTGGATGAGATATAAGCAGTACCGGTGTTCTATTATCGATTAACCGTTGTATATACATTATAAGGTGGACCGATGAAGGCTGAAATGATGATGATAAAAAAATCAAGATGATGAAGTGCATCAAGATACAATTCCTATAGAGTCACAATCTCTCAGTGAAAACAGTCAAAAAAACGTCCGAGCGTCATTGTACATACATTGTATCCATTATATATTTCACAATGCCACATTTATTCCAATTTAGACATTTCTAGCGACCTGCCCACCCGGCTTCGGTGTAATTTACGTGCCAAGCCGGGGCGGGTCACTAGTTATATATATAAACCTTCCGTGAAAATTTATCAAACTTATGGTGAAAACCGCATCAAAATCCGTTGCGTGGTTTAGGAGGACTTAGCGGCCATACAGACAGACAGACGCGGAAAGCGACTTTAATTTATACTATGTAGAGATAGAGAAGATGTAGAAAAGAG
Organism: Agriopis marginaria; assembly: GCA_932305915.1. Classification (NCBI taxonomy): domain Eukaryota; kingdom Metazoa; phylum Arthropoda; class Insecta; order Lepidoptera; family Geometridae; genus Agriopis; species Agriopis marginaria. The sequence continues at coordinate 10,236,603 of OW029922.1, forward strand.
ATGTCGCTTGCATATTGCTCAACATTAGTTTTTTTCTGGGCAAGTGCCTTTATTAACTAAACAAAATACAAGCTAAAACTAAAACTACATATACAGTTAGACTGCCCATAGACCGTTGAAGGTCTAAAGACAATCTAAATGCTCAAGCCCACTACCAGTTGGCAGCGTACCCAGCATGCTGGCGGCATTACCACGTTGAATGGCAATGCTTATGCGTTGAGCCAGAAACACGCCAGCATTTTGGTCACGCGTCGCATTAACCAGGCGCTCTGAAAGATTTTTGAAAATGAGGTGAGCTCCCGGTCCCCAAGGGCCCAATGTCTCGACCCCAAACGCCTCAAATATATAACCACTGCCGAGGTTAGCATATTTGCGTCGCTTGTGCTGCTCTGCCGAATTGGCAGCCGCGCCAGCCCTACCCTGTGTCTCAGGAAGATGTGACGGCGCCAAAGTATCGACACAAGTTGCGTCCCATACAAGGGGCCGCCCCAACCTCCAGGGCACAAGTGTCATACCGTCAGGCCTCCTTCCATCGTCGCGCGCAAGACCACTCGGTTCGAGCACAGCTGCGACATTGGCGGTGGAAAGAGCCCTGCGTATGATGTCGTTCAGGCTAGCGTGTCGGCCAATACGACCAGCGCTTCTCGAGCAAGAGAGACCATGGTGACCGAGCTGGTCAACAGCAGTACCACACTGACAGCGATGGGCCTCACAGCACCTTGCACCCAAGCGTAAGCTGACAGCTAGACGAAATGCGGTTGGATCTAAAAGGCTACCCGTGTTAAAAGAGGGCATAGCTTGCAACCAAAGTCCCGATTCCCAAACAGAGACAGCAAGAATACGAGCGCGATCTGCAACACTAGGACACGTATCTAGTAGCGATTTCCGTGCTAGTTCGCAGATCGGCCGATCCCACAGTCTCTGGGAAGACAACTTCCTGGGAAAATCGGTATTTGGACAAGCAAGCCTCCAAGCATTCATTGCCTCTTTCGAATGAGATACAACTACTTCGGAAGGGCCTAAAGAGGGTGCAAGGATTTTTTCTATTAATTTATGAGTACTATGAAATGAGGACAAGAATGCCGGTAACGCAACACTTGAAATTTGGCGGACCCCTAAGCCTCCTAACCTTACAGGTAGTGAGGCTTGTGACCATGTCCTGTCACTCAAATCAACATTCAAAACCGATATTAGAGTTTCCTTTACGACATTGTCTAAGCTCGAAAGGAGCTCACCGTGTTTCCACAGTGGACTACATCGTAAAGTGTACATAAATTTAGGAACAAACAAACAGTATCTGATAATTGTAAACGCCATATGGGCGTTAATTTTTAGTAACCTGTCGGAAGAACCCATAAAATTTTGAATTTTTTCCTCAACAAAAGGTGAAAAGGACTCATCTAATATCGGTGAACCCAGGAGTCGGAGCGAACACCTGTCTAATGATTTTATATTGGGAGCTAAATCATTGAATTTTTCAATAACCACATTTTTATCCGGACATGAATCGCAAACAAAAAGTTCGCATGTTACATTAGTTAGTTGTCCGCTATGTCATCGTAGCTCGGGCATCGCGCGGCGTTGTAGTCGGATCGCGGTTACCTTGTAACTAACCAAAAAGTCTGCGCAATTCGTAGAATGCGCTGAGTTTTGGTTAGGACATTTTTTTGGCACGATTGTGACTCTATATGTATAGTATCTCGATGCATGGGTAGCAAACTAGCTAACGGGCAGCATATGGATACCTATATCACCAGGGGCATCACACCGACCGACCCTTAAAAGCTCTATTAACATCTATTTATATCTCTATAAGGCCCTTCAAACCTTTATATATTATCTAGAAGAAGGCATCCTAAGAATGTATGTAATTTGTTTGTTCTACATTTAATTTATTGAGTGAAATACGAGCTTTTCATAACGTCTCCAATTTAAAAACTAGGGTACGCAACAATCAATATAAATAATTTCTGGTAAGATACGCTATACTATTTGTTGATACAAATTACTTAAAGATGTTTATGTTTGCTAAGAACTTATGTTCTTAGGTAAATATAATCTTTCAGTCGACTATTTTCATCTATCTGGAAGTATCTACTTCCGACAGTTATTAAGTTACGGAATTAAATAGGAACTTTAATAAGTACAAAATATCCACGTAGCTTCAATAAAAAAAAAAGATAAATCTACGTTTCGCCACCAACTCGCCAGATGGTAAGCGACGGTGTGGCCGAGGATGGAATACGTTGAAGTAGAAGAAATCTATTCATTCTAGACTTGAAGATGCCTAGATTGTAGTAGTCAGGAAGCAAGGAGAACGGCAAGGAGTTCCATTCTTGGGCAGTACTTATAATTAATGACGACCCAAATCGTTGGTCCCCCATCTCTTACAGAATTATAAATATTATTCTCTTATCTCGTGTCTACCTGTGGCCACTGCAAAATGTTCGGAACGTCAGCAATTAAAACAATGTAAAATAAACATGATACAATCCTACAAAAGTGTTTAATCTACCTATAATTACCTATAAGTAGTTAATAGCTAAGGTATTGTATACACATTGTCGAAAACCAGCCACATAAAAGATAATGCGAACGCGATGCTTCGCACCCTTCAACTTCGCTGTTTCAATAGAGTACTTATGTACCTCCCTGTTATTCAGGATTAAGTTTCTGTCGCTGTAACTTAAGTGCCTTGAAGTAGGTAAGTATTAGGTATGGTTAGATATAATAGGTATAGAATAGATGAATGTGTTATAACTACGATTACCTACTTAGAGGTCATGCAGATAATGTTACTGTTCGAAATTATTAATGAGCTCAAATAGACTAAGTAAGGTTGTTAAATAATATGGTCAAGTTTTATGTATCCAGATCAAAAGAGCGGCTGCTGAAAGAATGTGTGTGACCGGTGCTATAACATTGTAAAAAATTTAATGAAAACAGTTAATTCTGATCACTTTTATAGCTTTTTGAATTTAAGATTGTAGTTGGTAGTCAATATATTTCAGTAAAATATTGAAATAAAATGTTTTCATTCAGATTTTATCAATTTTGTTGGAGCTGTCAGACGCATTCTCGCAGCGGCCAGACCTTATCAGAGTTAGGTATTGGCTTCCCTGAAGCCTCCTACATGACCGTTGACATGTCTGTTCTGTTAATAAAAAAAACAATCACTGCGGTCATTAAGTACTTAACATTATGGGCCCATGACTCCATCGAATTAAATCACTAATAATGTCATCCAGAAATAGAAGGATGTCGTAAGGCAAACTGGGCTAACTACCCCGAGCAGCAAGCAAATACCATGTGTATAGTTGGTGGTCCCAGAGGGGCACAAATTTCAAGTTTTTGCCTATTTGGAAAAAATTAAGCATTTTCGTATTCTTCTCTACAAACACTTTTATTTGATACCCACATCATGATGGTAGATAAGAACATTTCTCCGCCATCTTAGGGCGTCCGCCATATTGAATTTATCATTTAGAACCAAAGTGGGAAGACAGTACCAACAAACCCAAACTCAACGGGGTTACGTTGTTTCGGTTAGGAGTTCCTATGGCCACCCTATGTCTTCATCATCAGACCAGTGGGCTTACTCTTGAGCTTGACACTCGATTCCAATCGCAACCCGGGATTGGGATCGAAAACATGACATTTGGTACTCTTCAACCGCATCAAGAGTACCGAAAGCGTCGAGTTGCGTCGATTCTATTTAGTTCCATAAAATTCCACTATTATCGGTTCCAATCGTGCGCTAGTTAGTTTAGAATTCAAGAGTACCAAAATGGCATGTTTTCGATCCCAATCCCAAACTACGATTGAAATCGAGTGTCAAGAGTAAGCCCACAGCTCGATGGTACCATAACATTGCATTGTCACAGAAATTACATTTATTTACAAGAAAAATATTCAAAACACAGTATTTAAAAACTAAAACGATCACTACCTAATTATTATAAACAAATAAAAATAAAAATAATTAATAATACTAATCTAAAAGCCCCTCGGTTGAGGGAAAAGTGGCCAGAATGCTGGCAGCATTGCCACGTTGGATGGCAATGCTAATTTTTTGATCAAAGTAGGCGCCAGCATTCTGGTCACATGTCGCCTCCATCAAGCGTTTGGCCAAGTCCCTATATAAATCATGGGCGGCCGGCCACGGTCCTAAAGTCTCGACCCCAAACGGCACAAACATGTACGCCCTGTCTAAAAATCGATATTACTTATTATTATAATGCTATTACTAATTTTTTTATGTTCGGCCTTCGCTTTCAAGAAATCTACGAAGCGCTTTGATTCCACGTTTATTATGCGAACTGCTAGTCTGTGGAATGCGCTGCCTGAATGGGTGTTCCCCGATGGTTACAATCTGGGTGTCTTCAAATCACGAGTGAATTGGTTTCTTCTAGGCAAGCGTGCTCCAACGTAGACCGCATCATCGCTTATCATCAGGCGTGATGGTGGTCAAACTCAAGCCTATTATTTATTATAAAAAAAACTACTGGGCTTTATGAAATCAAGACTAAGCTTAATTAAAGTTTGTACCAGAAAATCTACGCAATAAAAGGGTGCTGTAAGCCAATGGCAGGAAAAACATTTCACAGTGAAATTTGTAGCTCCGTTCACGTTATCCCACTTATCCCTGCACACCTTTTCCAGGAAGCGTATCCTACTACCTCGTATCCCATATTATTTGGTTGATCGGAGCTATTTTTTACACGCATGGAGTCCCAATAATACCACTGTCTGCTAGCGTACGCATTCTCAAGGGACCTTATTTTTTTACCTTGTTTGTTTATTCGAAACTTGAATGTATTTATTGTTTTCACAGACGTTGACTGAAGATGCGTTAAAATAAAAGCGGATAAATAATGTTCATGAATAGAAAATGTCTTAAAATTTAGCAGCTGGAATATTAGGTTATTTTCAAAGAGCGAATTCCAATGGTTTCTGTTAACTTTGGTTTTGATTATTTCGGAGGTTGGTTTCAGCCTTCTACCGCATAATAATAAATATTTTACGAAAATATCCATACATAAGTTGTTTTATTGTCAGAGCACTTAAATATATATATAAAAAAATATTATAGCAGCATTTTTGTACTATAATGTGTAAAGTTTATTTTTAAACATCCCAATACACCCTCATCTTTCTTTGACATTTTAAATAATTTTAGTATACACTGTGTACCCGCGTAGATTACTTCTTATATAACATCAGCTATATGCTAGTGAAAGTCCCGTTAAAATCGGTCCAGTCGTTTTGGAGTCCATAGGGACATACGCACATTGATTAATATTCATATATGTAGGTATATAGATTATAGGTGCCAAAAAAACTACACTTTTTGCACGAGTGCTGTTTTAGCCACACGCGGGCAAAGTTTCTTCTCGACCTGTGTGCGAGTTCGAATACCAGCATCAGTCCAGCTACCAACGATATGTTGATTTGATTTTACAAAAGTAGCAATTTCTAGAATGCTTTGCGTCAACTTTCTGATGGGCTTTAGTCCTAAGTAAAAAAAAAAAAATATGTAGTAAGTTATAAACGCTGATTTATGGTAATATTAAAACACTGCTTTAAACTATCACGGTTCACTACAGTTTAATACATAAAATCTAATACAATAACAGGGCTTAAGTTGTGGATAGAGCTCGCGATAGGTATTTCGGCGCAGTTACGTCACGCACCATGTTCACGGGCAGACGGAAAAAAAAACCAACCTATTTTTGAAAATTTTTGCAGGTAGTTAGCAAAAAGTTAGGTGCAGACAAAACGTTTTACCCTCTTTCTTAGTTCTTATTTTCACGGCTATCACTGGAACCATTACCATAATTTACCAAGTTATTGTTACGATTTACCCCGATTGTTTTATTTCACTCTTTAGCAGTAAACACATGGATGTACTGAAGTCGCATCATCGCTTATGTTTGTTAACTTGACAGATTGATGATATCATTCACTCGATTGGTTTCAGACCCTGAGCTATCAACCCGTGACTAAGAAGATTCAAGCACTGAAATTGGTGTCAGTAGAACACGTCGATGTCATTTATTAGACTAAACATTGGGAGACAAAAATCATTGGAATAATAATGTAGAAAACATCTGCGTCACGCACAAGATAAATTGAGAACAATAATCGATCGCTGTAGTAATCGATTTCCTGAAGGCGCTTTCGTATAAGTAATGCTATATTTGCTTTAGTAGAAAAAAATAAAAGAAATAAAATAGGTGCCACCTTGACGTACTACCTACTTAAAGTGCGAGCAACAAGCGAGTGACGAATTTTCCTAAATTAGGGTTTAATGAAGCCCTCAATGTGGAATTTTAAAACGTAAACGAATATAAAACGCGGTGAACGCGGCGGCAAAATATTGCCTGTCATTTCAAATTTTGACTTTCGTATAGCGACTTTGTGACGTAAAATGTAGATACCAAAAATCGGAATATTGTCTAATATTTTGATTCGTTCGATCGATCGAATAAAAAGTTTCATTTAAGTGTAACATCATTTTAAATTTAGTTATTACCTAGGTACAAGGTAGATAATAGTATGCTTAAGTGCGATCATACTCAGTAATAAATACTTCTGTTTTATTCAAATTACATTTCGCAATCGCGACATAGTCATTTCCTTTTTAGTGACAGTAAACGATTCAACAAGATAGCCGCACTGCCTACTGATAAGTCAAGTAAAGGTGATTTACGTTTATTACAGTTGAAATGCTATAATTAGAAAGTATTAAACTGTGGAAATAGTTATTAAACTCCCACAGATAGTGCTCAATAGTAAGAGCTAACATAAACTTAAAATGACAGTAATCTAAAAGTGTTTGAAATCCCTATAGTGATATAATATACATATTAATAGGTAATTTTATTTTTATTTTATACTAGCTGCGCCCCGCGGTTTTCACCGAACTCTGAGGCAGGGAACGCATTATATTCCTGTGCAGTTCGTATTATGAGTAATATTGGGAACGCTTCATGCGGACTTTACCAAAGTTCACGACGATGTAAGGATGGAATGACTGCCTTGATGACCTACGGCGGTAATTGTGAAAAGTAAAAATGTGAAACTTTTGGTAACATGTAATTTTAAGTTTAGTTTTCCTGGGCATGTGCCTTTATTAACTAAACAAAATACAAGCTAAAACTAAAACTACAAATACAGTTAGACTGCCCATAGACCGTTGAAGGTCTAAAGACAATCCAAATGCTCAAGCCCACTACCAGTTGGTAGCGTACCCAGCATGCTGGCGGCATTACCACGTTGAATGGCAATGCTTATGCGTTGAGCCAGAAACACGCCAGCATTTTGGTCACGCGTCGCATTAACCAGGCGCTCTGAAAGATTTTTGAAAATGAGGTGAGCTCCCGGTCCCCAAGGGCCCAAGTTTAGTTAGTACCTAGGTAGGTACAAGACATATACACAAATGCTTAAATGCGATTACACTAGCAGTAATAAATACTTACGTTTTATTCAAATTCAATTTCGCAATCGCTACATATGTCCTTTTTAGTGACAGTAAACGATTCAACAAGATAGCCACTGATAGGTCGAGTAAAGTTGATTTACATTTATTGCAGTTGAAGTGCTATAATTAGAAAGTATTAAACTGTGGAAATAGTTATTAAACTCCCACAGATAGAGCTCAATAGTAAGCGCTAGCAAAAACTTAAAATGTCAATCATCTAGTGTTTGAAATCCTTATATTGGATATATTTTGGATTGTCTTTAGACTTTCAACGGTCTGTTTTTGTAGTGTTAGTGTTAGCTTGTATTTTGTATGTAATTAGGTAATTGTTTTGCATGTAAATCTGGAATAAACTATTTTCATTTTATTTAATTTCATATTGACTAAACGGGATCATCAAAGCAGTATCGAAAACTGACTATGGGTGATATCGATACTCTATCACGTTGTTTGAACTGGTTCTGAATTGGCTCTAACTTCTCTGCAAACTTGCAATATTGAATTTCCGACATGACCAAAGTGCAGCTAATAAAATAGATGGGGTGTTTTGGGTGTAATATATAAATAGAGGAGGACATACCCGGGGGTATGTCCTAAAACTGCGGCCAGAACCACCGGAGGGTGGGCAGCAGCGTCCTGTTAGTACACGGTGAACGTACTGCGATCTCCAAGCCGCCTGCCAAGCATGGGGATTATGGCAACACCCCTCTCTAAGAGGGAGGCCTTGTTCAGCAGTGGATATTTAATGGCTGATGATGTGTGATGTGATACAGATAAACATGTTTTCAGAATATATAAAAAAATATGATATTAGTAAGTACTCACGATGCTGTTGTTATCGTGAATCATGATCGCTTACATCTCGAATCCACATAAGAGCTGAGTCAATATTATAGATAAGAATAGGTCATTGTGCTCGTTTTTATCATTTCCCAACTAATCTGTTAGTTTAATACTGGCATGAAACCCGAACAATTGAACCGTTTGTATTTCGAATTTCGATAACGTAATAACGCTCGGCGATTGGACATCGCTGGCTTAGAATAATTGGAATATGGATTCAAATGGATTCTCGTTAGGGGGTCCTGTTCACATAACAGATGCAGCTGTGGATCTACGCGCGCTCTGTAGGTACTAGCCACATATACTAACTGAGTTTATTTCATTCACGCCTTTGTTTCAATGAGTGTTAAGATCTTATATCTTATAGCCGTTAATAGAAAACTTATTGCCGCCAATCAAAAGAAAAATATGTGAAATCCTATGAAAATTTTGTTTGGGTATCACATATACCAATCTCGACCATCCACTTCCCTCAAAAAACGGATGTCGAAGATACTGCTATACAACAAACTTCGACCTCGTTAGAGTTATCCCAAACAAACATAATCCCGGAAAGTCCACGTTAAGTTGTACGAAAATTGTTCATTCATCAACTGAATTTTCTAAATTATTATAACACCGGCTTGCACTCACGATTATGTTTTTATCGGTCGAGACGATCGACCGGTTTCTAATAGCTCCGAAACCGGTCAATCGTCTCGACCGATAAAAACGTAATTGTGAGTGCAAGCCGGTGTTATAATAATTTATAATGAATCCTCACGCGAGTTTTGATGAAGTGAAATATTCTACATAGATTCTGCTTATTTTTGGTTTTGTGCGCATTACGTGAGAAGAGTAAGTACTATACAAGCTTTGGCTGCAATCGAGAATTAATGGACTCACGTATGCTTGCCTCGGCTATGCCGCAGTCCACATTATCACGTACGTTTTTGAATACCGGTGCAGTAATATGAGTGAGAAAGGATGAACCACCATTCTGGCCTAGTGTTGCCTGGTGTCATCAAAACATTATAATATGGTTCTTGAGTATACCGGTTTCCTAACGATGTTTTCCTTCGCCGCTTTTGAGCAATGGCATGGGAAAAATATTATTACCTGCACATTATACCAACCATAATTTTAACTAGTATTTATTTCATGTGCTACATAAGTATAAATGTGCTTAATTTTGGCAATTACCTTTTTTATTAACTTATTGAAGCTTAGCTCTTTAGCGCTTAGTTTGCAATATATGATTTTTAGTAGTGATTTTCCACGACCTTATTACTACCACTATTATAGACCTTTTAATGGCTGTACCTTAAACTAATTAAAACTAATGTATATATTTTTGTGCTGTTGGTCTTGAATAAAGATAAAATAAATAAAATTGCGTACCTAAGTATTAATTTGGTTTCAACCGTGAACGTTCGGGATTAAATAGCAGAATAGCAGAATAGCTAATAAAGCAATGATTTCCCGTTTTCATTTTGTTAATAGCCTGTTTCAACGTGTTGTGATCTTTTACCGCCTTGTTATTGGGGTGTCTGTGCGGATGATTAATTGAGGTCGCAAGCAAACAAATTACATTAGCTTAATGTAATCAGCAGCTTGGTTAACACCATTACGACTGTTAAAAGGTACCTACCTAATAATTATGAAGTATATTAGGAATTTGGATCGTCCAAAATATGAGAACTAGCATTCATTTTAGTACCCATGTTTTATTCAATGTGATAGGTCAGGGATGGCGAAAGTTTATAAGGGTACGTGCCATTTTCAGAGTTAAAAAAAGATGTGGCTAATACGTGCCATCAAAGAATCTTGACTTAGTGACTTATGAAGAAAGAGTAAAACTAGATGATATTTTTATAATTGGGCAAGTGCCTTTATTAACTAAACAAAATACAAGCTAAAACTAAAACTACAAATACAGTTAGACTGCCCATAGACCGTTGAAGGTCTAAAGAAAATCCAAATGCTCAAGCCCACTACCAGTTGGCAGCGTACCCAGCATGCTGGCGGCATTACCACGTTGAATGGCAATGCTTATGTGTTGAGCCAGAAACACACCAGCATTTTGGTAGATAGATAGATAGATGATATTAACTTAAACCTCTTTATTTGAAACCCGAAATAAGCATATTGTACAGAAATTGTGATATTGTACTGTTAAATGTTTATTATAGTAAAAGAAAAAGTTTGAGTGATTTTTTCTGTTTCAAATTAGATGTCAAATAACTTATATCAGTCTCAGACTTTATTATTTTTAGCAGCGAAATCTACGAGAAATCGACCTGTCTCGCGCAATCACTGGTAGCACCGTACGCAGTGAACTATATAGGTATTGTTACCTTGATGACGTAAAATGTTAACGAAGCATTTTTTTTCGATAAGGTTCATACATTTCTTAATTATTGGCATGCCCGAATTATTTTGTCTACTGCCATCAACGGCACGCGTTCCATTGGTTTGCCATCCCTGTGGTAAGTACTTTCGAGCATATTCAACGGGAAATCAGGATTTAGGTCTGTGGGCTTACTCTTGACACTCGATTTCAATCGTAATTTGGGATTGGGATCGAAAACATGCCATTTGGTACTCTTCAATCGCGCCAAGAGTACCGAAAGCGTCGAGTTGAGTCGATTTTATTTAGTTTCATAAAATTCCACCATTATCGGTTCCAATCGTGCGCTAGTTTAGAATTCAAGAGTACCAAAATGACATGATTTCGATCCCAATCCCAAATTCGATTGAAATCGAGTGTCAAGAGTAAGCCAGAGTAGTTTATATTCACTATATTACACGAGATGGTGGTACTAAGCCGAAAGCTGGTATTTTTTACACATAATTATGAACAACTTTTACTATGGGATGGGACCCAGATCAGACAAATAAAGCAGATATGGTATGGTGGCGTGACGTGTGCGAATGCATTATGCCAAAATCAAGCGTGATATCTTTTAATCGAACTCATTCCGCAAATAACCTTGCCCCTATCTATTTAATAGTAGATTATGCACTAAGGGAATAAAGCAGTGTCTTACGTCGCGGGCGGCATATTGAACCCTGAGCGTAACAAGAGACTCTAGAGTTAACTCCCGGGCGTAGCGAGGGAGATATATAGAGTCCTGAGTGAAGCGAGGGGTTCAAGCTGCCCAAGACGAAGACATGCTTTATTCCAGAGGAGCATACTCTACTTTTTACACCTACGAGACAATAAAAAGCCAGGGCTCACTGAAAATCACAGCACCAAACACCGTAGTTTGTTTCACATTCTTTATGAACGCAACTTTTTTTTTGAGTTTTGCTTTATGTGGACATTTCGATTTCGAACAAACCTCTTTACCCATATAAATAGTAATGTAAGTATTGTAATGTTTTTACTTAGAGTTTTCCACGAGTTTTCACACGAATTTGACGTTCCAAATTCAAATCACTATTCTCTAGGGAGTTTCATACAACTTTATATCCCTTAAGAGATAATGCTTTGCTTTTCGTTGAGGTTGCCTGATATGTAATTGGACGTTGTCGAGCAGGTGGTGTGAAAAAATATATAATTATGTATGTACTATGTAGTATATACCTATATCAGTACCTGGCTTAGTGTGTGCAAAAATGTCCGGAATATTTATTAATTTATTTAATAAAGAGTTACTATTTATTTATGAGCTGATTATGGCGATGCAAAATGTTGTCTGTTCGAGCGAGAGAGCGTGAAAATCCTCCATATTTTTACCTTATTTACAATCAGGATATCTATACTAGTGCCAAAATATCGGAAAGTCATAACTTGTAATAGATAGCTATATTATATTTTATCAGAGATAAAATAACTCCGTGAATTTGCCCATTTTTTAAGCTCCAATAAACATCTGGAGCAGGAAAACGTGAGCTACAGATATTTTCCACTGAAAATTTTAAACGTTGAATCTATTTTCGACAATTTTGATACACCTAATTGGGTACGCAAATTTGATCCGAAAACTGTAGTAAATAACGAATCTGCATATATTTTATGTCTTTGACTCGTGTAAACAAATCTGCTTCAGGGGGTTCTCTATTTAGTAAGTTACTAAACTTGTTGAGTTTTGAAGAAGACGAGTCCAACTTTCGCATCTATTAATTTTAGTGTACATGATTGATTAATCTGGTTCGTTACTAAACTTAATGAGTTTATGAGTCCAACTTTCGCATCTACAATTTTAGTGTGCATGATTAGTATGGTTACACGGAAAGAAAAAAAGTCTCGAATCAAGAGTATATCTATTGGTCAAGAATAATATTGTTTCATATATGGGGAAAACAATATTTTCTTGAATAAAGCAATTTATTGTTTTAGTTGATAAGCTCAAATCAACATTTTAATGTCTCATATAAAGATGATATATTATCGATAGAAGAATTAAGCAATTTCTTCATGCAAGAGGAAACGGTTTCTTGTTCTTCAAGACTCACAGTTTTCTTGAACAAAGACAGTTAAAGTTTTTGATGCATACCTATTTTATTTTTAGAGTAAGACAAAGCAATCTTTATAGAAAACATAATAATCTTCTAATAAAATAATCGAATTCTGCGCTCAGAATGCAAAAGTCTTAAATGAACAAAATCTTAGTATTAGTAGAAGATAATAGTATTTTTCAATTGAGACAATAAGCTTTATTTTAAATACAGTTTTAGTTTTAAAGCAAGATTGTGATAATTATGTTGGAGACTGTTTCATCTTGTTGAGACCGCACATCATTTTAACTTGAGAATTGGCGTTGTTTAACTCAAAACATGCTTCATTGAATGAAGATTCGATCACATCTTAAACCCAAACAACTGAATGTTAGTACAATGCAACAGTTTTTAGAAAGAAATAGCCTTTTAATTTGAATCAAAAATTGTAACAGCTTCTACTGAGAATTCTGTTGTTTGAACCAATTATAATATTTCTTAATTTAAGAAACTAAAAATTTTATACTGAATAAAATTTCTCTCCTTTCAATACTTTCTACATTTTATTTGAATAATGTCATTTACTTTTCTTTAGTATTTTAAATCTTAAGCAGAGACTAATACTACTTCTGAACTGAGAATACAGATTTTCAAGGTGAGATTATCAATGTTCTTTTCTTGAATAACCAGGGATTTCATACTAAAACTAAATTGATCTCTGTTTAAATAATAACCTTTTCTTGTCCTAAGATTTTTTTATGTCCAGTCAAGAATAAAAATATTTTTTAATTGAAAATGCATACTCTTAAGTAAAGTATTTCTTTATCTTAACCTTAAATAACTGAGAATCTTCTGCAAAGACAAAAGTTCTTAGTTCGAATAATGCCTTTTACTTGCCTTAAGAATGTTTGATTTTAAGTAAAGACTGTTGATGTTTTGATATTAAGAATGTATCTTCTTAGGGAGAGTATGGTAATATTCTTAGTCTGAATAATTGGGGGTTTCAGATCAAAAACAGATTGATCTTAGCCGAACGATTTCTGTGCGTTATTTGAAGAATATATTTGCTTATATCAAGATGTTTTGTTGCTTCAAGTAAGTAATTTCTAGATTTGAATTAATAATTCTACTTCTCAGATGAAACTAATAATTTTCTTAATTGGAAAGTAGAAAGTCTCAAAGCAAGACCATAATGAAACACAGGGTTACGCAAAAAGGGTGTACTATCCCGAAAGGGACTCATAGTACTCATCATTATAAACAACTTTTACTCCGGGGGCTACCCTGATTTCACGAAAAACCACAGCTGTTCCATACATTTCGTCGAGTTTCACTGATAGTTTTATATGGAACAGCTGATATTTTTATCGCGATTTCGAGGTTAACAACCAAGTAAAAGTTGTTCATAATGATGAGTACTATGAGCCCCTTTTCGGGTTAATACACCCCTTTCGCGTAAACTTGTGTTTCATTCTGGTCTTGCTTTGAGACTTTCTGTCATCTATGCATACAAAAGCTGAAATGCAGTGCTTATAGAGCAATACATTCTGGTATTGCTCTATAAACACTTGACACATTTGAAAACCAATACATACAACATAGCAGAATTATCAATACAATCGATTTTAGCTCGAGTTAGTTACGACTTACGCCATGGATCAATCTTATTTTAACCCTGACTTTAAATTAAAATAAGTTGTCATTTATCAACATATTTATTATTATAATACAATATTTTTAAACACGTCATACACACAATCTTAATTCTTAACTTAGGTACATACAATAAAATTACTCAAAAATAAAAGATCAAAAACATAGTAGACATACAATATTGTGGGAGACTAGTTCACTAAGAATATTTTCGAATTTAAATAATTATTTAATCATAACAAAAATAAAAAAAACTCTATTGCCCACTTTTTAGTTGGCCTTAAAGCTATGAAACGGGACTGCAGCCTTAACATATATTATTTATATTGTGGGAAACTGGTTCACTAAGAATATTTTCGTATATACATAATAATATTTGATCAACACACGAATAAAAAAAAAAACTCTATTGCCCACTTTTTAGTTGACCTTAAAGCTATGAAACGAGACTGCAGCCTTAACATAAAATATTAATACTGTGGGAGACTGGTTCACTAAGAATAATTTCGTATATACATATTTAATCAACACACGAATAAAAAAATATTACTCTATTGCCCACTTTTTTGTTGGTCTTAATACTACGAAATGGGACTGCAGCCTTAACATATTAATATTGTGGGAGACTGGTTCACTAAGAATATTTTCGAATTTACATGATTATTTAATCAAAACACGAATAAAAAAAACTCTATTGCCCACTTTTTAGTTGGCCTTAAAGTTATGAAACGGGACTGCAGCCTTAACATATTGATATTGTGGGAGACTGGTTCACTAAGAATATTTTTGAATTTACATATTTAATCAACAGACAAATAGACTTTACGAAAATTATGGTAGTTAATAGATTAAATTTTGGAAAAAAACAGGAAAATTACAAATAAATCTTTTAAAAAATAAGGCCGGAATATTAGTATGGAAATCAGTTTCCACTCTGGTTCTGTTGGTTGTGGTTCTGAAAACCACGTCAGCGTGGTTTTCACACATTATTAATATCTGAACGGTTGTTATTCACGATCCGGCCTAATATAACGTGAGTAACACCCGTTCAGATATTAATATGGTCAGGGTTTTTTTTGGCTACTTTTATTTTCCAAATGGTTCCCCGAACACACCCGTTTGGCTTATCTAACCTTCTACATAACGCCTCGCATAAATAAATATACTTACATCAATATCAACAATGAGATTCTCGATGCACTCCAGTGTCGAAAATTTTGTTTTTCTGTCGAGTCTCCCTTATGGAGGGATGAGATGACAGGAGTTTCATTTGATCTGGAACCTTCGGATCTGAAAAATAAATGCGAAAAATTATACATAGGTACTTATGTGTATGGCTAGTGGCTGACTTAGTGGCTACCATGCTGTGGTGTAGTAGATAGGTACCGAAAAAAGTATGTAACTCACCATTATCGGTTTCCTGTGTTATGCCTTCATATAAAGTTGCCAACGAATCATATTTATTTGTATTAATAAATTTCAAACTGATAATTGTATTTATAAACGTTTGCCACTTCGTATAAAAATTCAAAGAATTTTCCTTGTACTTTTCTTCGATATCCAAATTAATCTGAAATCACACCACACTGATTAATATTTTATATGCGATAGTTTGCGTGTAAGTTTGTTATCCCAATAGCACGGATTGACACACAAGCTACATTTTTAGCAGCTTCACGCACTAAGATTTACTATTATTATTTATTTATGTACTAAGATTTTAAAAATATATAAACTGTTTAAACAACACCCAGAGATTCTTGAAGAGATAATAATTTTCTTGTTTTTAGTTTACATATTGAGAATATTGTTTTTCACTTGCTTTACCACTAAATGAGTGAAACTGCTGATCAAAACTAATAAAAAAACATACCTACCTATACTCAATGCAATAATTATAGTTAGTTGGCTATACATACAAATTTGATCCCTTCAAAAATAAATGAAATACTAATTATTAGTAGGTGTAACTTACCATGTGCAGTAAAATATTCTTCAATTTTGGATTTAACCAAAAGTCTGTGGCCAATTAAAGGGCATAGCTCTTTGAGAAAATCATCACTTAGATGTTTTAGTTGGTATTGCTGAATTTCATTTTCTGGAAGAAAAAAATATATATTAATAATCAATGTCATCATCTCAGCCGCAGAACGTCCAATGCTGGACATACGTCTCCCTCATTGACTTCCTAGAGTGGTTTGAAGCGGTTTGCATTCAGCGTGTTCTTATCTGTCAGATATATCAGATATAGATAGACTGATCAGCGTGCATCTTTAATAGCTCGTCTGGCCACCTTGTCTTGTGGTGGGTCGTCCTACGCTGCGCTTGCCGGTATGAGGTCTCTATTCGAGAACTTAAACGATACTTTGAATAATAAAACTTACCTTTAAATCTGTCTATAACAGACTCCGGAACTCCCCATTTGTGCAATATAACTTCTATTGAAGTTTCATCGACAGCCATCTGCATTAATATCACAACAAACGAATAAGAAGGTTAATAATCACAAAGTAAACTGTTACACTAGAAAAAGAAACAACACACGATCACACGATTTTTTGCAGAGACAACTTACGATAGTTTTTTTGGTTCAATTCAATTCTTGGTGTACGGCGAATATGGATCACAACCGCTCTGCTTAATAAATTAGATTAATTGAAATTTATATTAAAATGTATTCGATACGATTCACAACCCCACTTGACGCGACAGGACAAATCTGAGAATAGCCGAATACAGGGTTGCCAGCTCCGAAACATTTCCCTTATAAATGGTAAAAATTCTTTAAATTCATTCAAAACATTAAACGCCTACATTTAAATTATAATCAAATCAATCGGAGCGATTAGAGAGCTCGAGTTGACAGCTCTCGGGGTTTTGTATAATATGCGCGAATGGGTGATCGATCGGTGGGCGAACTTCGGTGATCGCACGAGACTATTTGGGGCGGGCCTGACTCGTACTTGGCCCGTTTTTTTTTTGTTAGGTACCTATACTACAGATTGTGCACTATAATAATATCAAGTTTGAGCCTTGTACTTATTACCGTTTTTGATATATGAAAAATACAAAAATATCTTTTCAAATATGGTTTTTTGTATGGGACCCCTTCATTTTTGACTTTTTGTTGTTTTTGTTTAATCCACCGTATTCTGTAAAAAAAACTGCCAGCTCTATTACCTACGGTTCACGAGATGCAACCGTTTAAAGGTCAGACAGACGGACAAACACCGGAGACTTAGTAACAGGGTCCCGTTTTTACCCTTTGGGTATGGAACCTTAAATTACTAATTACTAACAGCTCGTATATTACAGACATTGTTTTAAACTATCACGGTTGTTCACTAAAGTTATATGATTATTTACGGGAATACTATACGCAGTGATACAGTGAGTGTGTTTTGTCGGGACTTGTATTTTGTTTGAGTTCGAATTCCAGTGATAACCGTAGCAAAAGACTAAGAAAGAGGGTAGATAGTTATGTCTGCACCTAACTTTTTAAATGTTCGACTAACCACCCGCATTCCTCAGTCTTCCCGTGAACATGGTGCATGTAACTGCGCCGAAATATCGGGAGCTTATTCCACAACCTTACCACGGTAAATATTCCGTAAATAATCTTATAACTTTATTACGGACATGTACAATACATGGGGATTTTACCCTGCAGTTCAAAACGGAGCGAGTATTCACTTCTTTAGTGCGTGAGGGTAGATAGACGTGCGGAACGCTATCTGTCTCTTTCAAATGAACGGTCTCAATATCTGTATTTACACTATTAGGTACACACTATAATCTACACTTCAACACACGTTTTATAAGGAGGTGAAATTTGTGAGTTTGTGTGTAACGGGCAAGCTCTGGAACTACAGGTCCGATTATAAAAAAATATTTCGCGCATAGAAAGCTTCACTATCCCTGAGTGACATATTTGGCTATGTTTTGTTCACAGCGCGGGTGAAGCCGCGGAAGAAATCTTGTGTACAATAAAGTAACATAAATGTTCAGTGAAACCAATCACAGGAATAAAAGCTGATACGTTGTGTTGTATATTTTCGGTACGTGTCAATAAATTGCGGCCAGTATTATAAACATGGATGAATTGTACGACCTAATATTTGTACCTGTATTATTGGTTGTGCTTACCTAGTCATGATTAAAAAAACTCTTTCACGAATACAAAGATACACTCTCCTCGAGTGACTTGGATTATGTTTTATTGACAACGCAGGTGAAGCTAGAGGGTTATAATCTTAAGGGTGGTCCAATATAAATTAATTATTCCACCCATAAGGGTAGAAAGCAGAGTAATCTTTTATGTTAAACAATAGTCGGTTTTTTAGTTTTTTTACCTGGGCATTATTTTAAACTTTTTGTTTCTCACTTTGATTGCGAGGAAATAGTTTCTTAATACACTTTTAGGTATTAATGCAAATTCTCTTCTGAAAAGTCGCACTCTCCTTAAAACTAGGGAATTTATTTTAGATATGACAACACTCATTCGTCCCCCCCATCCTTCCGTTGCCGGTTATAGTCACATACTCTATTAGTCAAGACATTCGATTTACATCTAAGAATCAATTATTCTTGGATTAAGAAACGCGACTTTCAACTTCTACTAGTTATAGATAAGTTAATACCTACTAAGTAGAATTTTAAAAATATATATAGAGTTCACAATTGAATGGCTTATAACGTGTAACAAACAAGTACATTTTTTGAGTTGGTCGACTATTACTCGTTATATTATAATAAAGCCTACTTATCCGTGATAGAGAGCCCTATGAGAATTAAATTACTATGGAACCCAGATGTAGATATGGAAAAAAATTGTCCTTATCAAAAGGTGTTAAGGTTCAATTTTGCAATAAAATCTATAGCTGACTACTGATAAAACGATCTTTCAGATTATATAACTAATATCAGCTAGTAGTTAGCCATAAAATTACTGCAGATGCCTTGAAATTCAAAACCTAATAGTAAACCACCAAAATTAGAGCGTATTTAGTGAATAAAATTGCTTTTCAAGTTTAGACACCTAATATTAAATAAAAAATCATAGCGACAGTGCAAATAAATGATCGTAGATCATAGGCATCCTAAAACGCAGTTAGTTCGTAGGTTTGATTATTTAACTATCAGAGATCAAAGATTCTGTTCAATGGTAAATTCTACCACTATTTACATAGAAATAAAGTCTGTAAAGGCTGAGCACTGGTGCAGGGCTGACAATCGTTTTTTATCTACTCGAGTTATCGTCGAACAAACATAGGTAGGTATAAAATACGAACTCCGATTTGTCTCCTGAAAGACTTTCGCTTTATTTTATTTAGTGGCCTAAATATATTTAGCATAATGGGGATTCTTAGTAAATTCGCGGTGTAAGATCCAGATAAAAGTATCTAGGTTTTTTTATTAACTGGAGAATATTTCAATTCTAGGTAAATGAACCCATACTATTACAGAATAAAATTAGGCATAAATATATACACTTATTATGGACCATATTTATATATTTTCAAATATTGGTTACATACGTTATTTCGGCTCTTACTTAAATATTCTTGAATGTTTACAAACATTTATTTTATTGGAACAATATACGTTATTTGGGCAGTTAATTGGTATAAATGGGTTGATTATGTCACCTATTATCAACTAATTTAAAACACTTTTTGTACCTCTACTAAAGTTACGTTTTTCTAGTTCAATGAGAAACATTTTTTTCCATTACGTTATTATTGAATTAGTGAAATATTGACTGTACAGTTACGTCGTTTTGGCACATCGCGCAGGACTACATTTAGTACCCATTTACGAAAAAAAAAACTATTTTCGAGTTTTTGGTAGTTACGTTTGTCTGGTTCTTACACCGAGAGTAAAATGTATGTCTATCTTGTTTTGCATCATATAGGGATTCTTAATTGAAATATCCAATACTTATTCCCTCAAAACAGACAAATCATGGCTAAAAACATAAGACTATCTTGCTTAAAATTATTTTGTGTCTTAGTATGACGCTAGTAGTTACTTAATTCAATAAAAAAATTCTCGAACTAAACATGATTTTTTCTTAGAATAAAATGTTTTTCTATCTTATTTTGTATCATATAGGGACTCTTAGTTGAAATATCCAATACGTATTCCCTCAAAACAGATAAAACTTGTTTAAAAACATAAGACTATCTTGCTTCAAATTATTTTGTTTCTTAGTATAACGCTAGTAGTTACTTAATCCAATAAAAATTGTTTCTAACTAAACATGTATTTTCTTAGAATAAAATTATTCTCGATCTTATTTTGTATCATAGGGATTCTTAGTTGAAATATCCAATAAGCACTCCCTCAAAACAGACAAATCTTGGCTTAAAACATAAGACTGCTTTACTTAAAAGTATTTTATTTCTTAGTTTGACGATAGTAATTACTTAATCCAATAAAAATTTTCTTAAACTAAACATGTATTTTCTTAGAATAAAATGTATGTCTATCTTATTTTGTATCATAGGGTTTCTTAGTTGAACAATCCACTTCTTATTCCCACAAAACAGACGAATCTTGGTCTAAAACATTTAGTTACCTTGTTAAGAATTAAATCGATTCTTACTTTAATGCCAAAATACTTACTTAACCCAAAAAAATATATCTTGAACCAAACAAGTGTTTCCTTAATAGGAAACGTAACCCTATCTTATTTTGAATCATTTTACATTATTAATTCAATACTTAAATTTACATCAAAATAAAAATATTTTTCTTCATACGAAATTTATTTTTCTTTAAATAAGACGTTCCTACTTTCCGATTTATGAGAATAATACATTATTTAAAGTAAGACAATATTTTTTTGAATCAAAAAGATATTCTTGAGTTAACAAGTTAAAAGTTTTAGTTAAAGTAAAGTGTCACAGGTTCTGAATCAAAGTTTTATAGTTCTTGGTCCTATACATTATTTTCTCACACTAAGATACAAAAAAATCTTAATTTGAAAAAAATATAAATTGTTTACCCAACACCCAGATATTCTTGAAGGAATAATAATTGTTTTGTTTGTAGTAAATATAATGAGAATAATATTGTTTTTCGCGAAGTGTATCAGTTTTGTTGTTCTAAGACATTATTATTAATTCAAGCATTTATTTACTTGATATTAAACAATATTCCTGAGAATAAAAATATTCTTGGTCGGAAACAAATTTCGCGAGCATTTTTTTCCGTGTAGTTACTAAGCATGTCGAGTTTTGAAGAACATGTGACCAACTTTCGCATCTATAATTTAAAAAAAATGTGTGACTAGTGTGGTTAGTTACTAAAATCGTAGAGTTTGAAGAACACGATCCTAAGTTGCAATGCTTAAAGTTATCCAATCCAACCGAACAGAAAAGTATCAGTCTATAGGTATGTAGAGCATATTGAGATGAGATTACAGGCGTGTGCGCAGCCGCTCTTGCAATACCGTAGTCAGTAGAGTAGTACCGCGCGAGCTCGTACCGAGACCAACCGTTTTAGTTGTATAATTGATAATTGTTATCGTACGACGAAGATGTTGTCAAATAAACAGCTGACTGACTGAGGTAAGTGTTAATGTTTTCATTAATATATAGATAAGTAATGTTAGGTAGGTAGGTGTACTAACGCAAACGTGTACGCTTTAATTATGACGACTTTTATGTCAGATTGCTCTAATTTGGCAGGTAAATTCAATGTAATATTTTTTATAGCGAGATTTTGTATCTTCAATTGATGTTGATGTTTTTAATAGACCGTTTAAAAAAATAAGGATATACCCATAAAGTTAAAAAATTAATAATTAATGAAATTTTGACAATATTAATTTCATTTTTAGCCTAAAAACGTTAAAAAAATTGTCTCCCGCGGAATATATCTATAAGTTTGCAATGGTTTGAAAAATCATGAAACCTTGCAATAAAACTGGTACATACCTAATTATTATTTTGACTAACAAAACCTACGTTAAAAATCTATTTTATTTGAAAATAACCTTATGAATACACCTATGAACTTACTGGCAGTGTCGATGTTTAATTAGAACAAAATTATACATTATTTGAAATGATAACAAAGCTACATACCCAAATTAGGATCAACTTATTATAAAACTATACTAATCTGATAGATTTGTGTTATCTAAACGTTTTTTTTCTTTTCTGTGCCGCTGCCCTTAGGCATCGTTCCCAAAATGCTGGCCGCATTCCCGCATTGGATTGCAATACTGACACGTTGTGCAAACTACCGACCAGCATTTTGGTCATGGGATGTTTCGACGTGTAGATCATTCTTTAAAAACATTAAATAAGAGCAAAATGTATAATGCATGTGTTTAATGTATGCCATACATTTCGCAAATATTCAACTTTTTTCAAAATATCAGTAAAATTACTAAAAAGCGATTAGGTATATTGCCTTTAGAATTATTTTAAAACAACTGACAATAAACTACCAACGTAACGTGTTATTAACTTTATATTCTTATTATTTTACTTTTTTATTTGTGTCATTAACATTAAGTTACAGGTTAGTTTACTCTATTATGTAATAAAAAATCAGGTTAGGTTAAATTAACATCATAAAAAAAATCTTTTGGGTAAAATCATTGATATAAAAAAAAATCTGTAGAGTAAAATTATTGATCTCAAACTCTTTATTTTACCTATGACTACATTCGTGAAAGACACAGTTTTGAAGATGAATTTCCGCAAAGTAACGCCTGTTTCAATCAACTACTTTAAAAATATATCAAATCAACTCTTTCATGTTGCTATTTTATATTCTGGGGGAAGAAATAAAAAAAAACATCTTGTAAAATTGTCTCAATCAGTGATTTTATGTTCAAAAATGTTTAAATTGGTGAAACGAGATAGATGTGGTAGAAACCAGGCTATAAAAAAACAAATCCTGTAAGCCTACTAATATATTTAAAGAGTGACTATTATAAGAGTACTCATATAAAGAAACTCTAAGTGTAACTCTTCAGTCATTTAACTGAAGAGTGAAATGAAATCAGAGATTTAGAGAGTTTCTCTCAAATCAGAGGTTCTCTTCAAAAAGGTTTTATTTTCTACTTCGGAGAACCTAGAGCCAATATTTTACTTCTTAGAAGTTTTTAACTAATCCACAGTTCTTCAACTGTGGATTAGTAGAAATACGAAAGGATTAATTAGTTCAGTTAGTCAGAAAGCAGACAAATCCCATTATAGGTATCAGAGATTTTCAAGAACGGGGATGGACGGCGATTTGAACCCTTAAGTAGGTACTAATACTTAAGGGCTTAACTAAGCGCCTAATTTTCACATTCAATACAACGACACACAATAACACAAACAAACAACAACAAATAGTTGTACAACGAGCTATGGAGAGGGCTATGTTTGGGGTTTCTCTACGAGATCGAATCAGATATTAGGAGATCCGTAGACGAACGAAAGTTACCGAAATAGTCCACCAGATTAGCAAGTTGAAGTGTCAGTGGGCAGGGCACGCAGAACAGATGGGCGATGGGGCCGAAAGGCTCTCGAATGGAAATCTCGACCACGGATTGATAAGCGCAGCGTAAGACGTCCGGCCACAAGATGGACAGACGACCTAAAATGAGACCTGGATGCAGGCCGCTTCCAAACGGCCCTTTTGGAGATCCATGGAGGAGGCTTATGACCAGCAGTGGACGTCTTATGGCTGAAATGATGTCGATGATGAATTTTCACATTATTTAAAATTCGTAAACGCGATTTCTACAGATCTTGACTTAAAAAACTGATTTTTTACCAGACAACTTTTTTAGCATAAAAATATTTTGTCCTTGTTTAAACAATGAGTTGCCAGAAAACTTTAGACAAAAGTACAATAAATAAACTACTCTACAGAAAACAAAATATCAAAATAGAAACTACATAAATATATCAAATTAGATTATTTAATGATTCAAAAAGTCGTGTTCTACAAATAGCTGAATTATAATAACTTAAGTTATTTTATTCTAAATTAGCTAAATAAACCGGGACGTCTAAGATAAATTGGCGAAGGTCAAGATTTATGAATAATAATAGAATAATTAGAGCGTTAGCTAAGATTAGCTTGTCTGCTATACTTTGTAAAATGTATCAAGTGTTTGTGGTTAAATTAAGTTATTTTATTGATTATTAAAATGTCTGGCAGGCTAAAATTCTGAAACTAGGGCAGGCCCCTTAGCCTATAGGCACAAACTCACTTTTCTAATAAATAAGTAGGTACTTATATCTAGTAAAAAATTAAGGTCCATAAAATAAATTATAATTTGGTAGAGCGTGATGCACTATTGCATTGGAGCACCCAAATATATTTAAATCTATCTTAATATCGGTATACCCCAAAACCCCCAAACTACAAGTAAAAATTGTGTTTAACCCCTGATAAAATGGCTCATAATTTTCAAACAGCTGAATCGTAGCTAAGAACACCCTCGATCAATTCACCTTTCAAACAAAAATAAATAAATAAAATCGGTTCAGCCGTTTGTAAGCTCCGATGCCACAGACAGACACTGTATGTCTGTATAACTACATGAATACAGATATATATATACACAGATATCAGTCTCTGGCTGCTATATCACGAGTTTTGCTTAGTTTGGGTGGTTTGCAGCTCTCTAGCTCTCACATTTTCTCATTATTGAAAATATAAACTCTAAGTGTGAATAATATAATTATAAAAAGTGATAAATCCTTATTTTGCTGTCTGTCAGAAGTAGGTAAAATACGACTTCCAAGACTTGATTTCATTGTTAGTAACCATTGAATAGAATAGAATTGAATAGAAAACAAAACCCAAAAAATAAAACAATCTAATAAAACGTCTAAAAATCGATTTTAAGATAAGGTAGCTCCAAATACATTTGATTAAACGAAAATAAATCATCATTTTAACAGGCTGTAGGTAGACGTTTTGATATAAACAATGATTTAGTTACGGATCTATATTTGCAAGTGCTGATAGAACGCTCAGTTACTTTTTATTTTTTCTGTTCTGTTTCTTGATCCGGGCGATTTAGCTGAAAGAGATCTCAAATTGTGTATACAGTTGCCAAAATATGAGTGTGAAAATTACGTAAACATTGAAGTTTATACAATATCGTCTGATGGTGTGTTCAGTCAGACGCTCAGAGTCAAGGACGTGCGTATCTATGCGCGTAATCGACAATAGGCCACTAGATAGAGTTGTTTCTTTGTAACGTGCAAAGAAACTGCTGTGGATTTTGATCTCTAATACTGACATAACAACAAAAATGACATAAAGAAGCCACTTTCCCCCAAAGATTACGCTCGTACTTATAAGCCAGCTTCAAAATAAGGAGGGACTCCTCGGAGATTTGGAAAATAATATTTTTATTTCAAAGGACATACTTTCAGATTGGTCCCATAGAAATTTCATCAAAATCGGTGCAGTAGTTAGCTTTTAAATTATTTAAAAAAACTGGAAAAAATAAGTCATCCATTCAACGAAATTGCATATTTTTAAGTCGGTGACTAATCTCGGTTCCCAGAAAAATAAAAATGGCAGACAAAACCGCGCGGTATCTCAATATCTATGAAGAATAGGCCTATTGCATCAGTAGTGCCTATCTACAAAATTAACAGTAAAATTACGACTTCAGATGACGGTAGGCAATTATTTTATGGAACATAAATTAATTTTCGGCTGTTATAGCGTTTGGTGGCAATTAATTAATTTAATGTATGCAAACCATTGATCAGAATCCAAGGCCCGTGTTGGGTGTCAAAGGATGGCCCGTTACGTAATAATTTCTATGTTCCTTATAAATTGTTAATAATGAATGGAAATTTTAAAATCAGGAAGTATCGTTTCTTTTCATCATAATTATCACTGCCAGCTAGATGCAGCCTGCGGTTTTATCCGTGGGTTTTCAGTTATTCTGATTTTTATTTAATAAGTTTTTCTGATTTTTCTCGAATAAAAAGTAGCAATGTCCAAATTCATGTTTTCTTTTCAAATTTTCATTACGTAAAGAACGGGCTTCCTTGTCAAAGAATGACCTGTTTTTACGTTTGTTAATTACGAACCTAATAGGTTTAAATGACGCTATTAATATATCATGGAAATAAAAAAATCGGAATGCGTCGTTTCTTTTCATCATAATTACAGCAGCCAACTATATGCGGCTTGCGGTTTCACTCGCAGCTTTTCAGTTTTTCTGCTTATTCTAGAATAAAAAGTGGCAATGACCAACTTCGTGATTTTGTGTTTTCTTCTCCAATTTTCATTACGTTAAGAACGGGCTATTGACACTCAGACAAAGAATGACCCGTTTTTTACGTTCGTTAATTACGTAATATTTTTTACGTACCTAATAGGTTTAAATGTCATGGTATTAATATATCAAGGAAATTTAAAAATCAGGAAGCGTCATTTCTTTCATCATAATTACAGCTACAACTATATGCGGCCTGCGGTTTCACTCGTGGTTTTCCGTTTTTCTACTTTTTCTAGAATAAAATGTTTCGATATTCAACTTCACAATTTTGTTTCTATTTCTTAAATTTTCATCATAGTTGACTCAGCCAGTTTAGTCATGAAAAGGTCGTCATACAGACCGAAGGACGGAAGTGCATACCTTTAATTACGATTTTTTTTATGCTAACTTTGTGGATTATTGTCGACAATGGCATGTCAGTTCCATGCTTTATTTGAACTAAATTCACTCTGAAAACAATCAGATGCAAGCGACGAGCAACAACGTGATTTTACCTATTCATTCCGCTCTGCAACAAATTTTGCATTTAAAGTATGAAATGTGATGATGAGCAATTCCATGTGGGATAACTACACTATTTCCATTTCAAAAACCTAAATACTTAAATCATTTTCTTTTAATATTGCACTTAAGTATACCGGGTACTGCTACAGTCTTAACGTTCAAAAATCCAGCGAAAGTGATCAGAATTCGTGATTTTCATTCAGCTTTTTACAATGTTATTGCAGATGTCAAAGCAAATAAATGCTTTGACCGTGCATAGCCTATATTAGTCAGCACTATATTAAGCACGATGACTACAAAAATCAAGCGATATTAGAATGTAGATACATTTATGGACCATGTAGTTTAGTGTTCGATGATCCACGACGCCGAAGGGCACCGTGTACAGACAGACATACGTACAAATATTTCCGGCAAGTGTATGTTATTTATTGATATTTGCTGCTGTAACGGTCTGTTGCGGCCAGAAGCTATGCGCCATGCTGCGGTAACGGAGTACAGATATAATATCAGTGAATATCATATATAACAGGATAGATGCTCTCGAAATGTGATGCTGTAGAAGAATGCTAAAGATATCGTGGACCACAGAACAGAAAGCAGAACAGAGAGTTCGTGTTCATAACGAAGGAATAATATTAATAATAGAAAGAATAAAGGAACTTGGCATCACATAGCGACTATCCTTCATCGCATATTCGCATTTTACCTTCTTTGTGCATGTATCACGACGCGGTGACGACTCCATATAACGCTTTGTGGTGTAGGGTAAGATTGAGAGTATGAGACCAAACGCGACAGATCACCATTATGCTGATGGACCGAATAAATAAAGACTGCACTAACAGTCTCTTGAACATGTGCGAGAGAGGCTTCAATGGGTAATAAATGGGACGGCTTGTGAAAGGAGCCACCACCTTAACTGATGACCACGACCACTCTACTCTTAGTCAGCACGTAAATATACATATGAGACTGGTTTGGCTTAGTGGTACCAGTAACAGTGGTCTCATAAACAAGAGGTTCCAGATTCGATTCCCGGCTAAGATGTTTGAACGATGAATATAAATACCTACTCTGGATCTGGGTGTAAGTTGTCTGATTCTTTGTGCGTGTTCCGAGTGGAAACAATGAGTTAATTACCTTTTTTAATAACTTATGAAGCTTAGCTCTTTAGCGCTTAGTTTGCAATACATATACGATTTTTAGTAGTGATTTTCCACGACATTGTTACTATCACTAGTATAGACCTATTAATGGCTGTGCTTTAAAATAACTAATTAAAACTAATGTATATGTTTTTGTGCTGTTGGTCTTGAATAAAGATAAAATTAAAATTAAGTTGCGCACGCAATCGTATTTAGTGAGCTCGAAATCGAAGTTAATTAATGCATAGAGCAACCAGCGTAAGCTCTGTTTGCTCAAATACTCATAGCACAAAATGATTTTTGTGAAGGATAATGCTCAACATACATCAACCGTGAAGGAAGATGGATCTTAATCATGAGACTAGTGACTAAGTCAAAAACTATTATAGTTTCATACGAGACGCATCGTAAGCGGATATAGAGGAGGATATATATAACAACCAATTTAAATATCGTGTTACTTATCCATTGGAACGAACAAGCGACCTGCGGCCGGTCGCGTAGCAAAGGACCGCATGCGGCAAGCGGCCGGGCGCAGGTCGAACGGTCATCTGTTTTTTTTTCATTCTGCCACGCGCGGCCAAATTCGCAAAATTGCGATTGCCGCCTGAGTAATTAAACTTTCCGGAAATTTTAAGCTGCAGTATCTCAATCTACTGAAAAGTAAAATCTTTCTCAATCCACTACTAAACAAATAAATAAAGTACAATCTTATTCACAACGCAAACCCAAACACTACCATAAAAAAATATTAAAAATTAGCTTAATCTTACAGAAGGGAAATAAACTCCGAGATATAACTCGTAAATAAAGAATTACAGCCATAAAATATTGTTCAGAATAAAAAAAACTTACAAAAAACAGCAGTTATTAGCACCAGTCGAAGGAAGTTGCCGTGTTCCTGAAAGGTTCGCGACGTTATTTGACTTTGTTTCAGTATCGAAGTTTTAGTCCGTGAAACCACGGTATACAAAGAAAATAGCTTCAATGGTACCTAATTAACACAGCTAATGGTTTGAAGTAATGTAATGGAGGTGGAAAGTTTGTTCTTGCAGCTCACTTTTGTAGACAGTTAAAAGGATACTGTGTTGTGGACAAAAACGACCAATCCAATGTATTTTTACAGCTTTTATTTAACTTGTTTTGTTAGTATGGGTCAAATCTTGCAACTGAATTTTAAAACATTTATCCCAACCATTTGAGCTGAAATTTTGCATACACGCTTAGTTTGGGTGAAAATGGCATCAATTCTGATGTTCTCTATACTAAACTAGACTATAAAAATGAATCCAATATTTGTTTATTTCTATCTCTACATAGTATAAATTGAAGTCGCTTTCCGCGTCTGTCTGTCTGTCTGTATGTCTGTATGGCCACTAACTACTCCTAAACCACGCAACAGATTTTGATGCGGTTTTCACCATCAGTTAGATACATTTTCAAGAAAGGTTTATATACATAATTAGCGACCCTTTCCGGCTTCGCACGTAAATTACACCCGTGCGAAGCCGGGCGGGCGGGTCGCTAGTTTATTTACAAATGACTAGCGGTCCGCCCCAGCTACGCACGGGTATATAATTAATTGAATGGGTCTTTTTACAATGAATAATTTAAGGATAAGGTTGTTTTTTTATTATTCAGGCATGACGTTTGATGAGACGTCAAATCTGACAATATAATATTCGATAAGGCGAAAGCCTATCTTGGTTTTTATCGCAGGGAAACGCTGGATGCATGCCGTTTCCAACCGGCCCTTTTGAAGATCGATGGGGGAGGCCTATGTCCAGCAGTGGACGTCCTATGGCTGAAATGATGATGATGATCTTGGTTTTTAAACTATATACATGAACTTCGCAATAAAATTAGGATTTCACTCAATATGACAAATAGTTGTCAAGTGTTTTTTTTTATATATAAACTAATTTAATGAACTAGCTAATGCCCGCGACTTCGTACGCGTAGTGCAAAGTAAGTAGCGGCGGACGGTAAGACTGACACAACAAAAAAAAACATACAGTCGAATTGATAACCTCCTCCTTTTTAAAGTCGGTTAAATAATAAAGGTTAATACTATGATATACTACGGAACAATATTATATAGATAAATATGCATAAATCTGTCGGATTATCTATACTTAATAGTTTAGTTAACAAACTTATGTAATTATTAGAGGTTTGCTCTCCTTTTTAATTCAGATTATCATACTATCCTCATAGTATGTTTATAGTCTAGTTTTTCTGATTGATCTACACATTTATTATGTGTAGAGATAGTGATTAATGCATTTTATAACGACTTTATGCAATTAATCTTAGATAATAAAATATGTACTAAGAATTTTCTGGCTCTACAAGCGCGTTTTTTTAATTGTATAATAGGCTTGTGTTTGACCACCTCGCCTGATAAGCGATAATCTGTTTAACAGTAGTTGCAGTTGCAGTTTTCTATTGAAATCGTTTTAGTTTTTTTGAAGGACGTTGGTAGATGAAAAACAAGTCAGTTTGTAGCTAAATCACTAAGAAAGTAATATTAACTCATTTTTATTTATTACATAGTGAGAACAAATAAGGGTAAAGCCGTAGTGTTTGTGACACATTTTACATTTATGAGTGTATTTTTCGGTAGGCTTACTTTATTACCTCCTATTTTTATTATTCCCTCTTGCTTTTATGCGAAGAGCACCCTAGAACGAGCATCCTTTTCACTGTTTCAAGACGTGATGTATGAAAAAGTAGGAAATCGGGACATTTCGAAGTGATATTATTCAGGGAAGAAAGGACTGTCGTAAAAATTGTGAATTTATGCCGCAGTTTTCCAATTTGTTTCCTAAACCATAACCAGTGCTGGAGACGAAAATTGTGCTATTGTTCACAAGCTTTTTCCATTGTAAACCTTATTGACGGATTCTTTACCGATACCTTATGGATAACTTATTTTTGTTTGTATAATAATTGTTGAAGGTTATTAAGTTACAGGTTAATTTTCTTTTTTATGTTATTAATTTTTGTTTCATGCCAAATTAGCATAATTAACAAATTTTAGTAGAGTAAATAATTGATCCGAAATTCCTGGCGACGTTGAAGCGGAAATACACTAGAGATTCTTCAAAGACACAGTTTTGAAAATAACTCTTGTTAATCTTTAATGCCAGAATTATAGTTCGTACGAAATTTGTTATTATTACACGAAAAGTACTTATTCCGACTATATATTTTCAACCACATTGCGCGGTCTTTTAACATAATAATTATGTATTTGTTTAAATTTTTTTCATCATTCACACTTTCACTTTTTGCCATCTGTTCAAATTTAATTCAGTACGTAGTACATGTCAAAATACGTATTAATAGAAAATTTGTATCCCTGAATAAGTATCATATCTTTAAAATATCACAAATCAAAATTTAAGACATCACAAATCAAAAGTTAGGTAATAGGTTAAAGCCACGGCCACTGGATATATACAATGCAGCTATTTCATTCGCACCTTTTCAACTTTTTTGAATATAAAATATACATAGTGAGATTTTATAAACTCAGGTCTGATTTTAATTTTTAAAAATAATTTTTAGGACATCTATGCATATATATGCAATATGCTATGCTATGGATATGGGCATATGGTTTAAAGCAGTTTTTGTGATGTTTTTTTAGGATGGCTGAGTAGATAGATACATTAAAAAAACTTTTTTTTTCTATTTCCTCCGCCGTCCTACAAAATATAACGAAAATAGCTTTATGCCATTAAAATAATATTATAATAATAAGATAATGCCCAATCAGTTTTTAAAACATTCTTAGTTTTAGTTTTGGTATTTTTGTCTTTAAACATGTTGAAAATGCGCGAAAGAGATAGCCGTGACCGATGGGTGACATCGGAATCCGGAGGTATTGGCTTACAAAATCAGTACTGTGGTCGCGTACCCCTCTCACTGCCAGCACCAAATCAAACGGAGGCGTACAAATGAGCTTCCTAAAATGAAGGGATCGAAATTGAATAGCCAGCCATTTCGAGTGGACGAATTGCTTTGGAGATCTATGGGCTGATAAAATTGACATGCTCACGTCTACTGCCGGCCTCGGTGGAAAATGTAATTGAAATCTTTTCTTTTACTTCTTAAACTTTGATGTTTGTTAAGAAATGATTAATGTTGTTCAAGAAATGCTCGTTTTCCCACATATTGATTAGGTTATAAAGCTTTATCTACTATCTGATTTAATGTTTGAGATGGCCTCCATTAGATTAGTTTTAAACCGACACTTTCAAACTGCTCCTAATATTCTTGACCTATAACTGTTTTGGTAAAGACAATTTGACTATGACAATGTCGACATCAAAATGCAAGCATCTTTATATGGTCTGTGTGGATAGAAGGTATTACATATCTGATGTCAGTTATCACACTTGAATGCTAAATGCATTGTTCTTGAGCTATTACTTGCCAAGTTACCATATGAGTTTTTTTTATATAGACATGCAATAAATTAGGAACGGTTGCTCAACAAGAATGACACCTTTCACCATTTAATTTGGTATTTACTTTTTTAAAATTTATTTAGTAATAAGCTTGCTTTTGATGTGATGTGATAGAACAAGCTTGTCTAGAAAAAACTGATTCAGTCGTGATTTGAAGACACTCAGATTCTAACTATTAGGGAATACCCATTAAGACAGCGCATTCCATAGACTAGGAGTTCGCACAATAAAAGTGATGTCAAAGCGCTTCGTACGGTTTTCAGAATATAAACCATAAAGCAGTGACGATTTTTCGGGCCTGCTCTGACAGTTCGATAGAAAAATGAGCAGAAAGAAATCAAATTATGCAGAACCGAATTACAAACGTGAATTCATGTTTCTAGAAAACCTTTTCCAATTACTTATCCTTTTCTAAGTTAAATATCCTGTTTTCTAACCGCGGTAAATTTATTGTGGGATACGGGTGTCGTGCAAAGGTGTTTGCGACCCTTGAACAGTTTGCAGTGTCATTTTGCCATTAAATGTTTCGCTTATTCTAATATTATGTTTTTTCTCTATTTTCATTTTTACCTTGTCTACAAAGCCAACTCGAGATAATTGATTTTTTAAGCTTTTGCTTAAAACTTTTCCCATGAATAATTTGAGCCGCAGTAGAATTTTGATATTCACCTAAAGATATCGATTTTTTAATGGCTTTTGAGGCTTATTCCACAGCCTTCTACTTGCATATAAATAAAGTAAATAATTATTTAATTACCAAACCTAACGTGATATAAGCATAAGGTGTAATTTATAGTCGGACTAAGGTTTTTTGCTCTGATAGCTGGATAGCTGCATTAGATTGGAAAAATTTAATGAAAAACCAAAAGTTGTTTTCACTTCTAGTAGGTATCATTGAACGTAAGATGTAGGTGGAAGACAATATACTACAGTGAAAAATTAAAGGAAAATGGTTCCATAAACATTTTATAATGTTAATTCAGCTGACAGAGCTAAAAATTCCTAGACCGATTACTTATAGTTTTATTTGTTTACGGGAGAATAAAACTGGATTACGGGAGATGTGGTCCAACGCCTTACTTGTTAAACATAGAACAAATATTGATTCAAAACCACTCCGCAGTCTATTTGTTAGAAATATTTTATTTTGTTTCAGATGACTAATTCTAATGGAAGCTCCAAAGCCGAGGTCCGAAGAATATGAAGTGGCTGTGTCCTGTACTCTTTTTTAGTATTATAGTCGAAACTAGTCTATTTAATCAAGTAAGCAATGTATAAGTACCTACTTACTTACTGATTAGTGATGCTATTCAAGTTTCATTTAGTCCCAAAATAGTGCATCGACGTATGTCGATAGTTCTGTTCTTTCAAAGTTTTTCATCGTCCATTGGTGCTATCGGAGTTGCATCCAACAATGCATTCATCACAAAAAACGTCTGGCGGCCGGCCAAATTGAAAAATGTCTTGCTTTATCAAATGATTGCTATCATTGTGCGGGAAGCGATACTCTTTCAAAGGTTGACTTAGTTATCCCGATGGGAAATGCATCTATTGTAGAAACGCGCTATTCTATTATCCTTTGTCACAATATAGTAGCCTTTGTTATGAAAATTCCAGATTGATTCTGAGCCGACATCGATGCCGCATGCCGACTCTAGTCTAAATAACATGACCGTTATTGAAGAAAGCGAAACTAATGGCCTGCTTCTTTTTGGAAAAGGTTAGTTATTGCGTAAACTGTTCTATAGGCTTATTTATATATGTACGGGAACGTAAACAGGGTAAACAAATGGTACATTGAAAACTAATTCCCTTCATCAATCAATCACTGAATCACTGAATTTGCTGATCATCACTACTAATGAGCGAGTTTTATTTGGTATATTTCCAAGATCAAGAGATATAAAGTTTATATAACGAGATTCGGTATTGTGTTGATGAGTTTTTCGAGATAAATCATAACTAGGTTTTTTCAATGAAAATTGTATCTCTTTTTATTGTAGATGTAAACCGATCGTTTTCTCGATGGAGCAGTTGGAGTAAATGTGAAGGAGGCACTAGGACGCGCCGGCGGCGTTGCTTGCGTCGACACATTTGCGGAGATTCCCTCCGCGTGGAAGTAGCGAGGTAGGTGCCTACTTTAGCTCCTTGAATATTAACAACGCTTACTGCACGTTTGGGGGAACTTACTCTGGTTTATATTTCACCTTTTAGTTAAAGCATGTACTCTGAGATTACGTGTTTTAGAGCCGTATGTTGCGCTATGCGAGGTTCGTGGAAATTTTCTACGAAAAAGTTAGGGTATAATATACACTTATTTAGATCAAGAAGTTAGAAAATTGTGTTGTAAAACATTTTCGTAGAAAATAATATAACATTATATAAGTACACAGAGATAGAGGGAAACTTGAAAGTTCGCAGTTTTATCTAGACAACTTTTTTGGATGTCTTGGATTTTTCTAGAGTTGGTTTTTCTGACTTACAAAATTTCTTCTTAAGTAGTTCAACGTAGCTACATCATGTACAGTAAAAAAAATATAAGGCCCATTAAATTATACGTTAAATAAACTTTTTAAGTTACTTTTCCATAACGTAACGAATTCATAAGGTAAAAAAACATAACGTAATTTTTCCAACTTGTAAGGTACAATGACACATTAGAAATGAGAATTTACTTTATCTTATTTTACAGTTGCAAAAACACTGAACGATTGAAGACGCTAACAGAAAGCAAAAGCAACAAACTATTAATGATAGTAAGTATCTACTTAAGGAAGGAAGGATCTACTGAAGGAAGTTACAAGTCCCAAATTAAATCTAATTACCTTCTTACTTTGGTACTTAACCCCCTTGTTAATAAATGCTTAGTCTTAGGGCAGCTTTTTGCCTTTATTTATCTTTACAATTTCGAACTCTCTTGGAAAAGAAAAAAGACGAATTAATTATTTAATAGACAAGACGAATTAACTGTTTCATGACTACTCTACGTTTATTAATAAGGGATTAGTTTAACTTTTTGATAGGTATCGTGGTGTAGCGTAATTGTAGAGTCTCAACCTCAAACAAGGAGATATGCCTTCATACAATTTTGTCGTTCATATTGAAACGTCTCTGTGCTACACCCACTTTTTTCACTATACCGCAAACGCAAAAACTTTTACGAACGCACATTTACTAATTTTTTACGTACACCAAGAAACTTGCAGCGACACCAACGAACTAAGTAATAGTCCACATGCAAAAAAGGGCAGCAAAATCGTCTACAGGGTGAGTTCGACTAACGGCATCAAGCCTGATTTAGACCCTCCGTGTGTGAGTAATTACGTTACTTTTTACGTTCGAGGTTACTAATTAATGCATGAATTAGAGAAGATTTTGAGTTGAGTTTTTTTATGAAATCCTATAATTTTTTCTTATCGTTTTTGCTTTGAAGTTTTAGTAAATATATTACATTTATCTTGTATTAAGTTTAATATTTAATTCCATTGATAGTTTATCGGAAACCTTTGAAACTAATTAGGGTCCCGGAAGACTCCGTGCCAGCAGTTAGGTGATTTTCTTAGGGCGCTTGCAGACGTTGCGTAGTAGTTAGTTACAACTTCTACTTGCTACTTGTACTACGCATCATTTGCAAGCGCCTTTAATGCGAGTAGTTAAGGGTTAAAACAAATAACTATGCAATAATTAGGTATCTACAATTTTATTATGTGTATAGAGTATGGTAATTCAACATCAGCACATTTCCAGTCATTAAAAGGATTCACCACAAATGTTTAAACTTTACCTTAAATACAATTAATTAAGATTTACACAGGTATCCGCGTTGTTAATGGGCTATTAAGAGTAAATATTTACATAACCATAGACAAAATAAACAGATCCTACATCCGACGTTTAACAAATGATTGCGCGATGAGTAAGTAAGTGGTTTGCGTATTATACCGGAACTCTATCCGCGTAGTCGAACGAACACGGAATTTATAGATTGGTTATTGAAGGAAATATCGTGTTGTGGTATTTGGGATAAGCGGTATTCGTTACTAAAAATACGTAGGATATTTGATTTCCTTAACCCAAATACCTGATGCAAATATTTTTGCTATTTTAATACTTCCGTAAGCAGTGAAACCTATGAGTTTGCGAATCGCTATGTTGAGTTTGCCAGCCCAGCACACTGTTGTAAGAAAACAGGGTAGCTATATCCGTAAATATTTAAATATACACCCAATCTGAATTCATAGTATCTGACTATATAAGCAGGATACCTATCTACCTTTTACATAAGAACACGTTTTATCTAAAGTATCTTTAGCTACTAAATATATATTTCAAGAGGATAAAATATCTTTAGCGATTACTTACTTACGTATTGCATTAAAACGTTTTAAAATCATTGCCTGTTAAGATTTAAAGTACCTGTAGTTTACTTGTTAAGGACTGATAATTAAAATTTTATTTAACTCTAAGAACACTTTGAAGCAGTTAACAAACCCATTTTAAATCAGTGAAGTTATAGAGTTTGCAAATGACATTAATTAAATTTAATATTTAAAAGAATTAATTCATTGTAAAATGGAGTTTCACCGAGTACTATAGCAGCTTCCGTCTACTCCCTCCGCCCCCCCCCCCAGAAATGTGATAAAAAAAACTGAAAAATCGCGGGTAACATCGCGGGATTCAGCTATTAACTTATATTAACATAATTTTTCCACATTCCAGCCGCAAAAACGACAATTGGACGCTGAAGAAGTACAAAAAAGATTTCGTGGTTTTTCTCCGTGGAGTGAGTGGAGCAGTTGTTCCAAACGATGTGCTACTGTCAGAAAAAGGTAAGTTTGTATAACAAAACCAAAAAAAATGACTACTTATGACTTCCACAGACCAACAATAGCAGACGAGGCAGCGCCCCAATCTTACTACCGGCACTAATACGGTACTCGTGTCGCTACTTACTACTCCAGTAGAAGTAACATGGGACAATTTTTATTGCGGTGAAGTTCGGAACAATAAAGGGATGCCATAACACTACACTGACAATTTTCAATTACATTTGCTCTACAAAGGCCTAACACGTGCTTCCCAAATAAAGGTTTCGTTTTCCGATATCTGCCAGTTATTGCTTTTCATAACCAATCTCTATCTTCTCTATCTCTACATAGTATAAATTAAAGTCGCTTTCCACGTCTGTCTGTCTGTCTGTATGGCCGCTAACTCCTCTTAAACCACGCAATGGATTTTGATGCAGTTTTCACCATCAGTTAGATACATTTTGTCACGGAAGGTTTATTTATATATATATATATATACCTAGTGACCCGCCCGCCCGGCTTCGCACGGGTGTAATTTACGTGCAAAGCCGGGCGGGCGGGTCGCTAGTATACAATAAATAGCTTTACACAGACAAACCTTATGTTTATTTTTATAACCGCAATATAATTTTGTGGAAAGTTGCTGCGAGATTACCCTTTTTAGGATTGTATCTTGCTCGATGGTGCAAAAAATTATGCTATAAAGAAGCTATGAAGTAATAAAATCCGAGAGGCTATATCATACAGAATCATTTTATTTTATAGGTGTCTTCGTTAGGTGTCTACTTGTGTACATCGCGTTGCTTGCATTTTCTTTTGATTTTATTATGAACTTTTGCTAATCTCTACATACCTAGTATAAATTGAATTAGCTTTCCGTGTCGGTCTGTACCTATATCCGCTAACTCCTCCTAAGCCGCGCAACTGATTTTGATGCGTTTTTCACCATCAGTGAGATAATTTTTCACGGAAGGTTAAGGAATAAAACTTAAACTCATGCGAAGCCGCGGCGGGTTGCTAGTTATGTATAAATTATAAAGTTAAATTGTAAAATACAAATTGATATTCCGGTAACCCGCTTTAATTCTACTTTTATTGTACGAATCGCTGGACTTTGGAATGCGCTGCCTAAATGAGTGTTCCCCGATAGTTACAATTCTGGATGTCTTCAAGTAACGAGTGAATCGGTTTCTTTTTGGCTAGCGTGCTCCATCGTAGACCGCAAATTCGAGGAGGCGGAGGAGGAAACCTATTATTAAATGAAAAAATTATAAGGCAATTTTCCCCTTTGTCGGTGTAGATATGGATCTGTATGCGGTATTTCTCATACATGTGTCATATTGCCTGTTCTTGCTTATACCGCGTAAGTCAGTGAAACTGGGTTTGGTATAAAATCTGACCTATATCGATTTTCGAAGCAATACAGTGGCCGAATTGCGAATTTTCGCTACGTAAAATACGTCGAATTCAATACAAATTTCAATTTCGAAATTCAAAATGTGTGTGAAATTCGATATGTATTTTACGTATCGAATACTCTTACTTCGCCCACAGATATACCAAAAACAGATACTGCACTGACAAATAGGAAAAAGGTCTATCTTCACATTAAATTTTCAGAGAGTGCATAAGAGGAAATATTTGCGGCCACCGCGTAGTCCGCCAGTCTGCGTATTGCTACACGGAGGGGACCTACTGCCACATGTGGATACGCACCAGAATGCAGCGGCGCAAGGACCCAGGTGAACTTGTTCATAGGTACTTCACTAACAACATATTTCTGAAACGACACGTTGGACAGTTGAATAATTCAACGAACGGTATGCAGAGTTACCCGGAAAGGGTAAGTTAAGCCGATACTAGTCCGTTTGGTTATACTTATCAATATGAACAACTTTTACTATGGGACCGAAGCAATATCATCATCATCATCATCAGTCAGAAGACGTCCACTGC
Source organism: Agriopis marginaria (assembly GCA_932305915.1). Lineage (NCBI taxonomy): Eukaryota > Metazoa > Arthropoda > Insecta > Lepidoptera > Geometridae > Agriopis > Agriopis marginaria. Next base: position 10,276,163 of record OW029922.1, read on the forward strand.
TGAACATAGGCCTCCCCCTTTAACCTCCACACTGAACGACAGCCTGCCTTTTGCATCCACTGGATGGTCTGGATGCCAGTGACTCATACTATGTCGTCGGTCCATCTAGTGGGAGGCCTACCTACGCTGCGTCTTCCGGTTCGTGGTCTCCACTCAAGAACCTATCTTCCCCATCGGTTATCGGTTCTTCGAGCGATGTGGCCTGCCCATTGCCACTTCAACTTGCAAATTTTAACAGCTAGAAGGAATATCACCCTTTCCTATTACGTGATGGGAACAACTTTAAAACAGCAAAAAAATATTAGCTTCTCCATACATTTTGTAGATTGTGAATGACCGTTTTCTATGGAACAGCTGATAATTTTTTCGCGATTTCTTAGTTGGTCCCATAGTATAAGTTCTTCATGATGATGGCTATTATATGGACCCCTTTTGGCTTAGTACACCATTTTTGCGGAACCCAGTATAGTTCTGGCAGGATTTTTAACACACTTTTAATGACTTCACTTGAGGGTAATTAAAAAAACTTGTAATCTTGTGATTTTAACCTACTTCTAATGTAATTTTGGTATCGATTTAAACTTAATCCAACTGTAATCCGGATGACAATACAATTATTTGGTGCCATTGAACTGATCTGATGATGGAGCTGGGAGGAGGACAGTGAAACTCTTCAATTACTACAATAAACTGTCGAGTTTAGGATAATTTTGTTTGTTTTAACGAGCCCCATACATTACATTTGACGAAGAGGGTCTGATGATAGAGCCGGGAGGTGTATAGTGGAACTGTTCAATAGCTAAGCGAGTGTTTTAGTTTTATAAACTGGAATAATTATTATTTATTGTTTTTTTTATCAATGACTACAAAATATGGTGCTAAGGCGCTTAATCGATTGCAATTTTCATGAATTTCAGAGGTATGCTAGAGACGCCTGTAGCTTAGTAGGAACGGAGACAGATCTGTATCAGATCGTATCAGGGCCAAATTCTGCTGTTTACCGTACTTTGAAATGTAAACCATATTATTAAAGTTAACATTAAAAAATTACACTAAATTTAAAAACTGCGCTAGACATTTGCACCACTCTTTATCTTGTGTCAACGCAGTATATAACACACTGCGTAAGAGTTGAGCATTTTCTTACAATACGATAAAGATTATAGATAAGTACTTAACTTAAAGTCGTAAGTCTTGTTCCAAACTCACGCACGAAAAAAAAGTTACTCCATATAAAAGTAACTGCGGTGTGGATCTATAATGCCAAAAGTCTGTTGATGATTTAGTAGTGCCTATCACGCCGTTTTATATCTGTAAAAATGTAGGTCCAGCCAGTGGAAGATGAGCCCTGCCATGTTATCTAACTACATAAAATCTGTCAAAATTCAATATTACCTAACTTGATTGTCAGATCCAGAGGCATTTTCGTATTTACGAATAGATAAGGTATTCGGAGATGGACACAAATCTGATTACGCTTTCTTTTTATTTATTCCTTTAGTTACAAGTTACAACTTGATCACAAGTTTTAGTTATATAGGATGCCATAATTTCGACCCATCTACAAGAGGACAAGTTTAGTAATGCCACTTTTTGCAATCGAAACTGTTTATGTATATCGAACAATATCAATCAAATAGGTCAAGTAAGGTTACTACGTAAATTAAAGGATTTTCCTGTATAGTTGATTTAAAAATAATTGAGAGACGTCTTCAAATCTTCAAAAATCATCATCATCAGCAGCCTTGAATGACCCAATGCAGGGCAATGCAAAGTCCTCCCTTTGTTTATGCCACTCTCTCCGGTCTCTCGCTAGTTGCTTCCACTCGTTTGCAACAGTTCATAAAAAGAAACAACTTAGCTTAAAAAATAACACATTTATCTACTAAAACGTACCTATTCGTTGAACTTTTTTGTTGAACGATTTCGTTGTTAAATCACCCGGAAACGCAAACGGCAGCAATTTTATTCATCAACGGTACGATTCGGAAAAACGTAGGCATCCGAACTGTGCAACTTTTTAATTGTTATTGCAAATGAGAATGGGTATATTTAATTTTTTTTTTGCATTGCCATTACATAATTCATTTGTATTTGTAGAAATTTACTCCCTGATCACAATACATCATCTATTATTGTAAAATATTAGTTGATTATGAATATTTTTAAATAAATACGATTGATTTGCATTTACCATTGAATCGCGTTATTATTGGCATTATATTGAAATCGTTCCTTTCCTTATTCAATAAACAAAATAAACCATAATGAAAAACAAAATCTCAGTACAGAAATTGAGATTTCAAGAAGCTTTTGAAGCGCACAGTATAAATTTTATTGTGCTGTCTTCGCGTAAAAATTATCAATATCTTAAAATATTTTTATATAAAAAACGCAAAAAAACCAACGTCTTTAGATAATCTGAAAATGTATATCAAAATTGTCCATATACGTAGAAAATAACATAAAATCTAGATAAAATAATATGAACTATCTCCATTTAATGCATATACATAATAGATACAAGACAGGATCAAAATGAAACAAAGGGTTCGCTTCAAAAAAGAAGGGCGGTTCGTGAAGGAAGTGATCGAGCCCTACTGAAAAAAAAAATATATATATTTTTATTCCCCTAGTAAAAGTTGAACAATGTATCGGTATCTAAATTTGTCGTAGCATACTTTTTCTGTATGACCCTGTAATAAAGTTACCGTTTATTAAAACGGCATTTCCTAAGCGTTTATTTAAATTATCTCTTTTTAACGATACGTTTTTGAGTATAATGGGCGTACATAAATATTATCCTAGTACATTACACTGGAGGCAATGGAGTGTATGTGTTGAATGGGAGTTTTATGACACTACTTTGTTTGGAGCACTACTTGGCAGGTGCTTCGGCGGTTCATAACGCGCGATTACTTCGTCGCAGTCGCAGTCGCAGTCCCAGCACTGCGACGGGAGTGTGTTTCTTTAATTAGGTTATAGTTTGTTATTTTAGGGAAAACCTGTTATCATTATTATTACATCATTAAAATAAACTTTATGAATTTTAAAAAAATAAACAAATAAATATTCGGGAATTTTTTGCACACACCGTCATCTGACCCCAAACTAAGCAAAGCTTGTGATATGGCTGCCAGAGACTGATATACATACACTAGCGACCCGCCCGCCCGGCTTCGCACGGGTGTAATTTACGTGCGAATCCGGGGCGGGTCGCTAGTTATATATATAAACCTTCTTTGAAAATGTACCTAACTGATGGTGAAAACCGCATCAAAATCTGTTGCGTGGTTTACGAGGAGTTAGCGGCCATACAGACATACAGACAGACGCGGAAAGCGACTTCAATTTATACTATGTAGAGATAGAGAAGAGATATTATATAGTTTTAAATACAAAATAAATAAATAAATTGTAATAAATAGATATTAACAACCATACTTTAGATAGCCCCTTGGTCCAGTAGGTAGTGAACCTACCTTCTAAGCTTGGGGCCGTGGGTTCGATTTCCACCTAGGACAAGCATTTATGTGGCGAAAATTTGTGTTTGTTCTATATCTGGTTGTTAATATCTATTTAAGTATATATTTAAAACTATATATGTATGTATATCAGTCTCTGGCAGCCATATCACAAGCTTTGCTTAGTTTGGGGTCAGATTACTGTGTGTGCAAAAATATCCCAAATATACTTTATTATCATAGTCATAGTCATAGTTTAGTACATGATTAAAAGAAACTTTAATAATATTTAAAAATAATTTTTAAAAACAAGCTTTTTCGTTTTCTTCTCATAAAACCTTTTCATTTGATACACATATCATGATGGTAGATAATAATAATTAGACCGCCAGTTTATGGCGTCCGCAATTTTAAATTTATCATCTAGGACCAAAGTGCTTGGGAAGACAAATCCAACATACCCAAACTCGACGGGGTTACTCCGTTTCGCTTGAGAGTTCCTATGACCACCTTTTGTCTCCATCATCAGACTAGCTCGATGGTACCATAACATAGCATTGTCACTGGATTTACATAAGTATGCCAAATTTCAGCACAATGGGTTGAGGATAATTAACTGGATTAAAATTCAGTTGCAAGATTTATCCCACAAATAGCGCGAACGTATACGTACATAAACACTGACAGGGCAAGTTGATTAAAAACTTGAAAAAAATCAGTTTACATTTACGTATAAAATAGCTAATAATAATTACTACACTTTTCATCATCATAATGAGCTCTAAGTTCAGACCAATCAGGTTCAATTTCTTAATAGACTCGTTACTGTTGAGAGCAAAGACTTTCAAAGTAGCTTTACTTAGTCTGTGGTTGAGAGATTCCCTGTTCCAATCACATCTATAGTCTCTTTTTTATTCTATTACCTAACAGTAATGAAACGTGGAAACCTATGGGAACTAGCAGTTCTAAATCTTTATGATATACTGGGTTACGCATATAGACTGAAATCAGCGGAATCACGGTAAAAAATCAGCTGATCCAAAACAGTCATTGACACTTGACAAAATCTATGGAACTGCTGATTATTTTCGCGATGTCAGGGTTGGTCACATAGTAAAAGTTGTTCATAATAATGAGTAGTTTGACCTATTGATGAGTAGTGGATTTGTTTTAGTACAGTCTATATGAGTAACCCTGTATAAGTAAACGTTTTCCATTAAAACTTTCCCCATTTACTGGTGGAGTGTATTTTCGCTTTTCATTTTTCTTTCGTTTCCGCTCGCGTGATATTCTTAAATTGCTACTCGGTTTTGTCAGGTGTTGAGGATCAATCTTGTTTTTGTACAGAACTCCTCTTTCTGTATTCATATTGCCGTGAAATATTGCAAGGCGCCTTCAAGTATGAACAAACAACATGTTTAATTTCGGAATGAATGTTTTTTATTCATCTGCGTAATGCGAGTCTTTAGAAGAAAAAAAGAAGAAATAAGCACGCTTTTGTGTTGATATTTGTCATGCCTAATTTATGTTTATACTATTATTAACCTTCTTCATAGAGAATACGAATTTGCAGTGGAAATAATTCCTTATTCCCACTGAAAATGCAAAAAAGTGGTTTTGTTTCAGAACAAAGGGAAATTTCAAGCGGTACTTTTCAGAGCAATGCAATTTGCCTCAGTTGAGCCCAACCGAAATGAAAAAGAATTTGAATGAATATGATTATGTTTTCTATATTGAAAAATCTTCAATTTTCCTTGCTTACAATGCCGTTTTTTGTTACCGAGATCGAGTTAATTTCGGCTCTTTTTTAGGGTCCGGATATGCTATTAGAGAATCGATGCCTACTCCGTCTCCCGCGATGCACCCTGAAGACTCGAGGTCGGGGTCAGCCCGGGTTTCTGCAGCAATGATGGCGTCATGCGGCAAACTTGGAAGGCACCGAGGATCTGTGGCTGCTCGGAGGCGTAACCGAATGAGGGAGATGATCAGGATTATTGGAGGACGACCTGCGCCCCCGGGGAAGTGGCCTTGGCAAGTGGCTGTGCTTAATCGATACAAGGTTTGTGTACCGAACGGGCTTAGCTTGATTGAATGCATGAGCCCCTCTTGTGTTGGTGGTTAGATTAGTTATGTCGTAGTTAGTTAGTGAAATCTGCTGAAATATCGAGCCTTGGTTCACTGCGAGTACTTGGATAAATTACTCGTGTGTTCAATATATTCACAGGCCGGTTTTTCATGAAACGAACTGATTCTAATTGTGAACGTGTGTTTTTCGAGTTGATTTTATGCGATTTAGAACCAATCACGGTTAATTTACTTGAATCAAATTATTATACACTAGCAACGCACCCCGGCTTAGCACGGGTGTAAATCATTTTTTTTTTATGCATTGGGTTAGATTATTGGAGTTTTAATAAGGATCCCTATTTAAAAAATAATATAATTTAGCCTATGTCACCCGGGGATAGTGTAGTTTCCCACCAGTGAAATGTAAACAAACAATCAAATCTTTCCTCTTTATAATAATATATTATTATATATAGTATAGTATAGATGAATACATGAATTATGAACATACGCAAACGAAGGTGAGCGATTGTGGCCGAGCGGTAGCATGCGCTTTACAATCTGACGGCACCCGGTCCGATCCTCACCATTACAACATTGACTTTTTTAGTACTTTAAATAAATTATGCGCAGTTTTGATGCCATCGCTTAAAAACGGTGAAGGAAAATTGGGAAACCAGTATCCAAGAAACTCAAAGTTTAAATAAATATGACATATACCAACGTGCACTGGGCCAGCTTGGCCCATCCTCTTTCTCTCTGAGAGAAGACCTGTGTCCCTCAGTTCCACATGATAGGCTGTAATGATGATGACGATGAAATCGCAAACAACACTGCCTATTCAATTATAAGGTGTATTCGTCTGTGTGTGTCAATACTAAAATGAGTTTTACGGGTGGCATTTTCAATTTAGAGAATATCACTTTACTTATTTGCAAGTGACTTACTCCGCGAAAATCTCAAATGTAGGTAACCATAACGTGCAAAAGTTCAATGTCTGCAGTCACGTAGATGAAACGGGCAAGATAAGTAAGAAAACGCCATTGAACTCTACATTTTCTTTCAAATAAAGTGGTTATACTATGTATACTGTAACAGGAGAATATTACCTGAAATGTTCAAAATGTATTCTATGTAAATCGAAACAGAATACTACACTGTGAATGACATACGCCGTCTGATAAGCTGGAACATGCTGATTTTGTTGTAACTTTAATATTAAATTGCAAAGTTAAGAGAAGTTTAGTACAAAGAATTTAACTGAAACAGATAAACCCTATAAATTCTCCAAGCCTAACTAAAGTACGCGTTTCGGAGTTTTTGGGTTCCGTAGTACTACAAGTAACCCTTTCAGGTTCATTCTGTCCGTCCGTATTTTTAAGGTAAATATATTATATAAAATTTTGCACACATATAGATTTGGTATAGTTTACAATTTTCTGAGTAGCTACTATAAATAAATACAATTTTGTATTTTAGTTTATCAGCCCTTCTATCGGGCTTTTTATAGAATAGATCTACGTTTGGCCACCAACTCGCCTGATGGTAAGTGACGGTGTGGCCAAGGATGGAACACGTTGATCTAGAAGAAAACTGTTCTCATTTAGCAGACAATTTCACCTGATCTAAACATTTTGAGTCAATTTTAAGATGTTTATAAATATTAAAATTTTATATAATTTTATAATGTTCGAGTATAGTAAAGTCTGATGAGCCAGAAACACGCCAACAATTTGGTCACGCGTCGCATCTGCAAAGTTTTTGAAAATGAGGTGTGCTGGTCAAGCGCATAAAAAATATGCTTTTAGAAGTTTTCTCTTATAACTTGATATAATGTGCGCACGCCTAGCTAATATACTTGCCAGGCAAGTCACCGACATATCTATTAAAATTTGCAAGTTGAAGTGGCATTGGGCAGGTCACATCGCTTGAATAACCGATAACGGGTGAAAAAAGGGAAAAACGGAACGGGCGGGTATAGAAAGGTTCTTGAGTGGAGACCACGAACTGGAAGACGCATCGTAGGTAGGCCTACCACTAGATGTACTGAGGAGATTGTGAGAGTCGTGGGCATCCAGTAGATGCAGAAGGATGTCGTTCAGTGTTGAGGTTAAAGGGGGAGGCCTATGTTCAGCAGTGGACGTCTTCTGACTGATGATGATGATGATGATATTCCTTCGGTCCCAAAGTAAAATTTGTTCATATTGATTAGTATAATGGACTAGTATCGGCTTTACTTACCTTTTCCGGGTAACTCGGCAAGTGGACGTGTGGACGCCTTTTGGCTGATGATGATAGTGTACGCAACTTCGGTCCAGGAAGCATTTTGCGGAGGCACACTGGTGTCGCTCCGGTGGGTGGTGAGTGCTGCACACTGCGTCCGGCGGCGGCTCTATGTGCGGCTCGGGGAGCATGACTTGCTGCTGCGGCACCGCGGTGAGCTCGAGATGCGGGTCACTGAGGCTGTCGTGTACCCTGGATACGACCCTGATACGGTCGTCAACGACGTCGCTATGCTGAGGTACGCATTGAAGTCATGATTATATTTTTGATAACCACTGATAGCCCGTTGGTCCAGTTGGTAGTGAACCTGCCTTTTGAGCTTGGGTTCGATTCCCACCTAGGACAAACATTTATGTGATAAACATTTGTGTTTATTCTATATCTGGTTGTTAATATATATTTAAGTAGGTATTTAAAATTATATATTATTATGTATGTATATCAGTCTCTGGCAGCCATATCACAAGCTTTGATTAGTTTGGGGTCAGATGACTGTGTGTGCAAAAATTTCCCGAATATTTATTTATTTACTTATTGGTTATACGTTTGATTTAACCACACCTCAGATCAGAATCAGATCAGATCAGATCAGAAACAAATAAGGAAAGGCGTTTGCACAATAATTATCGTTCGTGTTGAAATGTCTCCATCACGTTTAATTTTTTTGAACTGGGTAAGTGCCTTTATTAGCTTAACAAAACACTAACGCTACAAAAACAGTTAGACTGCAAATATACCGTTAAAGGTCTAAAGACAATCCAAATGTTCAAGCCCACTATCAGTTGGCAGCGTATCCAGCATGCTGGTAGTATTACCACACTGAAAGGCGTTGACCCACAAACACGCCAGCATTTTGGTCACGCGTTGTATTAACCAAGTGCTCTGAAAGATTTTTTGATGTTACATTTTTTTTTTCACTATACCGCTAAACTACTTACTTAAGGGGCCTGTATACCCTCTGCAGCTCTCTCGCTCGCACATTTAAAAACTTTTAGCAACACCAATGAACTAATTCTAACTAATAGTCCACATAAAAAAGGGTAGCAAAGACCTTCTGGTAGGTGATCCCGATTTAGGCCGGTATTCGTCTGATCTGAGGGCACACTGTTTTCACTAAGGTGCCGTTTCTTTCTTTCTGCGAGCATCTTTATCCAGATATTCACAACTATTCATTCTAGAACTGGTCGCTTACAATGAATTGCAGACTATCTAACTTATCTGCTTTCTGTACGACAGTGGATGGTTTTTAACTCCAAATTGTATAAGTTAGTGCTAGTTGGCGGCACTACGAAGGAGTTTTATCATCGACACTTAGTTATCGATGCTGGTAGCTGATCACTTAGTCTAAGTCAAAGAAAAGCTAAGGCAAGAACGTTTTTGTTTCGGCTTTGTAAATTTTTCAGTTTTACCTCATATTATTTGCAAATTGTATTGTACAAAGTTTAAATTATACAGATTTTTTCCTGGCTAAACAAAGTACCGCCTAGTTTGTTTTATAGGCCAACTTTTATGATCTATCTCGAGGCTTGACTTTTGTTTTTATAGCTTTTGAAATGAGTTACAATACAACAGTCTACGCTGTTTTTAACTCCAGAGGCAAAAAGACGCCATAAGTTTAACGCGTGTATCTGTGTGTCTGTCTGTGGCATCGTAGCTCACAAACGGCTTTACCGATTTTGATAAAGTTTTTTTATGTTTGAAAGGTGGCCTAATCTATAGTGTTTTTGGCTATGATACAAGAAAATCTGTTTAGCCGTTTAAAGATTATCAGCTCTTATCGGGGTTTTTAAAATCTTTTAACTAAAACTTGACTGATTAATTCTTTATTGTTCACACCATTATATTTGATACAGAGGGCAATAAACTTTTAAAAACCAGTGTAACAACTGGCAGCCTTATTGCTAAAAGCGATCTATTCCAGGCAACCTTAGGATTTATAGAAGACGTAGATGACGAGGTGTACAGTAGAGGATAGACTATGAAATTATTTTGCTTATACCATACACATACATTCTAATAGTAATACACACTAGTACTTATTTTTTTTTATAATATACTAATAGATATGCATTAAATAATAATAAACTTGCCGAATCGTTCGTTTCAATCTTCAATCGTCGTTTTGAAGACAAACAACAAGGGTACAGTTACTTTAACCAAAATAAATATCTACCTACGCTTACCATCAGGTGAACGACTCGTTTGTCTCGTCACTTAGCAGCGTAAAAATTATTTAACACTAAAAAACGATTTTTATTTCAAAATCTGGCTATTATTCAACTTATTTTTACCCTTGCGATTATCATAAGGAACAAGTGACTTCTAATACCAAAGCGATATTAAATTCCATGATACGCATATACCTACTGAAGACCTTTTTCGGTCCTACCCAATACCCTCATTTCCATCTAAGATGTATTGGATTTTGTGGGCGTTTTGTTAGTTTTCTATATAATTTATATATATTACTTGCGAACCGTTTACAATACAACAAAACTTTGTTTTATACAACAGAAACGATATTACAAAAAATATTTTCATGACTACAATTATAGTGCACGGAAATCTGAAAAGTAGGTAGATACCTAAACACACACGTAGGTACACACACATTCATGTATCACATCATCAGCCATTAAATGTCCACTGCTGAACAAGGCCTCCCTCTTAGAGAGGGGTGTTGCCATAATCCCCACGCTTGGCAGGCGGCTTGGAAATCGCAGTACGTTCACCGTGTACTAACAGGACGCTGCTGCCCATCCTCCGGTGGTTCTGGTCGCAGTTTTAGGACATACCCGGGTCCCATTCATGTATAGAAACGTACATTTGAGTATTTTGTAATTCACACGAATGAACCCTAACCAGTACCAGATGCTCATAAGGGATAGTAAATACTGTACCTACGCAAAATTCCTCTCTACAGAAAACTTTACTAAGCAATTTGCAGGTTCGATTTTATTTTTAGTACCTATAAGCGATACTGATACCTCGAAAATAGGCACTACTTGTACTATACTGCTGTACCTATATGTCTTCTGTGTTGTAAATGTAAAATGAAATGTATCTATCTACTCGAAATATTATTTATAATTAATCAAACATAATGAACAAAACATCGACCAAAAAATACGAATGGACGGGTCCAGAAGAAGCGAATTTTTGAAGATTGCAAAATGAGCGCCGGCTCTCGCTTCGTTTCAGTCGGTCTCTAGCAGTAGGAAGTGCAAGACTATTGTTACATGATGAAACATCTGACAAAGTTATGCCTTCGTGTGCTTTCCCAAAGTGTAAATACGAGTACACAGCAAAAACCGCTATCTATGTTTTGTAACAAATGCACTGTACATCAGTGTACATGGTTATAATTCGGTGTTGAAGTTTATGTCCGACGGTTTTGACTCGTTTTTACTGAGCAAGACGAAATATATATCTAGAATGTTGTTTTCAGGTTGCCGTTCCCCGCTCGGCCGGACTTAGGGCATGGGGTGGCGTGTCTACCCGCGCCCAGGCAAGTCCTCGCGCCGCACACTTCCTGCGTCATCCTCGGGTGGGGCAAACGACGCGCCACAGACGTACACGGGACCAGGGTGCTGCATGAAGCACAGGTAATTATACTAATACGTCAACGACCGATTTGGCTCAATGTAATCACAATTATACGATGACGATCGGCTTAACTCAGTGGGATGACTGGTTTGGCTCAGCGGGACGACTAGTTTAGCTCAGTGGGACGCCCATTTTGGTTCAGTTTGACGACTGGTTTGGGTGACTATGGGGTTATGTATTTATTGATACAGAAGCTAATTTATAATCCAAAAATTTATATATTCTGTAGGATAGTGGGTAAAACCGAGAGGCACAGCTAATTTATAAATATCCAAGTATTTTCCTTAACCACGCGTTACACAATTTATCTATTGTAATAAGCACTTACCTAATACGTGATAAGTCCCGATAAACATTTAAAACATGTGTTCAAATCGCGAAAGTTTAAAAATTACTACTTACCTAATAGATGAATTTCACTCTAACTGGGCGGATAATTTGAGAGGGTGGTTATTAGGTAGCAGTACTGGTAGGGTGGATTCAACCCAAACTGAACAAGATGGATATAATTTTTTTGTAACTAGGCAGAGACTATTTAGTTGGAATTATGATCGTGAGGCTCTCAAACGCGTAATTTAAATTCTAAAAGAAACGGTTATCCAATTTAGCTCCTCGTTTCAATGCTAACTTATCGTGTAGTATAAGCTAATTAGCTAGCTAATGGTTAGAGTCCACACGATTTTATAATTCATCACTTTATTACGTAATTTAATCGCGTGTATTTTACATTATTTTAAATCTTGATGTTTAGAAGACTTTGCAGTTTCCGTGGTCACAGGTTGACTAGATATTGGATGTCTTAGATTATGTTATGAAAATATTTACAAATAGCGCCAATAATTTTCTATTAAAAAATTTACAATGTTCCTTACTTATGTACGCAGTAGTCGCTTGCGGTGTAAAGAAATAAACCGGCCAAGTGCAAGTCGGGACCGCGTACTGAGGGTTCCGTACCACCACCAAAATACAAATACAGGTTGTCCAAGTAACAGAATTACCAGTTATTATAACGCCTTCCAAAATTGTCGAAGCTATTGCTACGCAGTTAATTACTTTGCTACAGGTGCTCGAGTATAACAATTATAACTTTGTAATGAACAGAAATTTGTCACCGACTTGCACTTGGCCATTATTTATAATTTTTTGTTATATTTTAGAGTGTGTACTACAGTCGTGCCAAGTTTGACGCTTGTACGTATTATCGTTTTTACATTAGAGCTAATACAAAAATACGTTTGTTGTATGGGGTATAAAAAAGGGGTCTCCCTTTCGTTTTAAATTTTTTGACGGACGGACGGACAGGGAGACAGACAGACATCGTAGGCTTAGTAATAGGGTCCCGTTTTTACCCTTTGGGTACGGAACACTAAAAATTAAGGAACAAAGGAAATCATCCTTGAAAAAAATATTGTTGCTTGGTTTGTTGCAATTGGTAGTTAGTAGAAACGTTTGGAATTTCCAAACCTACCTGCCTCATCAAATACTATTTATTAGATACGAGAATCACAATATGTATTTGTCAGATTTCCAGCTTGTTTCTAGATTTAGGTCGCCTCGGGGTGCTGTGGCATGTTCCGTCACTCTAATCGCATCAAGCCATCCCCTTGGACATGTTTCGCGTGGGAAGGACGGAATGTTAGGTTTGAAACTATGTGGTGGAGCGGGTGAGATGTGGGAATCTTGACTGACTGATCTTTTGATGAATAGAGTGCTCTGGCGAAATTCAACAATGATAAGTTTAGTATTAGAACCGAATGGTATGGATCAGACAAACAAGGGGACAAACAAACAAGATATGATAAGGTGGCAAGTGAGAACACGTCTGCCCTAAATTAGGATTGATGCCTTTAGTCAAATTTACCCAGCAGACGACTTTATCATCCATTTTAACCGGCGAAAGGAGGAGGTTATCAATTCAACTGGTTTTTTTTCGTATGTTTGTTACGCGATTACTCCGCCAATTATAAATTGATTTTGATAATTATTTTTTTTGGTTTGGCATATTTTAGAGGTGGCCCATATAAATTGTACTTATTGTACTTGATTAAAGCGCTAAAATCTACAAAAACAAAAATATATACACAGATGACGTTTTGGTTTGTAGAACCACAGCAAAAGTTTTGATGAGGACTTTCTATTTTATATGTCTTTTTCTACATTTAGTTTAAGTTTGTACATTAAGTTTAAGTTTATTAAAGTAAGTTTGTGTTTTTTCTAAAAAATTCTTGTGTTGCATGTGGAATATTAGTTAGTTCATTGGTGTCGCTAGAAGCTTCTTAGTATGCGTGAAAATGGAGTAAGTGAGCAGTACTTACAGTTTTTGCGTTAAACGGTTTCGCGGTATAGTTTTTTTTCAATGAAAAGTGGATTTGAATACGAGCAATAATTTGTACTATGGCATATATTTCTTGTTTCTCTAATCTAAGGGTATGGCTCAGTAGTAGCGTGCCTGCGAAAGTTCTTATGTTCGAATCTCTGCCAGGCTGTTGACTGATGAATTACTATAACTGTTTTGGGTCTGGGTTTTAGTTGTCCGAGTCTTTTCGTGTATTTTATAGCATCTCTGAAATAGGAAATCTTGAGGAAATCATAGCGGCAGCTATGAGTGTAAAGCGTTATGCGTCTTTATAGTAAGTAAATCCTATTACTTGCTCCAGTAAAAAGTTTACCGTTATTGTAACTTACTACTTCTCTATATATATAAACGCAAAATACGTTACAAAATCTCGAAAACTACTTGACCTACGAACATGAAATTTGGCGGGTAGATGTCTTTTTTTTGGTGGGTTTTAGAGGTATACTAAAAAAAGATTTTATGAAAGCTCCAAATTATTAATAATCCAAATTATTAGAATTGGGGTCAAAAGAAGTTGAAAAATTAAACGACTTTCTTCTATGATTGTTAAACAAGAAATACATTTATAGGTATTACTGTTATTTAAATCTTATGTATATTTTATTAAATGTATTTTGTGATATTACTAAGTTTTTCATCCTCTCCATTGCAGCGTTTTAACAGGGTCTATGTACTAAGTTTCTGACTTGAGGAACTATGTTTATGAACAGAACATCATACTTAATATTATAAATGCGAAAGTGTTTGTTGGTTTGTTTGTTCCTTTTTCACGCAGCAACAGAGCAACGGATCGACCTGAATTTTTGCAAAGGTATAGTTCAAGGGCCGGAGGGTGACATAAGCTACTTTTCATCATCATCATCACCATTTTTATTACTACGTGGGTGTAACCGCGGGATGCAGCTAGTGGTACAATAAATAAATAAGTTCTGGCAGTCAGAACATCAAAATTTACACGTTCTTCCGAAAATAGCCCGCCACTATATATGTAAGGAAATGTAAAAATAACGCATAAATAAATCCCTAAAGATTTTCATGGGTTATCGGGCGTGATGTGATACATAGCACGGATACGTAACGCACAGGTGCGTAAAATTCGTGTGACGAAACGTAACGCTTTCCCTACGCTACACGCCAAAATCACACCCAAATTGGTTATTGCTCCCTTTACGATATTCAAAGAACTTCCAGAGCTTCTCGTAAAAAAGACTGCGTTACAACACATTGCTTCAAATATTTATTTTTACAAGCTTTTATTCAACTTTATGTTAGTATGTATGTTCGTATGTGTGGGACAAATTTTGCAACTGAATTTTAGACCAGTTATCCTCAACCGATTGAGCTTAAATTTATCATACTTAATTAAGTATGTAAGTTCGGTGACAATGCAATGTTATGGTACCATTGAGCTGGTCTGATGGTGGAGACAGAAAGTGGCCATAATATGAACTCTTATAGATGTAATCCCGTCGAGTTTGGGTTCGTTGGATTTGTCTTTCTAATCGCTTTGGTCCTAGACGATAAATTCAATATGGCGGACAAAATGTTCTTATATACCATCATGATATGGGTATCAAATGAAAGGGTTTGCTGAAAAGAATACGAAAAACCGTTTAAAAAAAAAAAAAAGTTTTTTTAAATAGCTATATTTTGCTATATATTGATCTAGCATGTACTACAACGGCTGAACCAATTTTGATTTAGTTTTTTTTTTTTTGTAGATTAAAAGGTGTCTTGACCAAGAGTGATCTTAGTAACGATTAAAAAAAAACTGTTCAGCCGTTTTAACTATTCTGAATATGTTCACCTCGTTTGTCGTTTTTTTTTTTTTTATTGTGACATTTTATACTTCTTAAGGTTATAAAATAGCCCAAATGTATCTCACCAAGTTAAATCAGTCAGAGCAAGCATTTTACCTATCTTCTTAGATCTCAAGACGGAGACTCGACGAATAGTAGGTAATAATAAAAAGAAAATGAAAGGGAGAAACTCGTAATTTGTTAGAATGAAGACTGCAAACTACGCCATTCATTCAGTCACACTCAAAAGATAGGTAGGTTTTTTTTTTTTTTTTTTTTTACATCGGACTATGCTAACCTTTGACCGCGATCTCGCCTGATGGAAAGCGATGATGCGGTCGACCGCATCTTCGAAGATGGAGCACGTTTGCCCAGTAGTAACCTATTAACCCTAGACTTGAACACTCCAAGATTGTAATGCTGCGGAAACACATAGACAGGGGCAAGGCGTTCCATTGTTTTGCTGTTCTAATTAAGAAAGAGGAGTCAAAACGCTTGGTGCAAATAAATGGCATTTCGACCAAGGTACTTACTTATTTTGATTAATTTTCTTGCAAACTTCTAAGTCTGAAACCGGAAAAAAAGGTTGGTAATTCAAAAAGCAGTAGCCAGTATAAAGCGAAATATTATAAGAAAATATTTTCTATTAATTTTTACAATGTTGTCGCAGCTGTCAGAACAAAAAACATGACTGTAAAGTCACTGATTAGGTAGTACATAGCTTTCCCACATCTAAGTAAACTTAGCGTAAAAAGTTGTTTGAAATGAAATAAATAAAATTTTCAATTCATTTAGAATTGAAAATTTTAGACATGCTATAAGCTTTGTAGTTCAAAAGTTAGAGTATGTGATGCAGTACAGACAAACAAGGGAGATATGCCTTATTACAATTATCGTTCTGGTTCAAATGTTTCTATTATTCAGACCTGTTTTTACGCTTCACGCAAAAACTGTAACTAGCCGTAGTTACTCATATTTCACACACATTAAGAAACGTGTAGTGACACCAACGAATTAATTAGTAATCGTCCATATGCAAAAAGGGCGACAATCGTCTGCTGGATGAACTCTAATTAAAGCATCAATCCTGATTTAGGCCAGATGCGTTCCCACTCGCCACGCCATCTTACCATATCTCCCTTCTTTGTCTGATCTGAGGTCTGTGCTAATCTACTTTTGCGTTTCAACCAACGATAAAATACAATAACATCAATACCTTTTTAAGAACTTTGTTATAAGGCAAGTGCCTTTATTAATTATGCATAATACAAATAACAATTTAAAAAAACCGGGTCAAAATTAGTAAACACGCAATTTCGTTTACTTGGATGACATATTCTTTTCATGTATTTGCCATTATAATTTTATTATGCACAACTTAAAAAACAGTAGACTTAAAATACTAAAAACTAAACCGTATAATATCTAAATAAATAAATAAAAAAGCATTGCTATGTTGAATGGCATCCATTTATTTTAATTTATCACAAACTTTTAACCGTTTTAGATGAAATTTCTATGGGACTAATCCAAAAGTATTTTCCATTTCTATCGGTTTATAAATGACGGAGTTCTGAGATAAAAAACATTTAAAAAATTCAACTGAACTGAAAACTTCTATTTTGAAGTCGGTTCAAAATACAAGTATAAATACTTAGTCTATTCAACAAACAACTTAGACTATATTTATAGTAATTACACAAAAAACAAATGGATATAACCAATATACTGTTAAAATTCAGTATATTACCTATGTGTAGTTTAATAGTTAGTAGTGTTTAGGTAGTGTTAGTTTTAGGTACTCTGGAAAATATATACAAGAACAAAATATTTTATTTATATTACACGGGAATTACTCACGTAACATAAACGCGGTTGAAACTATAGTCGGAGTAACCGGCTTTATCTTACGTGAGTAATTCCCGTGTAATATAAATAAAATGTGTGAAAACCACGTCAGTTTCAATAATAAGAACAAAATATTTCTGAAATAAATCATACTACGAGAACACCCGTGCAGAAACTGTTGTCCCACGTAAAATTTTTCATGAAATAGGACTCATATAAAACGTTTGTGAGCACACGTGGGTGGGTCCTATTTTCGTGAAAAATGTGCAAATATGTAGTTTGGTGATGAAATATAGGTAATAAAGTACTACGATTTTTGTATGAAAACACGGCCGTAGAATGATAGTGCGTCGACCGCAATCGATGCTGCTTTTTCGCTCGCACAATCTTTCGTAAGAAAATCGACTCATTCAAACACAATTTTATTTTTGTGAGTATTAATTAGCTTTTCCCAAATACGAGTATGCAATAGCATACTCAAAAAACAACATAATAATGAACAAGCATAATAATGCTTGTTCATTATTTAACGGAGCCTTCTATTAGTGAATCGATACTTTACTACTGCATCAACAACCATAAAAATATGTTCGTTACGTCAATACAAGAGGTTTATTCATAAAAATGGGAAACTTGGTACATAATGCTGAAATTATGTATTAGTATGTCAGCCTAAAATAACTGATCTTTCGGGTGGATTTTGATTCCTCAGTTATCTATACTAATATTATAAAGAGGAAAGATTTGTTTGATTGTTTGTTTGTTTGTTTGCATTGAATTCTTTCACTGACTGCTACACTATCCCCGGGTGACATAGGCTATAATCTATACCCGTGCGAAGCTGGGGCGGGCTCCTAGTTTACTATAATTATATAAAAGGCGATGTGTGTGTGCTGTTTGTTCAAAAAGGAATGAAATATAAACCACTGCTGGGACACAGGCCTTCTCTCAGAGAGAGGATGTGCCCTAATCCACCATTATCATCATTAGCCTACTCTTATCAGACGGACTCGGGCCTCTATCTCAGGGTAGATGTGGGCGTTGACAGATGTCAGTGGGACAGATGTCAAAATTGGTTGTGCGATATCTCGGAAACTGTCGATCCTGGACTAGCAGTTCCTTTCGTAGGGTAATGGTGCTCTTTTGCTGCATGAAATAGGAACAACAAGCAAGCACACTTTATAATATTAGTAGATGTTATTAGTAGATAATATGTGTTTCTAAAGTACATGTTAACTTATTAGGTGTCAACAATTCAGCAAAGCGTGTGCCGCCGTTCGTACTGGCAGTACGCGATCACAGACGACATGGTTTGCGCAGGCCGCGGCCGGAGAGACTCTTGCGCAGGTGATTCGGGAGGGCCTCTGCTCTGCAAGGATCGCACCATGCGATATTATTTACTGGTAAGATCGATGAAAACTCACACCAATAAATCGCCAGAAGGCCTAGCACGCGCATGTTGAAAAGTCTGTCTCATTTCCGCAAAAAAAGGCATTTATGCGTTCGCCATATTGAATTTAGTGTGACGTAATTTTATTTTTCGCATTCTTCTTAGCAAACCCTTTTATTTGATACCCATATAGGAGTGCATAAAAATAACTGGCCCGGACACATAACTATGTATGCATAATATGAGTAACTGGATAAAAATGTCTGACGGTTTGCGTGCTAGGCCTAACATAACCTCTTACCTCTTCTCTCGCTTTAAAGTAGAGAGAACATAGTATACCAGATAGTTGTAAGATTGAAATAAAAATGCTTCATCTTTAATAGAATCTGAGTATTTTAATAAACCCTAGCTATTACTTTAGTTGAGTAGGTAAACATGAAGATTGATCGATGTACAGAGCGAGATGAACATCAAACCGTTTTATTTAATTTTCAAGATTTATCGTGGTGACGAGACAAGAATTCAGATATTTAGTTAAAAGATTTTACAACTTAAAAACATTTTATGATTTGCTCTACTTGATTTACTCGTATTATATTTATCAAATTATTTAAATGATGGTATTTAATCGCACAACAAAAAAACTCAATGTTTACCCGATGATGCAAAGTCAGAAGAAGGGTATTGTAATTAGCGTGTATGTACCTATGTGCCCATCTAAACCCTAATCGCCTCAATCGATTTTGATATATGTGGAGTCGATAGATTAGTGTAAATTCTGGGAAAGTCACTGGGTTAGGTAACTTTTATTATAGAAACTGAAGTGGTTTTCATACAATTTAATTTATATTACACGGGAATAGGCATGATGACTAATATTTGATTTATTACAAATAACCGGCTAAGCGATTAATATACCTAAATACATTACACATAATGAAAAAATAATTTAAATTGGCTGATAAATCTCTGAGATACGAGTGTTTAAAGTTTTAGGTGGGGATAGAGAGGGGATGCTCTATCCCTTTCTCGCAAAGCGTGTGTTAGTATAGCATTTGTATGGCGCACCTGAGCCGTGACGTCACGGCTCAGTATAGTGCTCTCTTTGTCTAGCATGAAATTAAAATGCTTATATCTTATTTATTTTTGAACTAATTTTAATTTTGTTTTCAGTGATGTGCTCCATTTATGATCAGCTTTTTTATGAGGTAATAAAAAAATATTAGTCATCATGCCTATTACTCACGTAAGATTAAGCCGGTCACTCCGATTATAGTTTCGACCGCATTAGGCAGCCTTTTTCAAGGTGAATGCACGCGCGCGGCTGTGTCCCACTTGGCAACTCAAGAAAGTTAGCTTCTAGGCAAGCGTGCTCCATCGTAGACTGCATCGTTGCTTTACAACAGGCGATTTGGCGGTCAAACGCAAGCCTATTAATAAAAAAAAAATATTAAAAAAATGGGTTAGGTAACGGCATCATAAATATACAAAGATAATTTTATACCGTTATTGTAAATACCTACAAGATATAATAATGTATATCTTGTATTTATGTTGACCTACCCAGAGATCCTCACGGATTTAAAATGTGTTTATGAATGAGCACATACGATATATGACAGAGAGCGCATTATACTTATAATGTGACGTCACTTGTATGTATAGAACTGGCAATTCATCATCATCAGCCAGAAGACGTCCACTGCTGAACATAGTTCTCCCCCTTTAACCTCCACACTGTACGACAGCCTGCTTATTGCATCCACTGAATGCCCGCGACTCTCACAATGTCGTCGGTACATCTAGTGGGAGGCCTACCTACGCTGCGACTTCCGGTTCGTGGTCTCCACTCCAGAACCTTTCTTCCCCATCGGTTATCAGTTCTTCGAGCGATGTGGCCTGCCCATTGCCACTTCAACTTGCAAATTTTAACAGCTATGTCTGTAACTGGCAATTACTTTGCGGGAAAGAGGTAGAGCATCCCTTCTTCATCCGACCAAAAACTTTAAACGCTTAATTATCTCTTTATTTATCATAACTTTTTGGCCGATTTAAATAATTTGTTCAGTATACGCATCGATCTATATGTACTCATTATGTATACGTATTTTTAATTATATTTTTCACCAAGCCTATAATTTCAACAAATCAAACACATGTAGATAACCTATTGTAGCCACTTTATGGAATATCGTTGTCAAAATTTATTACATTTTATGTTAAGTACAAGTAGCTGGGTAATAATTTAGGATCAGCAAAGCAATTCAGAAAACGTGTTTATTAAATAAATGTACACATATCTGAAAACGTGAGGGTTTCGAGGAGTTTACTAGTGAGTTTGGGTCAGTAAATAAATCTAATAGAGCCTGGGGTCAAGATCTTACGAAAAGTACTCAGAGTTACCAGCACATTATTTTGCTTAACGTTTAATTTAAATCACGCAATTGATAAAAACCAATTCTCTGGAATATCTACTTAATTTTCTAAAAACAAACAAAACTCTACAGGGTTACGCGGAAAGGGTGTACTAATCCGAAAGAGGTCCATTGTACTCATCATTATGAACAACTTACTATGGGACCAACCCTGGAATCGTGAAAAAAATACCAGTAAAACACAAAAGTAAATCATGTTTCAATTCCAACTGGAAAAGAGAAATCATTGGTTGTGATTACAAAATATATAGATCCATCATGCATCTGACCAATGGATCTAATGATAAAGAAAGTTTTCAATAGATCCATACTTTCAAAATGGGATCCAACGAGAATTAAAAATCTCAATAGATCCATCGAGGAACTACTAATAGATCTAGTGAGAAAAAAAGTTCTCGCTATATCCATAATTTTAAAATGGGATCTAAAGAGAAAAAAAATTCTCTATAGATCCGTTATGGATCTTAGCATTGGAACTATCGAGAATGATCCTAAATATCATAATAGTATGAATGACTTTTTTCAATGGAACAGCTGTTTTTATTCCGCGATTCCAGGGTTGGTCCCATAGTAAAAGTTGTTCATTCTGATGAGTATAATAACGGACCACTTTCGGCTTAGTAGAGTCTTTTCGCATAATTATGTAGAGTTTTGTGATATACCAAACATATTGTTATAATTTTTTAGTGCTTAGGTATTTAGGGCACGTTGATAAATCCCTTTCAAAAGCGATTTTAGCCATTAGCATGCTCGTTTAGACTCGTAAAACGGTTCCAGTAGTACTTATCTCAATTTAAAAATTCTGGACGAGTTTTTAATACCATCAAATAGAATTTACATACGACACTTTTTTATAATACCCGAAGAGTTGCTTAGCATAATTTTTTAGCTCTAAACATAAAAAATATCTGCGTGGGTGTAGGGTTTATTTTTGATAAAAGAGAAAATTAAATTTGTTTTTAGTAATCTACAAATTCCCATCTATATTTGACGGTCGTAATATTTGTTTATGGTTGAAAAGCTAGGTGTTTGACCACAGCACATCTGATTTTAAGTGACGGTATGCTTGAAGATGTTTCAGACGCTTATCCAGGAATAGGAACTAGCTCTCAATTAAGGGTACCGGAACATACCGTTGATACTTGAAACAGATGACATGACATGTTGATTGTTCACGCCTTAAAATTTCATACAAAGGATAATAAAACTTAAAAAATAGTGTAACAACTGGTAGCCTTATCGCTAAAATCGATTTCTTCCAGGCAACCTTAGGATGGAAAGGATTGGAAGTGCCCGGCTGGCAATCTCAAATCACAATCACAAACCACAAAACTTATGAAATTCAAATGCGCTTAAATAAATTGTACTTATAAGAACTTCTTTATTACAAATACTTCGTTATGGTGTTACAAAAAGTGTGATAACGAGTCGCGAGGGGAAACCCTCTTCATGGCTTATGCATTTCTGGTACTTGGATTTGATTGTAAACAAATTATATTTATTATTATTTTCTTGAGTGTACTTATTGTTATGACATCACAATAGGAGCATAAGGATATATTAGTCCTCGTGCTCCCACTGGTAGGAGTTTCCAGTAGGAGCATCGCTCCATATCTAAATCTATACTAATATTATAAAGAGGAAAGATTTGATTGTTTGTTTGTTTGCATTGAATAGGCTCTGAAACTACTGAACCGATAAGAAAAAAATCTCTTTCACTGTTAGGAAGCTATACTATCCCCGAATAACATAGGCTATATTATATTAAAAAAAATAGGGATCCTTACTAAAACACCAATAATGTAACCCATGGTGTAAAAAAATAAGACTTACACCCGTGTGAAGCCGGGGTGCGTTGCTAGTATTATATAAAAACCGATGTGTGTATGGACTCCAAAAAGGCTAGACCGATTTTGACGGGACTTTCACTGGCAGTTAGCTGATGTTATAAGGAGTAACCTATGCTACTTTTATCAAGTGTACGCTCACGATTTCGTGAGCGAAACCGTGGGGTGAGGCTACTTCTAAATAATAATTTTATTAATCTAGGCATCTTCAAGGCTAATTTCAATAGATATTTATCTAGTCTATATCAACGAATCCTCGGCCACACCATCGCTTATCATCAGCTGAGTTGTTTGCCAAAAGAGGACTTATATGCAGTAAAAAAAAGTGTAGATCGTCCGCAAAAATACATTCCTAATATTTCATGTGACGTAGCTTCGGGGATATCCAGTAGAGCAGATTTTACCTGTTTTCCTTGATCCGGTCACGTAAGATCTCTGATTCACGTTGATTCAGGCAATGATATTTTGTGAAGTCGTGTTGGGATACGAAAATCAACTTGATTATTTTGAACTAAATACCATTGTTAAGCCTTTGAAGGAGGCACATTTCTAAACTTTTCATACAAGGTAAAACAACTTTTCACGGAATCTATAACTTTTCGTCCAATTTTGATGAATGATGGTTAGTATCATATATCATATACTCCGCCAGGTATGCTATTCCGAGACACAAAGGTCACATGGGTGACACAAACCTACGTCAACGACGCTGTTACCAGTAGCATGAAATCATAGCTCCCCAAACGTAGTACATATAGGTCAATGTAGCTTCCCAATCTCCGTGTTTTACCTGTGGGAATCCTATAAACCTATGGGATTTTGATTAAAAAAATAATATTAATATATTAAATCTTCATCTTCGACCACATCGTCGCTTACCAACTGGCGAGTTGGTGGTCAAATGCGGACCTATCCGCGTCAAAAAAAAAAAAAGTATTTATCGTGAATTACTTTGCTTGAGCGGACTGACAAAATGACAATTGAAATGCGTTTTATATTCTATTTAAAAGATGATTAACAAGTTTCCTAATATCTGTGTTTGTTGCAATGTAGTGACAACTGGAAAATGACGTAGATCTTCTACGTAGATCCTACGGTGATCTCGGAATAGCAGAACTTGTTTTATTAGAATGTTAAAACTGGATATACGAATTTGCTTTTTTTTTACCCAATACATCTTTATATGAAAGTACATATATCTTATTACTATTATTACTATTGGGTTTAAGAAAGTTTATCTAATTAAAGTATTTAAATCAGCCAGGCGGCCCAAAACTCACTAACATTAAGGCTTGCCACTGTGTGAACTTATATTTACTTTATAATTGGTTTCAGGGTATAACGAGCTTCGGAGACGGGTGTGGCAAACGCGGCAAGTACGGCATCTACACCAGGACTTCCGGATACGTGGCTTGGATGAAGAGCGTTATGAACAATATGTACTTTGATTAGAATTATCACATAGGTTCTCTCTCAGAGATAGTAAGTAACACGAGTATTTTTATACCTATGAAGTATTATACTACTACGTAAAGTTTACAAAACCTAAATTACATTGGCAGACACCAAAATCTGTTAGGCTTAAGGCGCGGTTTTCCCACTTTTAAACAACGCTTGTTACTACAAATGACCATAAGGCCTAACATATTGTATTTAAGTCGCATTCAGTATAGCAAAATCATGTCGAATACAGTCGTGCGTGTCGCTACTTCAATTTTCGATGATTTTATCATATTTTTCGAAAAGTATAGCTGTAATGTAATGTGTATGTATCTTTACGGTTCCCTCCGTAATTGTGAAACCTGTATATTAAGATATCGTAGTCATGATTTTAGTAAATAGGTAATTAAATGAATCCATAAAAAAAACAGGAAGAAAAGCAGTTGAAATCAAACAAATCAGTGTTACTTAATTTTTCTTTCTATCCAGCGCAATGTCCTTAATCGTGTTTCGATATTTGCGGTTTCCTGGATAAAACATTTAATTTTGATATGGCACTATTTTTATATGTTTAAGCTAACCTTGGAAGTAGAAAAACTACAACTAGAAAACCCAAAATTGCTAAAAGTGTGAAAAGAGGACCTTAATATGAAACTATCAAATAAAAAAAATGTTTGTTATCACATAAAACTACAAGAACTTTAATGAACGAATTGTTTCGAAAGATTGTTTTTCTTTTACTGCTCCATTATACTTCGTTTGGATGCATTAACAAATACTAATAGCTAACAGTGATATTATAAAAAGCCTTAGCATAAACAAGACATCAAAAAGAGATATGAAATAATTTTTATATTTGTCTTTATGCATGGGTGAGGGTTACACAGTTTAGGTCCCTTTCACATTACAGATTCTAGAATCGAAATAAGGGTTGGATGCATTTATAGGACTTTATTTTATTCTAGCCTCTGTTTAAATCACCAATTTGTTTGATATCTCGCACGTTGAGTATTTTGACAGTGTGTGCGTATGTACTTTGGTTATTTTGCGTTTGCGTTATGAAAACTTTATTTTGCTAAGGTCGAGAATGGAAAAAACTCAGAGCTGTTTTTGTGAAACGTTTATAAAATGAACGATGCGTTTGCTCCACTTATCCAGTGATGCAAAGCATATACGATACAATAGCGATACATACACCGAACGTCAATTTCGATTTTTAACTATATTATGTCCATTCGTTTATTTGCTATACAGCTGCAATAATATTGTAAAAAAACTTAATAAAAACATTTCCTTTAAATATTTCACTGAATATATCGAGTACCTGCTACAGTCTTACGTTCAAAACCCTAGCGAAAGTGATCCAAATTGGCGGGGTTCATTCACTTTTACAATGTTATTTCAAATGTCAGAGTAAATAAACGAATGAAAATAGTGTAGAGTCGCGATACTAACACGTGTTTCAATTATGCTACGCGCATGTTTCTGCTAGAAATACCACGAAATAAAGAAACACAAATTCGCAATCACGCTACTAAATCAAAATATCACGTTTTAACGTTACTCTACGTCTTGTCATTTTAAAGTAACCGTATGTATCTATGTCCGTATGTATGTATGTGTGTGGACCCGGGTATGTCCTAAAACTGCAATCAGAACCACCGGAGGATGGGCAGCAGCGTCCTATTAGTATACGGTGAACGTTTTGCGATTCCCAAGCCACCTGCCAAGCGTGGGGATTATGGCAACACCCCTCTCTAAGAGGGAGGCCTTGGCCAGCAGTGGACGTTTAATGGCTGCTGCTGATGTGTGTGTATGTATCTATAACATAATTCACCTCCGAGATAGAAAAGGTTACAACTTGTGAAGCAGGACCGTGTTAGAACATCAGAGACGAGCCCTTCAGCAAATTTCCCATTTCCATGACAGGCAGCCCTACCAATTAGTTAAGTTGCTGCCGTTATCTCCTGTACGGAAGGTTGACGAAACATTGGAATACATTATAAACTTTATGGTGAACTAAACAATCAACTTGTGTTTAACATCCCGAGTTTGCGTACACTCAAATATTAAATCCATATAGAAGGGGAAACGTGTAATCTGCCGTGTCATTCAAAGCCAAATCTCCATAATCACTTGATGTAAATTCTTGCTGTAAATACTGTAAAGATATGATAAGAAAGATAAGATAAAGTACCATGTATACTCTACAAATATAGAGATCATTGTAAACATCACTAAGGCACAGATAGACATCAGCATTGACGCAAGTCGAACAATCTGGACTTTAAGCACTAACCGTTTATTAATTTTGCCGAACAGAACTAAGTAAGGGTACAGCCAAACATTGAAAACGATTTGTTGATCATTCTCGCAACCATTCAAGTAAATGCTTGTCCAACATTTACACAGATACCAACATCACTTTCGACAAAATATTCAAAGTAAATTGACGATTTGTAAGCTCGCTAACACACCTGAAAAAAGGACTAGTCGTGTGAGCATTAATCATACTAATATTAATAAATACAAAAGTTTGGGTGTACACTAACAACTTTAGTTCTACAAGTTTTTGAAATTCGCGAAAAGAAATCATTCACTCCCGACAAAATGTATGAAAAAGCAGTTTTTTTTGCGAACTTGTTAAACAAAAGTTGTTAGTCTTGATGCACCAAAGATTATGAGGTTTTGCGTTAGTTACCTTTGATCCTGTTTATGTGTGTATGTTTGTCCGCATTCATCTCTGTAATAGTTGAATGGATTTGGATGAAATTTGGTATGGAGGTAGCTCATATTTATGCCTAAAATTACGGTTCCTGTAAGATTTTGGGTAAAACCGCGGAGTCCTGCTAGTTTGTTAATGCTGACCACTCATGAACTTTTGACTACCTGCGCCAAAAAAGTTCAAACTAACACATAATTTTATTATTTAGATTAACATTTAAAAAACACAGATTTCAACTTAAGTATTTATAATTTGAGTTAACAACCGTGATAGTTTAAAACAGTCTTTTATTTATAATTTGGTTGAGCAAACTATTTAGCACATAGTACTAATTTTGATATTAAATGTGGAATTAAAGTCTCTCTACGTTTACATTTACTGTTGTTTTTTATTCAACCGTTATTATAATGCTTTCTTAGCCCTCCCATCCACAGAAAAAAGATTATCAAAATTAGAATATTATTGGAAATTTCACTTACAAATGTAATCATTTGCAATAAAACAAATACATACCCAGTAAAAGAAAAAACAGCAGTACGATTTTAATGACGAGTAAAATAAAAACGAAACAGAAAAAACATCACTAAATAATAAACAATAAACAGCAAAATGATAAAATAATTAACAAAAGAGCATAATTATTATTTATATTATACGGGAATTACTTACGTAAGATTAGCCAGTTACTCCGACTATAGTATCTACCACCGACTATAGGTACCTATGTGAAAAACAAGACGAAGCCGTAGGCTTAGATGAAAAAGACCGTCGAATGCGGTTGAAATGACCTATAGTCGTAGTTACCGGCTTATTCTAACATGAGTAATTTCCGTATTATACAAACAAAATTATGTGAAAACCACATCAGTTTCCATTGTAAGAAAAGAGCCTTCACATTAAATGCAAAAATAAATAAGTGGAGCTTTGAATAATTATATGTCGAAAAGGATTGTTTCCATATCTTCGGGTTCCCTGGCAGCGTCCATGAGCCAAGGGATGAGACGCCAGACGCCGGTGTACTGCGCGGACTGAGCGCCCCACGGACGACGCTCCTCCTGTACAACATAAATAAATCACAATATGTTAAAAATAAAACAATAAAAAAAACTCAGACCTTTTATCAAGGTAGACAGCGCTAGTTCACCTACTTTACATGTCTATGGCCTGTCTTGAGTTAGATGAATGCTCAAACTAGCACGCGGCATAATCCAATTCGATCCCATTCGTCTTGGCAGTAGCACGTCAGATGTCATTACAGAAATGCATACAATACTGTAAAAATAGTGCGAAACTTAGAATAGTTGTTCTAAGTTTCGAAAGCAGTTGGCCGTGCGAATGGAGTTAAATTAATTGAACTCGTGACATCATAGTAGGCACTAAAATGCAGCATGAAGGATTTTCAGTACGACAATACGAGTACGTAAACGATTCACGTCAAGTGTCACCGTTAATTAAAAAAGAGAAAATTGTTAAGTAGATATACATGATAATCCATAATCGATTTATTGTTCACAAAATACAATAAGTTCATACAAATACGCATAGATACTTCTTTATCAGATTCTGTTTGTTATTAGAAATATTTCAAGGTTTTTATCTAAAAGAAGATAAAAGTTTTAAAAGAAACGAAATGAAATTCTTAGCTTGGGTCATGATTTGCGAGGGCTCGATTAATGGAAGATTGATTACGATTTTGTTTTACGCAACTTACTTTCTTACGAAGTTTAAGGAGACGTTGATTAATTTAAATCTTTTTTTGTAAAATAAGAATAGAATTTAAAATAGCATTAACTATTTGTGAGAATTATTTACTCAAGTTACTGCGGTACAAGCGGTGTAGATGTAAAAAGATATAGAATAGAACATCTATCGATACAGTCGGTGTTGTTTGCCGTAGTGATAACCCTGCATTTTTTGCAAAATTAAGTTTAGTAAGGGTAGAAAAACACAACACCCACACTTCTCACCAGACTCACCCGCAGTCTTCAGTCAGTCAGCTCGTGACCACGGTCATTGTAACATGGTCGTAACGTCGAGCAAGAGGAGCGAGAGGGAGAGGAGGAGAGGCTATTTTAAATAATAAATAATAATAATACGCGATCCCTATAGGCCACTAAAACATGGTGTTTATATCCTGAAAGCTTAAAAATTACATTACCTACCAAGAAATACAAATACTACCCACGCAAGCTGCTTTCAAATATATAATGGCCTCATGTATCTCTCCCTCTTTAAGTTTATGGATTCTCGAAAAATTATTGGAAATATGTAAATTAGGTGAAAAATTTGAAACCTTTGTTAAATTTTAATACAAGCTTATGTAAATATCTCTAAATCTACGTTCATGCTTGTAAACGATTTATTTTATTCATTTGAGACTGAATTCTTTGTGACTAGTGGTTTTTTTTGTACGAACAAACCAAAAAAGAAGGAGAACAGGGTATTCGGGCTTGATTTATTCGCACTCTTTACCTTTTACAATCTTAAATAAAATGCAGATTTTTTCTTAAACTATTATTTTCCAATATCTATTCTTGAGTTGTACGCCTTATCTATAGATTTTTGAATTTTAGAACTGCCACGCATCTGGTCTGGTGAAAATTCCAGTTGTTTGTAAGATTGATAAAAATAATATAAGTACGGGGTACTTTATAGCCATAGGTCTCTCTTTCTTTCCAACTGTGGATCCCATTGATGATGGGGTTAGAATTCCTTACTGTTATCCTCCTTCGATCTGTTTTGACAATAAGACGGTTCTGTATAAGCCTGATCTTTCTAAATTAATATATCAACTAAGTACATTTTTAGTCTAGAATAGATTATAAGTACGTTTATGCTACTCACATTGACGCGAGTAAGTTAGCTATCAAAGAAGTTAATTAAAAGGTCAAAATTATTAAGAGGTCAACATCTATTATATATACTGCTATTTGTTAATTAAACGCATTACAATATCTGATATTCCATGATATCGCAAAAATAATAAACTCGCAGATCATCGGACCTAATTAATCTACAAATCTAGACGTTAATTACTTACATTGGATCTAATTATTAATTAGAAGCTCAATTTTGCAGTCAGATCGGTTTTCAAATAGGTAGTAGAGTTTAAGTAGGTAGATTTGCTTCGGCGGATTTATCAGTAGATCTAGTTCGTACTACGTATTAAGAGCTCTTTTCTGCCACAGCTCTATCGCTCGATTTTTTAACGTATATAAAAAAGTGATAATTTAATAACACCTATTAGGTATCAACATTAATTTGAAATAATATCGATGCAATATTCATGTTGTTGTTGATGTATTTTATTTGGGCGGAAAAGATCTAAAATAACATTTTTAACATTTTATTAGTAGGTCGACTTGTGGGTTTAGGTTTGTGCTTTTAACGGATTGTAGGTATTACTTGTATTTTACATTATTTTAATTTCTGACGTTTCGAACACTTTGCAGTTTTTGTGGTCACAGGTAGACCTGTCACCACGACTCTCTATCACAGGGAGTCTATTTATAACCACAGCCACTGCAAAGTGTTCAAAACATCACGAATTATTATAATGTAAAATACACGCGATAAAATCCGTTGAGTTTAATTTCAATAACAAACATAGCGTGCTACTACAAATTTTACACAAAAGAGTAAGACTGAAACCGACTGACTAATGCCGACGCACACGACAGACTTATTATAGTATGGCGGACGAGTCTTCGGCAGTAGATGGGAGTAGGTCTGAGGCTTGGTACCCAGAGTTTGCGAGACTTCTAGTCATCTATGTGTGTTGTGCCATACATTTCTCTGTGTTCTATTTTAACGCACGTTGTCTCGCATAGTCTTGCAAACTATATAAATAACTAAATATTCGGAACATTTTTGCACATACGGTCACCCGACCCCAAACTAAGCAAAGCTTATATTATGGCTGCCAGAGACTGATACATACATATTTATTTTCATATGAATACATACATACTTAAATATATATTAACATCCAGATATAGAACAGACACAAATTTTCATCACAAGACTGTTTGTTCTAGGTATATAGGATTTGAACCCAACTACTTACGCCCCCCAAGCGCAGAAAGCAGATTCACTACCAACTGGGCCACCGAGGCAGTCGTAAACACTACACACAAAGATACAAAGCTTTACAACTAGGAGGTGGACCCGGTCTTTGGACCCGGGTATATCCTAAAACTGCGACCAGAAATACCGTAGAATGAGCAGCATTGTCCTACACGGTGAACATTCTGCGATCCCCAAGCCGCCTGCCAAGCGTGGAGACTATGGCAACACCCCTCTTTACGAGGCCTTTTTCAGCAGTGGACGTTTACAGGTTGATGATGTGATATGATAAACAAAGTATTAATATCAATAACCTGCAAATACAAAGCAATCAATTTCCCGTCTGCTAAGAGCAAGCCTCCGTGAACGGGGTCTGCGTCTTCTCCGTAGTAAGGCGGCAGCGACAAGCAGTGAACATTCCGCACCCCGCCTCCTTCGTCAAGCCGCTTCGCTTTACTGAAAAGAAAATGATAAATTAGCGAAGGCCAGTGGGCTTGAATAGAGAATGTTTTATATCAAGGCTTCCTTGCCTTTGAAATTGAAGCACCTAAAATATGTACACCGTTTGATGCTCCCAACTGATTTATACAGCTCACGGAAAGGGGGAAATAAAAGCTTCATGAGCTTTCAACTTTGGACATTTATTGTTATTAGACGTACTCTTCTGTGGTATATGAGCTATATGCTAATATCACTAGCTACTTAGTATTATATGATATCATTATCACACAAATAGCATAGCATAAATCTAAAAGTTGTCTGTATTTGTATAGTATTTTTTATTTGTTCTGTGTGGTTTTTGTTTATGTTTGGTGTGTTTGTTCCTTAGTCGGAAGGAAATTCGGCGTGAGTGGGAGCTTAACAAGCTAGATTAGCACCTCAATCCACAAGGTTCTACTAACTGGATCCACCAGTTGTATTACCTTTGTCATCAGAGATTAAATATAAAGCGCTTAGTATAATAACCCAACGTATCTACACGAGTAACTATCTGATACCCGCGACTTCATACGCGGAGAATCTCATTTAAATTTTCAATCCCCATTTGCTCCCTTAAAATTCGGCCCCTTTGCAAAATATTTTCTTAGCACGTATATCATAAATAATTGAGCTGCCAAATTCATATTATATCTTGCATTAATTTCAAATTTATCAAATGTAATATTATAAGATAGCATAAGCTGCATATTGTGGTAACCAATAATTTTATTAATTATATTAGGTATATTATTATTTTAGCTTTGTAACTTAAGTAATTCTCGAGATTTCCTGATGAGTTAGTGAATCGGTCAGTGGTATTTAAAAGTTATAGACTATTCAAAAATACGACGAATCAAATGAGTCTAACATCAGATCAGACATATAAAGGAGATGTGCCTTAGTACAATAACGTTCGTATTAAAATGTCCCGTGTTTCATATCTAAGTTTTTCACTATACCGCTAAACTGCTTGACGCAAAAAATTTAAGTACGGCTCACTTACCTACAAATTTTTCATGTATCTACACTAAGAAACTTGTAGCGACACCAATGAACTAATTATTAGTCCATAAGTAAAAAAATAGCGGCGTGGTCGTCTGCTAGGTGAGTTGGACTAAAAACAACAAGTCCAATGCGTTCGCATCGCCATACCCCCTTACCATATCTCTTTTGATTGTCTTATCTGAGATTCTTACCTTCCGGCTTTCCGGACGTGAATTGTTTATAATATTTACATGGCATAGATTCAAATCCTGCCGGTCGTCTAATTTTTGAATTTTCTTCTACTATCTTCTCTAATATATAAAAACCGATGCGTGTATGTAATGTATGACCATGTAACCGATGCGTGTATGACCCGGGTATGTCCTAAAACTGCAACCAGAAGCACCGGAGGATGGGCAGCAGCATCCTATTAGTACACGGTGAACATACTGCGATCCCCAAGCCGCCTGCCAAGCGTGGGGATTATGGCAACACCCCTCTCTAAGAGGGAGGCCTTTGTCCAGCAGTGGACGTTTAATGGCTGCTGATGTGTGTGTGATGTATGTATATGTTCCCTACATATGAACTTCAAAACGGATAACCGATTTTGACGTGACTTTTACTGGCAAATAGCCGATGTAATAAGAAGTGTTCCACGCGGGTGAAACCGCGGGGCTCAGCTAGTTGTCTATAACATTTAAATAGTAAATAGTAAATCCTAACTGATTACCAGGGTTGCTGGTAATCAGTTAGCAGCCTGTTAACCTCGCATTCCGATCTTGGTGACCGCGACCGGCGACCGCGACTGCTACCTTTAAGGGCGACTCTCTCTACGACTTTTCTCTCTTTTTCTACAAATTATCAAAATTTGCGAAACAATAATCAATTGGTTCATTTATTTTGTTGGGAGAGAATGATTTTTTTGTATCGAACGGCTGACTTTTTTACGCGAATTTTGTAGTCGTATAAATAAGTGGTTTGTTTTGAAGTACTGAGGCTGTCCTTAAGAGAATTCTAACTGTTTACCAATATCCAATATATAATATTATATATTTTTTATGACATAGGTGGCAAACAAGCAGATGGGCTGCTGATGATAAGCAGTCATCGTCGCCTATGGATACTTGTAACACCAGATGCATCACAACTACTTTGCCGACCGTTAAATAATCTAAGTACAGATTATTTGTAACGTACTTACTTGTATCCAGCATTCCCAGGGCAAGAATCGAAATACACGATGCTCTTGTACGTCATCAGAGATGTTTTCGGTAAATCTGTGGCCCCATATCTTGTATCAAATCTGTAGGAATTAAACACATTATTGTCGCTATAGTGAACATAAACAATAACTGATCTTAATCTCTTTGTTTGAAGTCTGCGGGTAAACCTTTATAATTTTATCTTTGTTTAGGTAATAAGGGACCCCTAAAAGCAAATATTTAAGTAGGTAGAGCTAGGCAAGTTTTATCTAATTGAATAACTCGTGCAACAATAAATTGCCGTACAAATTAAACTTTCCATTCATATAACTGGATTCATCATCATCATCATCAGCCCTGAATAACCCACTGCTGGGGAAACACCTCCCTTTGTTCCACTCTTCCCGGTCTCTCGCTAGTCGCATCCACTCGTTCCCGACAGTAGTTTTGATGTCGTCAGTCTACCTCATTCACGGTCGGCCTGGGTTCCGCTAACCTACGCTGAGCGACGTCAGCGTCGTATCTCAGTGTTTCGGATACGGTCCTGCAATTTGATGCCAAGCATGGCTCGCTCGTCTTCTCCGAGAGAAGACTATGCACAAGACATTATTAACACATCTACATTTCATATCAGAACATTTCGTTATTTTATACCTTCAAAAATAATGAAATGCGCGAGCAAGAAAGAGGTCTCACGAAGCATGGCCTCCAAGTACCTAATCTGTTGATTCAAATATTGTTTTGAATGGTATTTTTCAGTAAAATTATGGCCATCTTTAGTTATATACGTTTTAAAAGGCTTTTAACGAGTAAAACGTCTTCCGAGAACGTTATTGAAATACTTTTTAACAAAACTCGGTAATAAAAACCAAGTTTGCCAAATACCTTCATGAGTTACGTACGCTTCGACTTTGCTTTGAGTAAAACTTCTGATCCTCTGAAATAAGCTTTTATCAAAGTGCCTTGAGATGAAGTTATTAATGAAGTTAAGGAGTTTGCTCCTAACCTATCTAAGCCCCATCCGACGGCCGTTGCCCAGGTGGTTTCAGCTGTAGCAGAGAACTGGTGGGACATCAGTGCCACCGGCGCCCAGCCGGCACAAGCTGACACCAACGAGTTGACTACTTGTATAGCACCTGCAGAAACACCACTGTTGAGCTGGATTTTCATGTTAGATTAGACCTTGCATCACACTTTTTATTTTTCTTGCAATGTTTGTATGTTAGTTTGTTTATTTAAGTCAATTATTGTAAGCAGAATTAGAACCAGTACCTCCAAATCCATTTTGGTGAAATTTTGCATATACTTTTAGTTCTGGTGACAATACAATATGCAATACCAAATATTATTATATTTTCAAAATGTCCGCCGCCACAAGATGGCGGAAGTTGTATATTTTTTTGTCAACGCTGTTTATATGGATATCAAATAAAAGGGCTGGAAGAGTAGAAAACGATAAAGTAAGTGTCATTGTAATAAATTCGATATGGCCGCCGTTCCAAGATGGCAGATTACATTTTCTTTGCTGAAACTGAAAGGCAATTTTTTACCATTAACTTTAAAAAAAAGCTCTTTCCGGGAAAAAAATTTGTAGGTAAGTAAATAGGTACGAGTGTGGACAATTGCAGAGTGCTGTAAAAGCAAAAGCTGAAACTTTTGAAGATGAATCAGACTTCTTTGAAATTGATAACCTTACCGATATTGTAGAGGTGTTGCCTTGTCTTGTCCCGGGGGTGGTACCACGGATGTACGATAGTGTATTTGACGTAGGCCACTCGCTCGGGCTCCCACCACTGATCACCACAGTACGCCACGAAAGCCGATTGTCCCTCGCCGTACGGAGCGTTCACCTTCCTACTGACACGAGACAGGCACGAACCGGAAGCGATTAACCAGTGGCTATTAATTGCTGCAGCGTCACAATGAACCTAGAAACATTCGAGAACCGATAGTTCTATCCATCACACCACTCTTTCTCGCATCGTTGATTAAGCCCAAAGCCGACTGGGAAGTCGAAATAGTGTCGCGGCGTACAATCCGCCGTGGAAAGGTATTTTTGGTTTACGATAAGTTGAAAATATGCTACCGGACTGATCACCAATTTTTATTGGCTTGTAAAAAAGCTGACCATAAATAGAGCTGACTGAAAAATTTAATTTATTCAAAAATAAGGAAGATTTTAGATTTTAATGTCTTACTAACAAACAACGCACTATACTTAAAAATACTTAATTTTTGTGAGACCAGTTCATAAGCATACTTTTGAAAAAAAACGTAAAATCAGATCAAAAATATCGAAATAAAAGGTGTAACATAAAAAAATTAAAAAGTACGGACCGAGTTGAGAACCTCCTTCCTCAAGTCAGTAAAATGGGCTACGTCTTCGCTAATTGAACTACGTATATACAATTATACCTACTGTACTTATATCGTCATTATGCATAATTATAATTATAAAAAGTCTTCTCTTATTATTGTTATTAAACGACTTCAAAAAAAGTTACGTTGGAAATTAGATTGTATTTTTTAAGTTTGTTACATCAGAACTCAGTCATTTCAATAAACCGATTTGGGAATTTACATTTTATATGAAAGGATAATTATAATTTCAGAATAGTCCCATAGAAATTTCATTAAAATCGGTTAAGTAGTTTGGTTTTAAATCAAAATAACTGGAAAAAGATGTCATTCAAATAAACGAAATTGCGTATTTACAAATTTTTAAGTAGTTTTTTATGTATATTTTAATCTAAATACAAGATTTTTGTTATTCAACTAGTCCGTACCTGCGACGGTTCATAAATATAAACAGCTGCGAAAGGATAATCAGACCAACGTGCGGTTTCATTCACGTAGGAAAAATCTGTGCTAATTGGCTCAGATTTCGTGTTTTCATTCACGAAATACGACGTCATATTGGGTTGATTTTTGTGTGTATCGTTCGGCGTAAGAACCTTTGATGTAGAGACTACGTCGTTTAGAAAATGTAATTTGAAAGAAGACTCTGTGACATGTTTCTTTTTGTGTTTGGCTTGTGCATGATTGTGACTACCTTGGTCTATGTCATCTAGTAGTATCTTTTCATTGTCATCAAAAACGTTTCTCTTTGTTTGGTTAACTCTAGCAATTTTTTTTGTATACGTTCTGCGTGTACATTTGTCATTGATTTCGAAAAATTTAATCTTGTCGTAAATAGTGGTGGACTCAGTGATATATGCATAACGATGACTACCAGAGGCAGTAGCATAATATAGGTTGTTTAAAGTTGGTGGTGCTTGTATCGCGCGCTTAATTATTCCGTTGCTGTCGAAAAAAAAAACTTTACGAGTTCTAGATTTGAATGGACGAATAGATGAGTAAATGTTATCGAATGGACGGACAGTTTTGTCATGTACCGTGTTTTTTACTTCCTTTGAATAAGAAATTGGTGCACTTGTGATTTTTTGTGAAAGTTTCTGCACCTCTTTTAGTCGTATAGCAGAAATTTTCACTTGATCATTTTGGAAACGTGAATGGTTTAAACGTTTTGTATACGATTGAGGAATAGGATCAACATAAGGTCCTTTTAGGTGAAATATTAGGAATGGTAGGCTTGAAGTCTGTTCTAAAATTTTATTAGAATTACAGTTAGATTCTGTGCAGTTTTTCTTGATTCTTGAATGCTGCATATCATCTAGGTAATAAAATTCTATGTTACTAGTTTTAGTAGTTTGTAAGGGTAGTGAAGGTGTAGAAAATGTTAACGGAGTATATTCCCGTTTATGTAGCAGCATTTTGGTAGCATTTGCTGTATACATATTGGACTCATCAACGAATATCTTAGTTCTTCTCCAAAGCATATTGATTATCTCATACTGCTTCTGAGTAACTTTTCCCACATCCGTTTTTTTGCGTGGTTTTTCCGAAGTGGCAGAGATGTTTAAAATGTGGATATGCTCTTTACCAATGCTTCGTTTACTAATGTTTTTTCGTTGAAGCATATTGTCTTTACGGAAAGTATTGTAAGCAGTTTTCATGGCCAAATTCTGATCCAGAGTAGTATTAGTGGTGTAGTTGCCAACAATCATATCTTCAAATAATAAAAACGCCAAATATAAGCCCAACGCACACATGACTTAGTTTTTATGGTCAACTGGGGCTCTTTACCAAAAAATATTTTGACCAACAAGAAGCACTTATTTAAATTCACTCTACTGATACTTTCATAGCTTGATCAGATAACTTATATATTTACATAACACACATACATACAAAATTAGAATAATACTACACTACATGGTCCAAACCAGTTCTAAATGATTTTCTTTGAGAAAACTATGATTTTTGATGTGCTCTTTCTTGCTTTCTTCATTTTCCAAAGACTTTTATGTCAATGCACAGATATTAGTAGATCCAAGGAACATTATTACTCCTAGAGTAGATGTGTGTGCCAATGCCATTTTCCTTTTTAGATGCTTTGACCAAGCTTTGACATTGACGAATACATATTCAAAGTTTAGATGATAGTGCAATTACATCAATGTGATAGTGACATGTTTTACTCTTTGTATTTGTCTTTTTTTATTTTGACTGATTTTGACACACGTCTTGTGCATTTTGAACCGACTTCGAAAAAGGAGGAAGTTTCTCAATTCGGCCCGTATAATATGGTTTTTTTAATATTTTTTATTTGTTTTAGTGATTACGCCGGTATCTGTTACACCAATTTGCGTGTTTTTTTAATGTAGAAGAAATATTCAACATGGTCCCACTAAAATTTCATATATTAGGGATCAGTAGTTTTTGAACGAGCTCAAATAATAGCTAGAGCGCCTACGAATTTCGCGATAACAAATCACTACAATACTTTTGTTTTGGATTTTGTTCGAGTCAAAACAAGGTATTCATGCATGGACGTGTAATCGTATCTCAGATACGATCGGACGTGTAATCAGAGTTAGAGAAGGTTTTAAGCATTCCACTATCATAGGTGTTAAACCATTATTTAAAATTTAATTTTTTTCTTTGTAACTTACTTGGTGTTAACTTAGAATGTTTGTGTTTTGTGGTTTTTTGAAGTCGGTTTATTGAAGATAATTTATTTCAATATCCTGAAACATGTAACAGTCAGAGGCAAGCCAAGTAAATCATAGGGAAGTCCAAGTCATTGTCCAGTAAAGTGATGGAGATTTTATGGAGGTTGGAGGTATTTAAGGTTTCTATGGAGTTTTGAAAACACAACGAAAAACACGTTTCAATTCGTTATATCACTTACCCACACTCGAGAACGTTCACGAACACATAAATAATAATCCACCATCATTACTTATTCTTCATTACACTTTAAAATAAGCAAATTTAAGAAATTGTTATAATTAGGGTACCTTTTTAGGGTTCCGTACCCAAAGTGTGCCAACGGGACACTATTACTAATCCTACGCTGGCTGTCTATATGTATGTCCGTCTGTCGATCTGTCTGTCTTGTCTGTTTGGCCATCCTACCTTTTAACGGCGGTATCTTTCGAACCTTAATAAACCAGCAAGTTGAAAGACAGCATAGGCTTAGTAATAGGGTGCCGTTTACACCCTTTGGGTACGGAACCCAAAATAACTAATAAATTGTGTGTGTCAGCTGCGCGGTGTTTATAATTATGCAACTCTTTTCAGCTGGCAATACATATTGCAACCAAAGAGAATACAATAGGGACTTAAAAAAAGGAAATATTGTTTGACATTAAACATTTATGTCAGAAGTATGACAAATTTTTGTTAAATTTTAGTTTTTTTTTGTATAATATCCCATTTCAGTGCAAAACTTGTTTTATGACTGGGTTAGTATTACTTTGGTAAATTTAATGCGTATGAAACGTTTAGTTGTTCAAAAATTTATTCATAAACTTTTTCAGGCTGCTAAATTATTATGAGTGCAGTTACGACGTATAAACCAGAAGGTATTTTCACGGAATTCTCCCTATTAGATTAAAGGTCTTTGGTATAATTTAATTATGTACCTATATTACACATAATTAGACCACATCATTACACATCACATCATCAGCCAGTATAAAAGTCCACTGGTGAACAAAGGCCTCCCAATTTTTTTTTTTTAAATTTGTTAAAAATTGTTAAAAATTTCATGACTGTGGATTCAATGTCTTATAGTCGTAATATTAAACATATTTACATAGTATTTAAATTGTCAAACAAGTCATAGTCGCAGTCAAGCAAAGTAAGTCACGGTCAAGTCAAACTCATGCCCCTGTAAAGAGGTGGAGAATTACAAGAGGCTCCTATGGAGTTTTGGAAACAACACGAAAAGACATGTTTCACCTCGTTATATCACTTTCCCGAGCACGTTTACGAGCACTTAATAAATAATAATTCACCATTTACTACACATTAACACTCGAAAATACACAATGTTAGGATAATAATCCAACGAGCCGACATGTTTTTTTCCACGTTGACGCCAAAACTCCAGGCCTCCCTCTTTGAGAGGGGTGTTGCCATAATCCCCACGTTTGGCAGGCGGCTTGGGGATCGCATTACATTCACCGTATGTATTCATTTATAGGACGTATACTAATAGGAATAATACCATAAGTAATGCCAAAAGTATTAATACTAGCATGCGGCATGTCCTCAAAAACGTTGTAAGACCACCATTGGTACAATTGTAAATATCAGAAAAGATATTAAGAATCGTTTATTTATCAGCAACAAAGTTCCATATCTTTAGGTTATGTTTAGTATCCTAAGGCTAACTGGATACCTAATGATCGAGAGAAAAATCTCGCTCATAAATGCAATTTAGCATTGCTAAGTAAAGCTGCGATAAGCGTTATGCGGTGTCGGATACTGAATAGTATTAAAAACATCTAGAATATTCTGTTATTCCGTCGAAACATGCGCCAGAGGTGAGGACCACAGCTGGAAACTGCATTGGGACCAATTACCGCAGCGTTGTGCGTTCCAATCAAAAGGTTTTATAGCCTTTTATTAAACTCGCAAGAATGCTATTCCGAGACGCAAGGGTCAAGTGGGAGATACAAGCCTGGTGTAAGCTTGTGACCAGCATTTGCCCGTCAACATTGTTCACCCTCTTAATGCCTGCTTTATCAAACAGATCCTCAAAGACAATATGATCCAGGTTTTCTACTACTGTGCCTATTACATAATGAATTGATTTCGCTCTAAGTATTATTAAGATACCACAGTGCCTAAAGACAAGGGTCTTTGACCAGTGTGTGTTGCCAGTGATGACATATGGTACTGAGACGTGGTCCTTAACTGTTGGCCTTTTGGAAAAACTCAGAGTCATACAGCGGGCAATGGAGAGAGCTATGCTCGGAGTTTCTTTGCGCGATAGAATCCGAAACGTGGATATTCGCCAAATAACCAGAGTCACTGACAAAGCTGTTAAAATTTGCAAGTTGAAGTGGCAATAGGCAGGCCACATCGCTCGAAGAACCGATAACTGATGGGGAAGAAAGGTTCTGGAGTGGAGACCACCAACCGGAAGACGCAGCGTTGGTAGGCCTCCCACTAGATGGACTGACGACATAGAGTCGCTGGCATCCAGTGATGCAAAAGGCAGGCTGTCGTTAGTTTTTTCTATAGCCTATTTACAATAAAAATAAAAATAAAGGTTAAAAAGGGAGGCCGTGCAGCTCAGCAGTGGACGTCTTCTGGCTGATGATGATGATGATTATTATGATCTTTAAATAATGAATGATTTTAGTATGTTAAAGAAAAATCTCCATATCTAGGCCTCCCAATGAATTCCACACCGATCGCGTTAAACAAGGCGTCTATGCGCAAATATGAGGACCTGGAGATACCATGCGACAGGCTCCTTGCCAGCTACGTGTGGATCGACGGCACCGGGATCAACTTGAGGTCCAAGGACAGAACGTTTAACTTTATACCCAAGAATGTGAAAGGTAAAAACCTAACTAACTAAATATTATTTAATTGGAATCATTGAGCTATTATTACTACGTATAGAATATACGCCACACATTACTACTGCGATCCCACACAAAATATATTTTAGGCTTAGTAATAGGGTCCCGTTTTTAATCTTTGGGTACGGGACCCTAAAAATCTACGACGTGCACTACTGGACATAGAGCTCCCATCGATCTCCAAAGGGGCCGGTTGGAAGCGGTCTGCATCCAGCGTTTTCCTGCGGTCTCTTTTAGGTCGTCTTTCCATCCTGTGGGCGGCAGTGCTACGCTGCGCTTACCGGTCCGTGGGCACCATTCGAGAACCTTTCGGCCCCATCAGCCATCTGTTCTGCGTGATAATATGTGCACGCCACAACTTGCTAACACAAAATACAAAAATAAATAAATAAAATAGGTAATGAGAAGGAACCTTAGCATTTAAATTTCCCTCAGATCATAATTACGAAATGTCACATTTAAATTATCTATCCAACAACATTGTTAGGATAGTCAAATGTTCTGATCATCCTTTATATTTACGTATTAACCATGTTGACGCGCATGCGCGCGAGTACCTACTCCTGCGCCGCCCTCCCGCCGCCCGCCCGCTACACGCCGCAGGAGGCTATATAAAGGCTCCTGCGCGCCCGGAGCGGGCCTCTTTCTTCCTTATGTGCCACAGCTTGCACACGTCATTCACCGTACCTATATTAGCTACTTGTCTTAGTTATAATTAAATGTAATAAAAGTAC
This sequence comes from Agriopis marginaria, assembly GCA_932305915.1. Lineage (NCBI taxonomy): Eukaryota > Metazoa > Arthropoda > Insecta > Lepidoptera > Geometridae > Agriopis > Agriopis marginaria. Next base: position 10,318,834 of record OW029922.1, read on the forward strand.
CATACTTAACTAAGCTGGATTTCATTTCCACCACCACGCACCTGCCTTCAGCAGTAGGAGTAGTAGAAATTTTTACAAACCTCATGAAAACTGTACTTACTTTTAGAGTTCCAATAAAATCGTTTCTTCAAAGGCGAAATACGGTTCGTTTATCGTCAATTTCAGATCTCCCGATCTGGTACTTTGATGGCAGCAACACAGCGCAGGCGAATCCGGACAACTCTGACACGTTTATATTCCCCGAAGTGATTTATCACGACCCGTTTAGACGAGGCAGCCACATAATGGTCCTAGCAGACACCTACCAATATAACTATCAGCCTACGAGTGAGTATACAGTATCATGTCAGACCTACATTACACCGAGTCGCGTCCGTGCCCGGACGGTCTAGACATTTTAAATGTGAGTCATATATCGTGTTCAGTACGGCGAAATTTGCTCATTCTCATTCTCGCGTGACCGAATGAAACAAATGCAAGAAACTAGAAGAGCATTTCAAGTGTGTCATTCAAAATTCCTCTGTAACACAATTTCAGTAGGTTAATTCTGGGCAAACGTATTCTATCTCCTGTCTTTTCTTACCATCAAGCTAAATGGTACCATTAACTCATATAGTATTAATAGTATTATTACTCATATAGTAGTTGTATTTATTTGCTGTCCTTCTTTCTTCCATAAATCATTTAGCTGTGCCCGACGGGGTCCACAATTGTAACTAAAACAATTTTCTACCACATAAGAAACATTGTGAAATGCGAAAATAAATGAATATGAATATAAAAAATAGTACTTACCTTAATCTTAGGAGCAGCCGGGCTCGGACGGGACCTCGTACGCGGGTCAAGTTTATTCGGTGGCAATTTCAAAGCATAATATAGGATGATAGTTATGTGTTTGCTGTATTGTCTTTCGTTTCGGCATAATGACATATGAGACATTGATTAACTCACACCACCAATATTGATTCGTGGTCTATGTTACAAAGGTAATTTGAGTATACCAGTTTCTAAGGTTATGAGTTAAGTAGAAAATTCATATTTGTATTTTAGTGGAGGTTAACGTAGGAGGTTTATTTCAGTTAAGAAGGGTATAGACAAAGTTTATCGTATACTCAGTCGTTTTTGTGACGGCTATGTACCAATTTCTGTAACATAGAGATGAGAATAGAGTTGTTTGTGTTCTTGATTTTTAAACAAGTAATGCCGGCCACAGTTCCAGTGAACGCGACTGTGCTGCGTTTCGTTTAATTTCAGCGGCTCAAGTCTATACACGGCGCAAAGCACAAAGTAAACAAAAACCCCCAAAGTAATAAGATTCTGGACCAAAGAGGACGAAGCTTGTAGTATTTCATGCTAAGCACCCTAATCCGTGTTAACAGGCGCCCATTCGGTAAATGATCCGTGCTTTACATTTTTTCCTCGTCAGATTTCATCATTGGCACAGATTTGTATGAAAGTGCTTTAGTAAACAAGGGATTTTTTTTGTAGCATCAAGTAACACGTGTAGCCATTATCTATCTAAATTCCTAATCGCGTAATCTTTGGGCAAACGTTCGCTGGCCAAATGGGTCGACTACATGAGTCGACATCCCAGATCTAACGCGGGGAATATGTGGATAAGGTTAACCGATACAGAGATAAATACCACAACGGAGAGGAGGCATTTGGGTTAAAACAGGTTGACAATAATGATGCTTATGATTGATGTAAAAGATAAACAACTCATTATTAAAAAATATCTCTTAAATTAATAAAGAACTCACATTAACATTGAAACCTTTATTATTGGTAAAATGTTTACTTACTCGGTTTTTAAATTGTAATACCTCTAAATTGAACATTCTTCAGTCGAGCAGAAAATTAAATTTCACAAAACTTTTGCTTCCAGTCTCACATTTGAATACGCCCAAGAGGATTATAAAATTGTTTTAGCGCCTTAGTTGCAAGAATTAGGTTTCATAAATTGGAAATCCCGAGCGATTTTATAGCGTCAAAATACGTTTAATAAAATGTTATTCGGTGCTTATTCTTGCTGAAAGTGGTTGCAAGTGACGCATAAGTTTAAGACAGGAAAATGATAAATGTTTGAATATGTCGGCGCGTTGACGTTTCAGCATGCGCAACTACCGTCGGATATTTTATTTATGTTACACGGGAATTACTCACGTAAGATTAAGCCGGTTACTCCGACTATAGTTTCAACCGCATTAGACGGCCTTCGGCCGACATCGGTAGAGAGAGCAACAGCGTTTTTGCCGTATGTTAAAGGAGTGACGGACAGTATCGGAAACTTGTTACGCCGGAGGTACAGCATCAAGACGATCTTCCGCCCTATAGGGCAACTGAGACAGCTGCTCCGCTCTCCAAAAGATAGAGACCCTTTGGGGGTTCCCGGTGTGTATATGATCCCCTGCGATTGCGGTAAATGTTACGTCGGCGAAACAAAGAGGAACGTGTCCACGAGGCTCACGGAGCATATACGTTCCATGAAAAGGCTCGACACCAACGGTTCCGCGGTGGCAGAACATTCTCTGGGCTCCGGCGCACAGCATTATATCAGGTTCGACAGAGCGAAGGTGCTGGCACGGGAGAAATTCTTTGTGCCCCGGAAAGTCAGAGAAGCCATCGAGATCAGTCGACGTCCAACCTTCAATAGGGATGGAGGATGGAACCTGCCACCGACTTGGAAGCCGTGCCTTCATGGAGTTCGTGTGAGTGACCGTGAGATTGGTGGCGACGTGGTGAGCTCCGCGTGCTGGAGTATTCCCGACACACAGGAAGATTCGAGTGAGGAAGAGCTCCAGTGTGCGCCGGCGCAACATATTTATCTACGCACCCCCACCCCCGCACCCGACAAGCAGCCGGTGTCATCACGTGCGCGCCGCGCGGCGGCCCGTAGTGCAAAGCGAGACGCAGCCGCGCGCGCGCATTCACCTTGAAAAAGGCCGTCTAATGCGGTTGAAACTATAGTCGGAGTAACCGGCTTAATCTTACGTGAGTAATTCCCGTGTAACATAAATAAAATGTGTGAAAACCACGTCAGTTTCAATAATAATACCGTCGGATAGTTTTAGGCTTAGATTATGTAGGTAGGCGTCATCTAGCTTAATTTTGGTGGACTAGTGATGGAGGGCCATCACTGGTGTAACGCTGCAGTAACTTACTCTGCTGAGTTCTTTACGTTGTAAAGTTGTGTCGTTGACAAGCAATCAGAGTTTAGCAAGTTGGTATACCGTCCGGCAGAGGCGCTAGTGAGGGCGCACGGACACGCGTCGGTGACGTGAGGATCGGTGGAGCTCACTTTGAGTTTTGAATTTCACTGTTGGAGGCTCGGTGGAGCTCACTCTGCTTTGGGTTGTGAATATGGACTGTTGGTTGGAGGGTGGCAGCGTTTGTTATAAGGCGGAATACCTTGTCTCCAAGTAATTTTCAAGTAATTGTCCATTGTAACATTAATCAGTGTAATGGAATAAAAACTGTGTAATTGTACGAGTGATGTCTCATTTTCCTCGGCTAATATACTCACGCCATAGAACCAAGACATTCAGATGCAGATCAGCCATCGACCGGCGCCCGTCTCACGCTTCGAGGCTCCGACAAATATATTTTGAGATTTTTGGGTGGAATCGTGGAATCTGGTTCAGTCACATGGCTCAGTCACCAATTTTGTATTGGGACACTTTTGCACAGGCCATCTGAGAAAAAAAAATTGCCAGTTATTCAACCGTCGACCATTAAACCATTATTGTGTCCGGATTGAAGGGTTAATGTTTCCGATGAAACTACCGAGTATAGATTTAACATCCAATCACTTAGGCCCAAAATCAATATAAGTTACGTGATGTGACAAGTCTCCATATAACGCGTGTCAAGGTGGCATTTAACAAAGCAGGTAACGCATTAACGCACCAGGAAAGTTTGACAGATTTCTGTCATTCCTTACATGGGTTTTGGCCTTAAAGGCTTCGTCAAATAGAACGCGTAGGTACCTGGCGTCACGGCGTTATTAGCGTTGCGTACTAATACCGCACTATAGAGCTGCTTTGTCTTGTACTATTCAAGTTGCTCTTTGTAAAAAAAAAACGCAAGCGCTAGTAGTGCTCTCTCGCGCCGTTTGGTTGCGTCTTATTTTATAAAAAAATATTTAAGCGTTCACCGTATGTGTGATCCCGCCCTCATCCACTCTTATTTCGCTCCATCGCGCTCCTGCACCAATCCCAAAATCCCATTCTGCAAATTTTTCATTTGCTTAACCTCATTTCATTTACTTTACTTATCTATACTATCATATTATAAAGAGGATAGATTTGATTGTTTGTTTGTTTTCATTGAATAGGCTCCGAAACTACTGAACCGATTTGAAATATTCTTTCACAGTTGGGAAGCCACACTATCCCCAGGTAACATAAGCTATATTATATTTTCAAAAAATAGGGATCCTTACTAAAATTCCAATAATGTAACCCAAGGTGTAAAAAAATAAGATTTACAATTTTAACTTTGCGCGTTTAACAGTTCTAAGACAGGACAACGTCTGTCAGGTCAGCTAGTGTTGTATAAAATCATATATTTAGTTCGGTGTAGATGTCACCTCTTTGATTTAGGCATCATTCAATCAATTAAACACCATATTTGTTTGTCTCTTGTCATCCTTTTGTACTCTTTTGTAAAGAAATAAAATCCGCAACTTGAAATACCAAGCTCAATCTCGTATAATCTTCATTTAATTCAAAGCTGTACATTAATAATGCACGGGAGTTTATCTAACCTCATTTGGTACAATTTATGAAACATTTAACCATCGTAGCATTACAGCCTGTCACGCTTCTCGACGGTGAGAACTTGGGGTTTAATTACCATAAGTTTGTATGCCTGAGTACTATATATGTTTTGACGCTTCATTAAACTCACTGCGTCATTTGAGGCCTAAATTTTGCTCTAAACTAAAAGGTTACTCTGGAACAAGGATGTGAATATCAAAATGTAGTTAAGTTCCTAATTTCCGTTTTGATTATGGAAATAAGATCAAATATTCAGCATCTACACGAGCAGCAATAGTTAATGCTTTCGCGTTAATCTTGATAACCTCATGAAACCGAAACAATATTTTGGATACTGATTTTATAGCTACTCGTATCTCAATATTATATTTAAATAAACATTAATTATACACGTTTTATTGCAGTTACAAATTATCGCAAGGGGTGCGTCACGCAATGTGAGAAAGCAGAGGTGGAAGAGCCATGGTTCGGTTTCAACCAAGAGTTCTTTTTGACGACTACGGACGGCCGCCCGCTAGGCTGGCCCGCTGGCGGCTTCCCCGCCCCACCAGGCCCCTACTACTGCGCTACTGGAGCTAATAAAATCGTCGCTAGGGATTTGATGGAGTCTCTGTATAGGTAACTTATATCAAACTAGCAGCACCACGTGGTTTTATTAGAGACTAGCTGATCCAACAGACGTTATCCTCTCCATATCACTATCACTACATAGTATAAAACAAAGTCGCTGTCGCTGTCTGTCCGTCCCTATGTATGCTCTATGTGTGCTTAAATCTTTAAAACTACGCAACGGATTTTGATGCAGTTTTTTTAATAGACACAGTGATTCAAGAGGAAGGTTTATATGTCTCGAATTTTCAAATTTTTCAGTAAATTTTTCCATTTATAGTTTTCTTTTAGAGGACGCCTGTATTAAGGCGAACAAAAAATTTTAATCTGTCAAGCCGATTTTAAAGTTTTGGCGAGACTAACGAATAGAAATTGATTATTCCGGCAATTTTGCGGAATACAAAGTATTCCGCGTCTGTTTTCGTTTTCTTATTATTTTCTGCAGGCCTACTACGGGCCATAGACAAATGGCCTTTTCACCGTTTTTATCCCACGATAAAAAGGCAAACGTATCCATATTCTAGCTTTGTCGTATCTACGCGCGTGTATAAACGGTAGAACGACAATTTGCCCATGGCCCATGCTAAGTCTGATTAGTCAAATTTCATCTAGATCAGTTTATCCAAAGTAGCAAAGAACCAGAACCAGATTCGCATTCAAAATATTAGTGTTTTATGTGAAGCAAGATGCTACGTGAAACAACCCTGAAACCGCATGATACATATCATAGATCAGTGGAAATCGCACACTGTGTGATTCACACGATCTTTCTTGCCTTATACCTGCAAAATATGAAATGAGCTACTATCCGCGGTGTTTCCGAGAAGCTTACAACATGGATTTCTTCAAAAGGCGTGTTAATAGAGTCCTAAAGGGTCGTCAACGTATTTGTGATGCCTCTGGTCATAGAGAAATATACTATACTCTGGTGTTACAAATATCCATAGGTGACGGTGACTGCTTACCATCAGGTGGCCCGACTGCTTGTTTGCCACCTATATTATAAAAATATTAGCAATTATTTAAGTGAGGTAACACATTTTTGTAGATGCTGTTTATTTGCCGGAGTCCAAATAAACGGGATAAATCCCGGTACTACGCCGTCACAATGGAATTTTCAGGTACTCTTACTTCCACTTAATAATTTTTCGTGTGATGGCAGCTATTATACTTTGTGTAATTACCTATTAGTGTAACAAGTATATATAGTTTTTAATAACCTTCGATGGAAGTTGACACCTTTTGCAATGGACAAGAGGAAGTGGACAAAGTTGATCGGAAGGAAATAATCTTAACGGCTGAACAGATTTTCTTGAATCATAGCTAATGGCATCGATTCTGATGTTCTCTGAACTAAACTAAACAAAATTTGACAGTTCTAAAATTGTTGCCATCCTTCTCTCACAAATTAAAATGAAAAGAGAGGCAGATAATGTTAGTCCTGTTAGATTGGTTTAGTTTAGTATTACAGAATTGACGCCATTAACACCTCTTGATCAATTCACTTCACAAACATAAACAAAACTAAATCAAATACGATTCAGGCGTTTGGGAGCTACGACGCTACAGATAAACACGTTAAACTTATAATACCCCTATTTTTACGTCGGGGGTTAAAAATATTAAAAACTTGTCACTCTAATTCAAGTTCACAGACCAACAAGATATAATTTCCTTTCGCCTAATAGACTGCAGAAATTGTGTTGAAATTAAATGAAATATGAAGGAATGCTCTATAACTATAACTATACTAATAAATAAAAAAAAAATACTCACATACTTTTGTTTACAACAAAATCGCAGGCACATGCGATATAGCAGACTGCAACACGTTTCAAGTCAGAAAAACCGTTAGCAAGTGGCTACTCACTCGATCCTACGAAGAAACTGAGAAGCTATTTGACCATCTAAATTGAGGCAGTTTTTAAATGAGATTAAGGAGGTGTTTTCTCTTCCCCCCCTCCCTCCCTCCCTTTCCCTCTTTAAATATCTACTATAATATAATTAAATAAATCAGTTAGTTTCTACTATAATCTATGTATGTATAATAAATGGCAGATCTTTTACACAGGGTTGAACGAATTGTTTAAATGTCTCTGGGAAATCAAGGGACCCCAAAATACAGGCTCGGCCTAGTTTGGGGCCCACAGCTAAAAGTTAAAATACTTAGCTTAATTCAATATAATTAATTTGTAATGATTTGGATATTATTATTAGATAAATAAATTATTTGAATTTGAATTTGAATTTGAACTGAGATGACACGAACTAGCCGGTTTGCGCCCACCTTCTTAATGCTAACCGCTACGGACTGGAATGCTTTGCCACCACAGACCTATATCACTATATTGCCACAGTCTTTGTTTCCTGAAAACTTAAACCTAGGTGTTTTCAAGGCCAGAGTGAATAAGTACATTCTAGGTCTACGTGCTTCATCTTAAGCCACAACATCGCTTTCCATCAGGTGAGATGGTGGCCAAACGTAAACTTACCTATTCTATATATAAATAAACCGGACAAATACGAGTAGGACTCGTGCTATGAGGGAGTCAAAAAAAAACTGAAGTTGAAATATTGAAAGACAAACTTAACTTTGTAGTTGACAATAAGGTTCTTCGATACATTCCAAGTACAAAATTTAAGTTTGTAATAGCAAAATAATTATTTTTAAATAATATTACTTCAAATTTGTAACTTTCGGATTTATTCCTATATATGTGCTATAAGACCTTGCCTTTTGCCGAATTTCATGATTCTAGGTCAACGGGAAGTACCCTATAGGTTTTGATTCCCCTGTGAAATCGCAAAATATGCGACATAAACGTTCATAATTACATTATTATCTTTTGATTGCGTTGACTTAAATTTTTAAATTTTTTTACAGCCGAAAGAAACCGTAGACCCACGTATTTAGTATAAATTTCAACTTGATAGTTTGACGCGTTCTTGAGAAAAAGGGTCTTGACAGACAGACAGACAGACGGACAGACAGACGGACAGACGGACAACGAAGTAATCCTATAAGGGTTCCGTTTTTTCCTTTTGAGGTACGGAACCCTAAAAAAAGATGGATAATGATGATGATCATGATTTGTTCTAGGTTGGGCCGAGCCCCGGTCTAAGGGCGGCGGATGATCTGTGGATGGCGCGCTACATTCTGTCCCGTTTAGCCGAAGAGTACGGCACGGTGGCCACGTTTGAACCCCAGCCTGTAGCCGACTGGCCAGGGAACGGGACGTTTTGTTACTTCTCTTCTAAGGATATGAGAGAAGATGACGGAATCTTGTTAGTTCTTAAGCTCATCTACATATCATAAATCAGTGGAAAACGCAAACTATGCAATTCATATAATCTTTTTTGGCTCACATCTGCAAAATGTGGACTGAGCTACCTTCCGCGGTGTTTCCGAGAAGCTACAACAAGGGGTTATTCTAAAGGTAAGTTAATAGTGATGTATTTGTGATACCTTTGGTGTTACAAGTATCCATAGGCGAGGGTGTCTGCTTAGTGCTTACCATCAGGCAGCCAGCCTGCCTGTTTGCCACCAACGGCATAAAAAAATGTTTACTTGTTTCATTAAGGTCTGATTGTTGTATTATTTTTGAAACTATGAAGATTGAAAATAATTTGTACTAAATGCTCTTCCACTCCACTAAAGAAGCAGAGCAGGCTGGCTATTCTCGTGCACGCAATATTTTTTTCTGTCTGTCACACTTATATCAATCTAAATGAGAGTAACAGGTGACAAAGCTTATATCGCAGGACCTGGAATAACCCACCAGAGCGACTAAATGCTAACCAAATTGTACATAATTTTATTTTATGCTGGGCTAGGCTTGCCATGATTGGACGAAAAGATGTGGTCTAAGATCTAGAAGGCTAGGAAATACCTATTCATTTTTCACCTGGACAACCTCGGATTGTACCTGTTTGGAAAGAGACGCAGGTAAGGAGTAAGGTAGGCATCTCTGCTGTTCTGTCATGATATTTCGCCGCTTCGCTTTGGTAATAATGTTAGTTTACAAGTATATTTTACTGTCAGTATAAAGCTAAAACTTTTAAGAAAAATCTAGGTTCTTTTGCTAACATTTTATACAAAATAACTAAGAATAAAACAGAGTAAAACCTTCAGTGAAATACAAAATCAATAGAATCTACCAACCCCGACTGAGTTACATACTCGTAAGTATGCGACGTCACGAGAGCACCACAAATTATATTTACATTCAGATGTGGTATCACCAAAAGTATTTCATTTGTATCCTGTTCCCATTTTGGGCAATAGAAAAGGGATCGAATATTTCACATTCGGTTTGCGTATTCATCGTAAAGACAGATAAAACGAGGAACTAGAATTATTCAAATGCATGATATTGTCTTCATTTGTCTACTGTATCGTAAAATGCTTGTGCATAGGGGATTGCTCATTTGTTACCCCTACACATTCTATTCCCTAATGGGAACTTCCCGTCTCCCTTACTTAACCTTATTGTCTTCTCGTGTAATTTTGCTCCAAACAAGGATTTAACAGCTTCGCATTAAGATATATAGCGGACAAAGTTTTGATACTACCTACTTACTACAACCAATTTTGAAGCACACAATTGTATGCGTAACACCTGTTCGCTGTATTTAGGTGTAATTTCCGTTTTCTAGATACGTATTACGTCAATTCGCTGCCAGCTGGAGCATTCACGTAATACAAACTTTGTGTGTGGTGACTTTTATATTTTGGATCTATAGACAAGCGTTTCATTAATATTCCGATTTTCAGCTGCTGTTTGGTGAAAAATTCCGTAATTTTATGCAATGAAATGTGACTTTGGCTGTCCGCAGGGTGATTGAGCGAGCCATAGATAAGCTGTCACGCCGCCATGGCGCCCACATTAACGAGTACGATGCTAGTAACGGCGCCGACAACGCCAGGCGTCTTACAGGGAAGAATGGGATGCCCCACATACGAGACTTCACTGCAGGTAATAATATACACTAGACGTTACGGAACATTTCTTGCGGCTGCGTTAAATTCCAGAGCTCACCTTGTAGCGAATTATTAGTATTTTTTTGTAGGCCTGCGTATGACCACTTCCTCGCCTGATGCTGAAAAATCCGAAACACTTGCCTTTTCTGTTATTCTCTAGAGTATAGACCATGAGAACAACACTCTGAAAACGTCATATAGGTATTGTAATTTCTGAATAGATCTTTCTAGAAATACTTCTCATGGCCTTTTGCAATAAAAACGATACGTTCTGGATACGTTCAGTTCTGTGTTAGGATCAGCCAGAAAAATACTTTAATAAGCTTAATGCGGAAAGTGGAGGCTTTTTTGGTAATGTGATATCCTTTTAAGTGGTTTTTAATGTAATAAAAGTATGGAAGCTTCCAGGAAAAGCGCTTTGCTTCACAATTCGAGTCATATTATGAGCCCACCTAATGCGGCCAAAGCTTTTTGCTAAGCGCATTATAGCCGAAATAAATCGAATTATTTATCAGCTTCAGCACTTCACGTATTAAACGATTCCTGGTGCTGGTTTTGATCCTTTACGCAAACGTTACGAACGCATTAGTGTGATCGATGGCATTTCTAAATATCAGTGATGAGTAAGCTTGTGTTCAATTTGGTGCGTAATAAATGTGTGCAGTAAAGCTCTATGGTTTATTATACGACAGAAATTGTAACCTACGTTAAGCCTAATGTATATTGATGTAGTGATAACCTTGTTTGATTCCTATTCAGAGCTTTGTTCCCTGGAACATATACAGTCTAGCTAGGTTAAGAAATATTTATGATGTAGCTTTACAGTTGCGTTCAGTTTTTCGATTAGCTTTATTTCTGGTAGAAAATATAAAATTTTCCGTTTATTTATAATGTGTGACATGAATTTTGAACTTTGTGGAGTTTTATTCAAGTCCATCTGAAGAATTCTTCTAATGATTTTATTTGTTTAGCGCTCAAGCCAAATGCGTTTTCATTTTGTAAATTTACACCAGGAACCATAAGATGTAAAACGTAACACTCCAAGATAACACAAAAAACCTAGTAATGTGGTCGTGTTTATAGCAATAAAGCTTCACAAAGCTCCTCTTGATACACAGTACTTGCTATTACTCTGATGTTATTAACTCGGCTCGATCGTAAAAAACTACTGAGACTTAGCGGTAAAACTCTGTGAGAAATAAGACCACGAAACTACAAGAAAAAGTTATTTTGTAATTAAGGTGAAATTTTCAGTTGTTTTGTATGTTTTGTAACATAAATAATGCACCTTTTTGGTGAACAGTGTTCTGAACTCTGTGAAACAAAATTACGCTGGCATTTGAAACACGTAGAGGTCTCGTAGCACATCGTAGTAATGCTACGAATTTTGTAAATCTAAGTAAATAGATAGATAAAAGTAATTTTTATAAACTCTTTATTATTCACACTGGAATTTTAAGACTTTAAAACTAGTGCAATTACTATGAATCAAGATTATTTGTGAAATGTTTTCGTATTTGTTGAATTCTAGTCGTATTCTGGAAATAGTGAATGAGTAAGCAGACTAAAAGAATAGGTCTGAAATACCTTTTATCTGAATAGCTTGAGCACGAACCGCAAGACTTTACAAATGAGAGACATTCATTTGTTCTTAGTAATGAGATTCCCGTGCAAAGCGGTAAAGATAAGGTCGTGCGAGTAGAAATTGCAATTCGTTTCCAATCTTCCGCCAGCAAGTGTTGCTTGTAATCAGAAGACAAAAGCTGTTACCGTTAAACACTTCCTAAGCTCAAGCCGTGTTTAGAAACATTCTGACAGCAGCAGTGTAAAAAGCAGAATGAAATATATTTTTTTTATCCATCTTTTTGCTAATTCATGTTAAAATGCCCGGCCAAGTGCGAGTCGGGTTCACGCACTGAAGATTCGATAATAATAAATCATACTAATATTATAAATGCGAAAGTGTGTTTGTTTGTTCCTCTTTCACGCAGCAACGGAACAACGGATAGTCCTGATTTTTTGAATGGGTATAGTTCAAGAGCCAGAGAGTGACATAGGCTACTTTTCACCGTCATCTCCATCACCATATTTCATCACTACGCGGGTGAAACCGCGGGGCGCAGTTCGGGTATATGATATACGTATATCATATACCCGAAAAACATCATCTTTCAGCAATCTATCTTGTCCTTACAACTATGGAGATCAACGCACAGCCTAAACTACAAAAATAAGAACAATGTAATTTTGACAGTCGTTATCTTTCATTTTCTGGACCTCTGAGAATAAGGAAATTTTCAATGTTCAAGTTCAACCCTTAATGGGGTGAGATGGGGTGATAATTTGTGTTTTTTTTTTGTAGTTTTTAGTAGTCAAGTAAAAACGTTGAAATTTTGAAGGAAAAACTTAACTTGGCAGTGACAAATATCTCAACAAATATCTCTCATACATCACTGCCAGTTTTACAACTACAAAAGTAAATAAACAAAAAAAAATATTTTTGTGATTCGTACATCCACACACTAATCGTGGTAATTAACTCATTAATATTAATATAACTGTTATGATTTTTTATGTGTTTAAACTGTCAGAATGTTTCATATAGCGCGCAGAACGATTTCAGTTACAGAAAATCCTATTGATTTTAAACTAGTAAGGTGTCAATAAACCGTTTAATCCAGGGGCATATTGCGAGCTTGAAATAGAGTTGACGTCACACAAAATACGCAGCCCTAATTATTTACTGTGTACTGTTCGCTGAAAACTAATTGATGCTTCATCAGCGTTGGAGACTCCAAACTATACAAAATTAATGGTGTTTCCTGTCAATCTAAACAATCAGTGAAAACCATTAATTTTATTCTTTTGTGTGAAACAATCAAACTATTCTTATTCCTTGATGGGTACGGTATACAAGTTTATAAATAATTAGCTAAACCAAACTTTTTTTTTAAATAGTAGATAGGCTTGCGCTTGGCCTCCATCTCGCCTGATGTTAAGCGACGCTGCGGTCTACGATGGAGTACGCTTGCCTAGAAGAAACCGATCTACTATCGACTAGAAGAAACCGATTTACTATCGACTCGAAGACACCCAGATTGTAACTGACGGGGAAACCCATTCAGGCAGCGAATCCCACAGACTAGCAGTTCGCACAATAAATCTGGAATTAAAGCGCTTCGTACAGTTTTTCGGAATATCAACCATGAAACGTCAATTTTTCGTGCCCGTCCTGGCAGTCCGATAGAAAAAAGGGCAGGAGGGAATTAAATCATGCTGATCCGATCTGATGCACACTCTCCGAAATGTATGCGATAAAAAACCGATAGACTAGCAACTTTACGCCGATGCTCAAGACTAAGAAGCTTAGTCTGAACCAGGGATTCATTGCTTGGCCCATTCAGTCGCTTGGCACGTTTCTCAATAGACTCCAACCTTCTCGCAGGCTTTTTGTTCACATCACACTTTATATGTTAAATATGATGTACTTAACAATTTTTGTATGAAACAAAAGTTCTTCACAGGGGCTGTTAATGGAGTATTTAACGGTCGACAGCGTATCTGTGATGCCACTGGTATTACAGTTATCTGTGGGCGACGGTGATCGCTTACAACCAGGCGTTTAGAGCTAGAAAACGAGGTCAAAAATGAGGTCGCGGGTTCAAACCCCGGGCCCGTACCAATGAACTCTTTGGAGCTTATGTGCGTATTTTCATACCACTGGCTTTTCGGTGAAGGAAAACATCGTGAGGAAACCTGCATACGTACGGAGAAGGAATTCAATGGCGTATGTGAATCCACCAATTCACACTGGGCCAGCGTGGCGGATATTGCCCAATCACCCTTTCGGGGGTAGGCTAAAGGTCCAGCAGTGGACTGTTAAAAGGCTGATTATGATGAATCAAGTTAATTAAACTCCGTTCAAAAACTCGTGACGTAGGCAAAAAAAAAACAAGTTTTCGTATTACGTTAGTACACCTCTTTCCATAAAATTACTTCTTCAGTGACCTTAAATATTTACTTGATACCTAAACGAGTGTTCATTTTGCCTGTGATTAGCCACGAATTGCTACGCTTCAAGCATCATATAACAAGCTCTCGAATTTAAAAATATTTGATGATATAAAATTATTTGATGTTATTTTGTGAAATCCAAACAGTACGAATAAAAAAAAATACAAATATTCATTAACATTTTCATTTAACTTAAAAATAAATTATATTACTATTATTTTTCTATTCAGCTAGTTTGAATCATAATGAAAATTTCGTTGAAAACGTTGTTTTCTTTATTCGTTCTTAGATTACTTACAAGATGTGACCTGGTACCATAAATTTAAACACATTTCTTATCAAGTAGAACAAAAACATGTCTAATTTTTCATCTTATCTTATGGGATAAAATAGATTACTTTATGAAAATTCAAATAATTTAAATGTCACAGTGTAATTACTTATTCATCATCATCATCATCATCAGCCAGAAGACGTCCACTGCTGAACATAGGCCTCCCCCTTTAACCTCCACACTGAACGACAGCCTGCCTTTTGCATCCACTGGATGCCCGTGACTCTCACAATGTCGTCGGTCCATCTAGTGGGAGGCCTCCCTACGCTGCGTCTTCCAGTTCGTAGTCTCCACTCCAGAACCTGTCCTCCCCATCGGTTTTCGGTTCTTCGAGCGATGTGGCCTGCCCATTGCCACTTCAACTTGCAAATTTTAACAGCTATATCAGTGACTCTGGTTCTTTGGCGAATATCCACGTTTCGGATTTTATCGCGCAAAGAAACTCCGAGCATAGCTCTCTTCATTCCCCGCTGTGTGACTCTGAGTTTTTCCAAAAGGCCAACAATTACTTATTCATAATCATCATCATTTTAGCCGTAGGACCTCCACTGCTGGACAAACGCCTCCCACATAGATTTCCAAAAGGGCTGGTTGGAAGCGGCCTGTATCCAGCGTCTCTATGCGGTCTCTTTTAGGTCGTCTGTCCATCTGGTGGGTGGACATCCTACGTTGCGCTTACTGGTCCGTGGTCTCCATTCGAGAACCTTTCGGCCCCATCGGCCATCTGTTTTGCGTGTTATGTGCCCTGCCCACTGCCACTTCAACTTGCTAATCTGGTGGGCTACGTTGGTAACCTTCATTTATCTACGGATCTCCTCATTTCTGATTCGATCTCGTAGAGAAACCCTGAGCATACTTATCGCATTCACTAAATTATCATAGGTTTAGAAAGACGTGTATTTTACTAACCTTCTAAATTAGATAAAGAATATCAGAAAAAGCGCAGACACGCACGTTTAATATCCACTAAACCGTGGTGGTCCCGCCTGATGGATTACGGTCAAAACTATCCTGTTTTCGTTAGAGTTCTCGTTTTCTGCCGGGAATACCAAGCAAGAAACAATTTAATAATAAATAGGAAAGGTTGTAGGCGATGCTTCTAATCTGTATACCTCATCAGGGCTTATCTATATTGCCTCCCACTCGGTTAGGTCACAATTTACTTGGGTCAACCTTGTTAGCAATATTGCTAAAATTGTTTCTTGTACACCTACTGAATTTGTACAGGGTGTGTGGAAAACTTTCTTCGATCCGTGAGTAATATTATCTTAATATAATAGTAATATTATTATTTGGTATCATAACTTGACTTTAGTATAGCGTTACACGGGAAGGTTTACTAAGCCAAAATGAGCTAATTGTTCATGATCGCTATGAACAACTTTTATTATGGTATCAGACCTGGGGCGTTACGGCCAACTGCTAACGCGGTATCAAACTAACGTTAAATCCGCTCGGTTGGAAAATCACGCGACCGCAAACCGTATCTGGGCGCTTTAAGGTTCACGTGATTTTCCAACTAAGCGGATTTAACGTTTGTTTGATATCGCGTTACCAGTTGGCCTTAAGGCCCCTGGTTAATAACAAATGTGAATAAACAAAAATTATGTTCCCATTACATTCATAATGATAAATACAATAGCTCCTTTCGTCCGGTACAACTTTCTGTGCAACCCCGTAAACGTTATCCTCTATTTTATTAATTTTTAATTCAAATTACGTTTATTACGGAAATTTGTATGAAAAAATGATTTTCAAACTAACAACTGTAAATTTTTATTTTTATCTTTTTTTAATTCATATTAAGCTTGCGTTTATCCATATCATGCCTGATGTTACCAAATAATTAATTAATTGTTAGTTGCAAGCAACAGCGGTACATAAGCAAACTTAAGAAATTATAGTGATTTCATGCAATGAAATTCATGAATAATGCCTGAATTCGGCTCGGTGAAAACCGTTGTTTTAAATGTTAACTGTTAAAATTATACCTATTTGTTTATTTTTATCACTTCTAGGATATATCAGAGAAGAGTACTTAAGGGCCTTTGCAACATGCGTTCACTATCTCGCTCTCGCATTTTAACATTTATTTGTTTTATTTTAATATAGTTCGGTACATAAATAATCAGCAAACAATGCTTATAACGAGTATACAAATATTACACTTTAACCTTTTATAAATTTGCTAACCCAAACATTGTGCACAGCATTGTAAAAAAATTATAAGACAAATCGAAGTTGCAGATTTTTATTTGAAAACTTATTTTGATTTAAAATGTTTTTTTGATATTGAATATTTGTAATGTTATTCCCGAGATGTTCTCTTGAGATGTCTTTTGTTTCTTAGATTTTTCGTAAGCACATTTACAATTTAGATCTTCAGTAATGTTGCAATGCGCAAGAGAGACGAACGCATGTTGTATAAGCCCTTAAAATCAGAGAAGAGTTTTCATGACACCTTGTACACACCTTGGCTTTATAGTATGCAAGTAAAATAAACTAGGGGATTTAATTTTGTAAACAGGTGTGGCCAACCGATGCTGCAGCGTCCGCATTCCTCGTCAGGTGTCGGAAGATAAGAAGGGTTACTTAGAAGACCGTCGCCCCGCTGCCAACGCCGACCCGTACCGTGTCATTTCTATACTGTTGAGGACCTGTATCTTTGACGAATAATCATCTGATAGAAAAGGTAAATGCAAATAATAAAAAAAGCTCTGATTCGTATTTTTATCAAGGCTTTGTCTATAGTAGAGTTTTCTTCCAAATTAAATCAGACTTTGCAGTGTGCTTAAAAATATTACAAAAAAAAATTGCAATGTAACATTGTATTGTTTGTAAAATTGTTAATGTAAATCTACGTTTAAACTCGTATTTGTGTGTTTGAGTTTGTACCTAAATTCATTATACGTATTGATGCTGAAAAAGCTTTGTTTCAGTTGTATACAGTTGTTTACAATAACTTAGCGATCAAAACCAACGGCCGTTTATTGTTTGATTGAACGATATGCTTTACTTTTGAACTTCGGTAAGTTGAGTTCGATGGAAGGGTGTTTGAGTTTATTTGAAATTTGGCTCATTGTATGAAATTAATACAGTCTGGTTTTATAACATACACATTAAAGTTACAAAATTAGTAACTTGCTTCATAATTGAAGAATGCAAATTGGCTGTGTAGACCAAATTGGTTTGAATTATGGCCCATCGCCGACTTGATAGACAAGGCGCCATCGCAGCGTATGCGCCGGTTTACCTTAGGTACCAAGGTTCGTACATAGGTTGAAAAACTAGAAACCGACTACTTTCACAAGAGCCAAAAACACTCGAGGTTATGTTTTTAATATCGTTCGACAAACTAAAAAATATTAAGATGAATATTGCTTTAAAACATTCATCATCATCACCAGCCAGAAGACGTCCACTGCTGAACATAGGCCTCCCCCTTTAAACTCCACACTGAACGATAGCCTGCATTTGCATCCACTGGATGCCCGCGACTCTCACAATGTCGTCCGTCGGTCCATCTAGTGGGAGGCCATCTACGCTGCGTCTTCCGGTTCGTGGTCTCCACTCCAGAACCTTTCTTCCCCATCAGTTATCGGTTCTTCGAGCGATGTGGCCTGCCTATTGCCACTTCAACTTGCAAATTTTAACAGCTATGACGGTGACTCTGGTTCTTTGGCGAATATCCACGTTTCGGATTCTATCGCACAAAGAAACTCCGAGCATAGCTCTCTCCATTGCCCGCTGTGTGACTCTGAGTTTTTCCAAAAGGCCAACAGCTAAGGACCACGTCTCAATACCAAACAAAAAGTTTAAACAAGTTTAAAACATTAATAATGTTATTCCGAAATGAAAATAAAAGTTTATAAATTTTTGGTTTTTGGTGAATAATAAAAGAAATTTGTACTAACAGTATTTATGAAATGTAGCCTATGACACACATCACACCACATCATCAGCCATTAAATGTCCACTGCTGAACAAGGCCTCCCTCTTAGAGAGGGGTATTGCCATAATCCCCACGCTTGGCAGGCGGCTTGGAGATCGCAGTACGTTCACCGTGTACTAACAGGACGCTGCTGCCCATCCTCCGGTGGTTCTGGTCGCAGTTTTAGGACATACCTATGACTATGATACCTGGATCATAATATCGAATTGATTGACCCCATTCATTAAAATAGGGTGAGTAGTTTATGCGCTACGGTAGAATATAACGTAAATACAAACCTTCATACATAGATTGCTAAAAACATAACCCTTCTTGTTGGCTTTGCAAGTCGGGTAGGAATTGCCATTGCTCCTTTGCGCCGTATCGTGCTTCCGCTGCGTCTGGACTGTACTAAACTCTAGCAAATAAGGTACAATTACGAACCTAGAGTAATTCGATAACATTTCACTTTTCCCCGGCCGCTTCTACGCAACATACGCCACTCGACTTTACAGTTGCCGTCGGGCTAGACTTTTCAATATTTTTTTTATACCCGACGGCAAAAGAGGGATGTTACAAGTTAAACGTATTTGTATTTGTATTTGTTTCTAACTGTGGCATCGTAGATCCCAAACGGGTGAACCAATTTTTTTGTTTGAATGATGTTTTGCGTGTGTCAGATTACTAGCTGTCGCAGATTATTTTCTGTCGAAACCGGGCAGGTTAAAGCAAATAATGCCATAACGCCTCGTCTAACAGTGTCGCTGAAACGTGCTTCCTAAACTTAATTTATTCATTTCGAAAAAAGTTGTAAAAGTTTTCGAAGATCTCCACAAAGACTTCGAAAACGTTGTTTGCTGAGTTAAAAACAACGAACGTGATAGAACGCAAATTTTTCCGTATGCGGAATTTGGGATTTTGTCTACCAATTTTGCATCAGTCACGTGACATCTCTCATGATAATGCAATTTTTATACAATTTCTTCTTTTAACGCTGTCAGAAAGTCTAGACCCCCAGATGATTCAATCAATTATGTAGTTTGTGCTTAACCGATTCACCACTGAGTCTCTACATTGAGTCTAGTTTGGCTCAAAGCCAAACCACTTCACACGATGTTTATCGTCATAAGGATGCTTGAGATAAAATTCTTTCGGTTTTTTCAGAGAAACCAATTTCATCCCAGTATTACGTGCACATTCTAACCTAGAACGATTGTTTTCTGCTTCTGCTTCTATGTTTATATCAGGATTATCCTGTATTATTCTTATGAAAGAGATTTACTATTGGGTGATACTGTGGGCGTAAGCGGAAACAGCTGCGGGAAACTTCCATAATCTGATTAACTGGCAACTTGAGCGAAATGACACTAGTTTCTGAGTAAAAGTTACAAAACGTTGTTTATAAATCAATTAAGTATAGCTATAATAATTATTATTATAGTTGAGCGATGGTGGACGAGCGGTAGCATGTGCGGTTAACAATTTTACGGCACCCAGTTTGATCTTCAGCCCAGGTTGGATTAGGAAGGGATGCTCTGCCCCTTTCCCGCAAATACCAATGACTTAATTAGTACTCATTTGTTGAGTACAATGGCAATTTGATGGCATCGAAACTACGTACTATCGTAGATTCGATGCCATCGCTCAAAAACGGTTAAGGAATATTTTTTTGAGTAAACTGCTATGTCCTAGAACGTCAAAAGTTTAAAGACATAAAACGGCGAAGGAAAACACCGTGAAGAAACCGCTATGACCTAGAACCTCAAAATTTTAAAGACAAAACGGCGAAGGAAAATTTTGTGAAGAAACCGCTATGTCCAAGAACCTTGAAAGTTTAAAGACTAAAATGGAGAAAGAAGATTTACATTATCCAGCGCAGAATTCCAGTGATGATGGATCGTTATTGGACCATTGTAAACACATTTCAATCAATTCAAGTATCGAACGCTCCTCAAATCAGACAAACAAGGGAGATGTAGTAAGATGTGGTCTAAATCAGGCTTGATGCCTTTATGTTTTAAATGTTTATCGGGACTTATCACGTATTATTTAATATAGGTAAAAATATGTACCTTTCGCTCGAATGGCTGTGGTCAGCTCGTGACCACGGCCATTGTAACATGGTCGAAACGTCGAGCGAAAGGTACATATTTTTACCTATATTAAATAATACGTGATAAGTCCCGATAAACATTTAAAACATGTGTTCAAATCGCGAAAGTTTAAAAATTATTGATGCCATTAGTTGAACTCACCCTGCAGACGATCTTCCCAACCTTTTTTGCATGTAGATTATCAGTCGCTGCATGTTTCTTAGTGTACGTTACAAATCTGCAAGTGATATCATATTTAAAGATTTTTGCGTTAAGCGGTTAAGCGGTATAGTGAAAAAAATATGTATGAAACATTGAGCCATTTGAACACGAACGATGATAAAATTATACTAAGACATATCTCCCATTTTTGTCTGATCTGAGAAGTGCTCACTAAATTTAAATACTTTGTCAATGTAAAACAACCTTGTAAAGGCTTATTTACATTGATACAGTTAATGTTTATTTTGCGATCATTTTTTTATTTAACCTGCACTTTAGACAAAAAGTAAAACAGTATATATGTTCATAAAGTATTTAATAGGATTTCAACTACTTATTTAATACAATTATCTATCACATTGAAATTAATTAATTCCTAAATATGTATGGTCTTACATAGAAACGTCAATTATGCGTATGTGAATTAAAATTACTTTCGTCTTGATTTTACTTGTGACGATATTTGCCAGCAAGTTGACACAGCAGTTTTAACTATAAAATTAACTGAGCTAACGTTTCTAAGTAAGGTCATTGAAGTAATACTAAGCTAAAGTTTTTACACCTTATCATCGTAGGATATGTCTGTAAATTCGACTATATTACTGTTCGGGAATATGTACAATTCAGTGACTCTCTCATCCCCTATCGGCAGTTCGTCTGCCGAATAACGCGTCATTGATTTGCTTTTACTTCGTCCTTTATTGTCGATCCTTACGTTGAGGTACCTTTGGTTGTTACGTGTGTCAATTTCGTCGGGTTTTACGTAACTGAAGCCATTCTCTCGGTTTTGTGTTGTCATGCAGTGGCACGAATTGCGGTTGCCTATCTTCATGGCGTCAACAGGCGTGATGTTGATAGACTTCCTGGTCGAATATGCACTTCGGTCGTTCGTGGAGCGAAACGACAATATTCTCGTTCGATACGACTGCCCGTCCTGAAATTGTGAGTTTGACTCTTATACTAATTGGTATATAAATATCACCTGTAGCAATAAATAAATTATAAAAATAAATCTTAAAATATGTACCTCATAGCTATCGTTAGCGTATCTGCTAGGCTTTTTCCCGAAAGTAAAGCGTTGCTTGAACTCCTTCTTGAATTTTTCCTGGAACAACATAAAATGAGGTAAGACGAATATATCGCAAAATTTGGGGCGGTAAAAGCGCTTCATAATTTTTACCCCATGCTATAAAACCGTATGAATTATACTGCCAAATCCCTTCAGAATTTTGTGTTATATATTTTTCTTCGTGACTGGGTTCAGTACGTATCTTCATTATTCAAGTACGTCTATCTAGTGCGCCTTTAAAGCTTATAATGATGAATAAAAAGGTCAGCTTTTCTGTTCTTTAACCGTAGCTATTCTTCTGAAATCTCTTTATTTACTGTCTAGACTTTGAATTATCATTACTAAGGATAGGTAAGAGTAGGTATGGGTAGGTATAAAAAAAGGTTTTTGGGGCCATAGAGAAAAATCATGTCGCGGCATAGTTTATTTTCCAAAACTTGTATTTTTTCGTGTGGATTATTAACCGTTAAGGGATCGATAATGTGAACTTATGTAGACATGCATGACATAGTATAATGGAATGAACGTCGTTACGTGTACGTGTTATTTGGTATTGTTTCCAAATCTCAACAGAAGCATCTGGTAATAAAGTTTGCATCACTCTACTGGGGCGTGATTTGACTTACTGTACTTAATTTTGACTGTTACTATGTAAACAAAAATGAGCCTATGTGTTAAAAAGAAGAACTAGAAGACGCAGCGTAGGTAGGCCTCCCACTAGATGGACCGACGACATCGTGAGAGTTGCTTGCATCCAGTTGATGCAGATGGCAGATTGTCGTTCAGTATGGAGATCTAATAGTGCTAACAGACGAGACGCACTTGGTTGGGAAAGAGAAAATTTTCTCTTTCTCTCCCGTTGGTTGGACAGCGGTCCGTCAACAAAATCCATACGTCTGTTAGCACTATAAGGGGGAGGCCTATGTGCAGCAGTGGACGTCTTCTGGCTGATGATGATGATGGTGATGTGTAACAAAATTATACAAAAATGGGTGAAAATCATAGGAATGAAAGTCTCGTTCAAAAAACTTATTTCTGAAGGTATTCTTGTAACATAATAATCCATAACTCATGATTTGAATTGAATATTAAATCAAGATTGATGTACTTAATGCGATATCAACAAGTACGACCTTTTGTAAATCAACTCAAATCTATTAGGTACATCAATATTGAATTTGCCTTAACAACGAAACGAAGCGTGAAATATTCTAGATGATTTCACGATATCGTTTATAGTACACCGAGCAGGATAGTTGAATAAACTGGCCAAGTGCGAGTCGTGCTCGCGCACTGGCGGTTTCGTACCACCACAAAATACAAAGAGTAGTGTAAAAAGACAACATCACGCCCAGGCACCGATCCAACTATACTGACCGCGCCCGACGTTGCTTAACTTGGTGGTGAACAGAATTTTGTCACCGAATGGCAATTGGGCAGTAATTATTATTTATTGTTATAATTTAAAATGCGTTATTTATAATCAAAATCATGCCAAGTTTGACGTTTGTAAGTATTACCGTTTTTACATTACAGCATTTGTTACGCAAAAAAATAATACGTACAAAAACATACAAAAATAAGTTTAAAAACTTTAGTTTCTGATTTTTTGACTTCAGTATTATTTAATTGTTTATCCGCCGTAACATTACACACCTATTCTGTAAAATTGGATATCTATTACGGTTTGAAAGATACAGCCGTTAAAAGTTACGACGGATGGACAGACAGCGTAGGCTTAGTAATAGGGTCCCGTTTACACCCCCTATGGGTACGGAACCCTAAAAATAAGTGGAATTGGAGACTTACGTTATATATCGCGTAGATGAAAGGGTTGTAGCAGGAGTTACTCATAGCGAGCCAGTCGAAGCAGAAGAATAGAACGTTGATGTATTTGTACCTGAAAATATTGCTCACATTAAACATTATAGGTATAAGTAATTTCTATATTTGAATTATTGTTGTTTCACATTTTGGGATTAACTATTCAAATTTTATTGACAATAGGCATGATGACTAATATTTTTTATTACTTCATAAAAAAGCTAATCATTAATAGCGCCCATCAACGAAAACAAAAGTATTTTAATTTCATGCCAGACAGAGAGCGCACTATACTGAGTTATGGTGTCACGCCTCAGGCGCACCATGCAAATGCTATACTACACGCTTTGCGAGAAAGGGACATAGTATCCCCTCTATATCCCCACCTAAAACTTTAAACGTTCATAACTCAGAGATTTATCAGATAATTAAATTTAATTATCATTGTTTTCAGTATGTGTAATGTATTTAGTTATATTCATCGCTAAGCCTGTTATCTATAATAATATTATAAAGAGGAAAGATTTGATTGTTTGTTTGTTTGTTTGTTTGCATTGAATAGGCTCCGAAATTAGTGAACCAATTTGAAAAATTCTTTCACTGACGGGAAGCTATCCCCGGGTGACATAGGCTATAATCTATACCCGTGCGAAGCTGGGGCGGACCGCTAGTTTGTAATAAATTAAACATTAGGACACATGTCTATTCAAAAGTTTGCTGACCATTGATAGCTCAAGAATTTTGGAGGCTGACAGGAAAGCGTATACGCGATGGAGCAGGTTCAAATCCTACTGCATGTAATTTTTTAACAAAACAGTTAAAACCCAACCTTACCTAAATGCTAAAAGTGTAGAACAATGTTTAATTTTTTTTTTATTATTTAATTTTAATAATAAATAAATTTCTTTCAAGTTAGTATGGCCAGCTTAGGGCCTGTAAAGGTGTAAAGGTTCTAGCTGAGTAGTTACTTGAAGTTAGCAAGAATTATACTGCCTTAAAGACTAAAAAAGAAATAGCGGTATCTCATCTAGAAAGTACCAAAACACAATTTAAAAAGAAACCCTAAATTATTAAAGCACTTGGCGGTATATAAATTTTTTTGCGAGATGTTGATTTATACATGGCATCATTAATGCTTAGATTGGTTGCAAAGACAGCTCAAAAATTATGTAGGCCGACAGGAAAGCGACCGTAGCTTAGTGGATCTCGGGGCGTATACCGAGGGTGCAGTTTCGAATCTTGCCTGTTGTTTTTTTTTTATTATGTCCATTTAAATATTGTAGGAATAACTAATTATGATAGTATAATAATCATCATCTAACTCGCTTTCTGTCAATTTCTGGATATAAACCTCTTTTGTTTTAAATGTCTATCAGGACTTATCAAGCATTATTTTATTTAGGCTAAAATAGGTGTATCGGTAAATGTCAGCTCGTGACTACACTCGGGCATTATAATATGGTCGAAACGTCGAGCGTCCTTACCTAAATAAAATAACGCGCGATAAGTCCCGATAGAAATTTAAAACATGTGGTCAAATCACGAAAATTTTAAAGTTATTGTTATAAGCCTCCTTCCTCTTACATCAGTCATGCTTGATGTCAAGCCAATCCTTGCTAAGTTTTTCTCAATAGTTTACAATGTTTTCTACTCGTGTATTAACATACTTCTTTAATAACTCAAGGAAGATTTTACTACCTGCCTAAAAAGTTATCAAAGTTTTAATTAGGTTGGTTGGCATAATCAAAGTATACAATTAATCGCTGAAGGCTTAAAATATCATACCTTGATCGTAAATTAACTTACCAACCCAGCAATTAAGGCTTAAAGTTTTACCTACTGAGCTTTGAAAGTCGTTATTTTTTATGAAAGAAAATTGGTGTAATTTCAGGTTGGATTATTCTATGTAAATTGTGGCAATATTGTTTTTGAAGGCAATTATAAATCGCGCGCGGCTCTGCGCTGCGTGCGGTCGACCTTTAAAAGCTTTCAGATAAAATATACTTTAAAACATACTTATTTCATTATGACTTCATAAGTTTCTCTGCATTGCTACGGCTACCGTACATTATACAGATGCATAGCACTGCCTTGCACTATTATCTATTCAGTGGCACAACAATAGATGATAGCAGTAGCAAAGAATCACTGAAGTTATGATTTTAAATAATAAAATATTATGCTGCATAGAAATATTTAAATAACTTTAAATTTTTATATCAGAAGCATGAATAAGAAAAGATTGATATGTTTTGATAACATACAGTCGGTTTCTTCTAGACAAGCGTGCTCCATCGTAGACCGCATCTTCGGGCGAGATGACGGCCAAGCGCAAGCCTATCTATTATTTTAAAAACCACGTGATAAGTGGAACACCAATCAAAGCGAATGACGTTATGGTTATAAAAACCAATTTTTCAATTTCGTTTCGTTTAGAAGCTTACCGAAAGTTTGTACCCGGTTTATACCCGGAATCAGTACGGGCTTGCTACGAAGCTATGATTTAATTACGTTGCATAGCCTAATCTAAAGCAATGACGATTTATATTATCTTTGGTCTTAAGTGGTGTCTAAGTGGTAAAAACAGAATCAGAATTAGAGGTCTATACAAAAACAACGGCCGTGCTAAATGAGAGTTTAATTTAATACGAAACACCTATCGGATATCTATGCGGGTCCTATTTTCTATTATGGAAAAATATCTCCATGATCTTTTCGGAAAAACCGGCCAAAACGACAAAGCAATTTTGCATGACGATTGGCTTCACAAACTTTACTTTTCTAATATAAAGTAAATTATGTTTGTAAATGAGGAAAAACCTTGAACATAAATTATACAGAATTACAAGGTTTCAAGCAATAATTCATCAAAATGAACTTCAATAAAATATGGTATAACAAAATTTTACCCGTGGCTTTGCCACCATGGCCAATTGTAAAATGTTTAATTTTAGTATAATTGATATGCAACACTGGCAAACTTCCGTTGAACTCCCTCACTTTGAAATCACATCACTTCCAATACAATTCACCTCATTGTGAAATCACTTCACTTTGGAATATCTTCACTTTGGGGACTATCCTACGGAAACCGTCCATTATTATAATATACCGGGAGCCTTTACAATTGGTTTATTGAAAAACAATTCAATTCTGATTTATTTAATAACATTTTGGATATTTTCCTTGGCTCGCAATGTTAGTATTTTGTATAATTAGATTCACTGGTAAGATTCTTTTTTACTAACTTTAAGGAAGATAAGTGATAGGCTTAATAAGTTTTATGCATATTTATATACTTACTCATTTATAACTGGAAAGAAGGATTGCAGCAGCAAATAACTTTGTAATGGGAGCCAGCAAAGAGCGAACAGCGCAACGACCAGCACGAGCATTTTTATTACCTGAAAATATTTCAATATTTAATAATTTTCTTTAAGTACTATTAATAATTAATGAATTAGGTTGATCGAAAAGGTGTGATATTCGATACAAATATAAAATTAAAATTAAAAAAATAAAATGTGATAAATGTGCTGTAAGCTGTGATAAAATCAATGAATCAAGTGTTTCCTATCTCGTTTGGTATTTACTAAAAGGAGTTTAAAAGGATGAAAAATCTGAAGCTAATCTATAAAGTGTTCATACATTTTCATAGCAAATTGCTGATCTCTCAACAATTAAAATGATCCGAAGAGATTTTTATTCTTAAGACGAAACCTTAACAGTGTGTGTTACCAGTGATGACATACGGCACTGAAACGTGGTCTCTAACTATGGGCCTCATAAGCAAGCTCAAAGTAGCACAACGAGCTATGGAGAGGGCTATGCTCGGGGTTTCTCTACGAGATCGAATCCGAAATGAGGAGATCCGTAGACGAACGAAAGTCACCGACATAGCCCACCGGATTAGCAAGTTGAAGTGGCAGTGGGCAGGGCACATATCACGCAGAACAGATGGCCGATGGGGCCGAAAGGTTCTGGAATGGAGACCACGGACTGGTAAGCGCAGCGTAAGACGTCCACCCACAATATGGACAGAAGACCTAAAAGAGACCGCAGGGAAACTCTGGAGGCAGGCCGCTTCCAACCGGCACTTTTGGAGATCCATGGGGGAGGCCTATGTCCATCAGTGGACGTCCTATGGCTGAAATGATGATGATGATGAAGAGATTTTTGACAATAAGAAGAAATTCAGCTCGTTCCTACTAGCCGCAATGCAACATGACTGTAATGATTTGAGTTTTTCTGTAAATTATATTGCTTTATATTCAAAATAAATAATAACATTTAGTTAATAGGGCGTTCGAATCAGAAATTAGGAGATCCGTAGACGAACAAAGGTTACCGACATAGCCCCTGGATTAGCAAGTTGAAGTGGCAGTGGGCAAGGCACATATCACGCAGAACAAATGGCTGATGAGGCCGAAAGGAATGGAGACCACGGACCGGTAAGCGCAGCGTAGGATGTCCACCTACGAGATGGACAGACGACCTAAAAGAGACCGCAGGGAACCGCTGGATGCAAGCCGCTTCCAACCAGCCCTTTTGGAGATCGATGAGCATTATATCCAGCAGTGGACGTACTGCGGCTGAAATGATGATGATGATAAAACCTTAAACCTTAAAACCTAAAAAAGTTTAGATGATAAAACCTTAAAAAGTTTAGATAGGGCCCCAATTTTTTTTGCACCAGTGCCTTTGCTAACCTAGCTACGCCACTGAACAGACCATGGGATTGTTTTTAAAATTTCAGAGGAAGTAAGATATGGTATATTTTGCAGTGAAAATTTATTATGATTTATATACCCACCTATTTTATGTACAAGAATTTAAAATATTTTAGCTTAGCAGTTGGCAACGGAACCAAACTACTTACTCTAAAAGTGGCATTAGCGCGTATTACTCCGTCAAACGAATGCCACTTTTTGAGTGGCAGCAATGCTACAGCACAAAACAACCGCAATAATGCCGTTAGGCGGGCGTGGCGTTCACTCAGTCAAAGTGAAATAGTATTATTTCGTGGGTATTATTGCTATAAATCAACGTCATATATTTGGCATTATTTACGATTATTGTTGATGAGATATTTTATGACAACATAACAATATTGACTGCACCCTAATACCATGTGACATTACTTAGCTTTGGGATCAAGAAGTTGATGGTGTGGGTATTTTGACCTTCACAAATGCGAGTAACAATACTTATTTTCATAGCAAAACCATAAAAATATTAATTTTGGGTTCATTTGGTATCATTTGGATATTCGCCAAAGAACCAGAGTCACCGACATAGCTGTTAAAATTTGCAAGTTGAAGTGGCAATGGGCAGGCCACATCACTCGAAGAACCGATAACCGATGGGGAAGAAAGTTTCTTGAGTGGAGACCACGAACCGGAAAACGCAGCGTAGGTAGGCCTCCCACTAGATGGACCGACGACATAGTCAGGTGAACCGAGCATTACAAGCTCATGCTCATGCTCAAAATATAATTTTGCATTGTTACATTACAAGCAAATGCTCCCAATGAGAGACCGTATGAAGATAATGCCCTTAAAACCCTTACTTAGTATTTTTTTACCTTCAAAATCGATGAAACGAGCGAGTGATTAGCTACGCGCCTTTAGCTACCCCTTAAGTACAATTTTATCAACTAGGGAAAACTTACCTTCTTCTTATTCCTCATATGGTTGGCATCTCGTGCCTCCAAGGCGTTTCCAGGTGCTCTTGCTCCCCATAGTTTCATCGCCATGTGCACGTAAGCAAACGATATCACGAACAAAGGTATTACATACTGCAATAGAGATGCAACATCAAACATCGGATATTGGAAGCTTAAGTGGATTGAGGGCAGCCAAACATTGCTTATTGAATCGGAAACCTAAAAACCTGAAACCTGAACCTGATTTGAATTGTGATTTATATATTATTTAAGTAAAAAAACTGAAGCTTCCCCGCTTACCAGCCAGAACTATATATTATCTTTCGCGAATTTTCTACATTATTAAAGAAAAAAAAATTACTATGAAAAAAAATAAGTGAGAAATTAAAAAAAAACTATTGGGTTCTTGAGAATAACCAATTGTTTCAAGCCATTTTCTTGAAATTTTATAGGACGGCAGAGAAAGAATTTAAATCTTACCCGCAAAAATTAAAATTATCAACATAAAAAAGGTTATTCTCAAAAGAATGCCCAATCGGTTTTATTTTGTTCAATAAAAACAATAAATTAAAATTATCAACATAAAAATTTTTATTCTCAAATGAATGCCCAATCGGGTTTATTTTGTTCTGGTTCATATCGGT
>OW029922.1:19631700-19644200 GCA_932305915.1 Agriopis marginaria
GAATCCGTACTGGCGAGTACTCATCCTCGGTAGCAAGTAGAACTTGATTCGGGCAATCAACATCTTCTCGAAGATTTTTCCCAGTATTGGGAGAAGTCCGATGGGTCTGTATGATTTCGGGGCTGTGTATGTGTCCTTTCCCGGCTTTCTTAATACGATGACAGTGGCATCTTTCCAGGCAACAGGGAAATGGTAAAGTGCAAGGCATTTGTTTAGGATCTTCAGGAAAAGGTCCGGGTCGTTTTTAATGGCTTCGCTGCATATGTCAGCGGTAAAACCATCAGCTCCAGGAGCCTTCTTTGGGTTGAAGGAATTCATCGCAATCTTCAGCTCTGCCTGCGTAAAGGGTGGATCACATAGACCATCTTGTTGCCCATCATTCACTTTCTCTGCTTCTGCTCGTATTTTGCGATGCTCGGTGTTGTCGTTTGCTGTGAGGTCTTCCGGGTAGAAAGTTTCTGCCAATATTTTTGCGGAACCTTTTGCGTCCAACACTATTCCCTCAACCTCCAAAGGTAGGTCCTCCTCTCTGGTTCTTGTCCTTCCGATTACCCTGTATATACCGTCCCAGACCGTTTCCCTTTCCTGCTTCCCACAAAACTCCTTCCAACTGTCTATCCTTGCCCTGTTAGCTTTTGTCTCATATTCTTCTTTCTTTTTCAGGTACTCTTCAACAACCCTGGATCTTCGGACTGGCGCGGCGTTTCTGATCCTGCGCCTCCTGGTGTTGACTTCCCTCTTCAGCTCTGCGAGTTCTTCGGACCACCATGGCATGGTAAGTTTTTGTTTGTGTTGCTGTTTTGGTATTGTGTGTGTGCATGCTTGTGTTATTGCTTTTGTGTATGTATCTACTACTGTTTCTATTTGTTCTGTGTTACTGATTTGTTCAATTTCTTTGTGTGTTATTTGGTGCTCAGCTTTTAATTGGTCCAGTTTCGTATGAAACTGGGCCCAATTTGCTTTCTTAGTGTTGTAGAGTCGTGTAGTTCTGATTATATGTGTACCTTTTGACTTTTGTAAATGTATGTTGAATGTAATGCCATTGTGATCCGAACTCGTGAGATTCTCTTCGATTTTCCAGTCATCCACCAGAGTCAGCATATCTGCCGAGCAAGCAGTGATGTCGACGTGGCTGCAGTATCGTTTGCCTCCTCTTATAGTGTCGAAGGTCGGTTTGGAGTTGTTGTTGAGTACCTGAAGCTCAATTTCGTCTAGAGCACATCTCACTTCTTCGCCTCTATGGTTTGTTTCCTCACTGCCCCACCAGGTATTCCACGCATTTACGTCCCCACCTATCACCAACCTCTTCGTTCCTAGTTCTTCTCCGATCTTAGCCAGGTGTTCTAAATATGGGTCTAAGGGCTGGTCTTTTTCAAGGTAAATGGACACCAGCGTGATCTGCCAGGCACTAGTTCGGACTCCCACCACCACGATGTTGTTGGTGGTGAGTTTCGGGTACTGTATTATGTCAAGTGAGGAGTCAAAGATGACTACTGCTGCCTTGACAGTCCCTTCTCCTTGCTCAGTGTTCTGAAAGACCCTTACGCCCTGGTAACTCCTCATCCTCTTTGCCCTGCCTACATATGGCTCCTGGAGAAGAGCAACTGCGACTCCCCGTTTTGTGGCTTCAATGAAGAGTTCGTCCGTCGCTAGTTGTTTCTTCATGAGGTTGGCTTGTATGATCTTGTATGCGGTGCCCTTAACAATATGCTACGGTGGATCTCGCAAGTGCTTCCCACTTGCGCCTCACCGGGCATTCGTTGCTAAAGGCGTTGTGTTCAGCTCTACCTATCTTCGCTTTAACACAGTTTATACAGTTGGGGGGAACATCAGTGAGGCAGTCAGGACAATCTGGTTTGAGATGTGGCCCTCCGCAGTGGCTGCACACATCGATTGCATCATGACAGAATCGC
The DNA here is from genome assembly GCA_932305915.1 of Agriopis marginaria. NCBI lineage: Eukaryota > Metazoa > Arthropoda > Insecta > Lepidoptera > Geometridae > Agriopis > Agriopis marginaria. The sequence goes on from OW029922.1 coordinate 19,633,614, forward strand.
TTTCCATGTCCGTACCCCAAGCAGCGAGAACACTGTATGAGTGGGGACTGGTCGGCGACTCTGATCCTCTGCATGTCTATGTGTACAGCCCCGGCGTCGGTCAGACACTGCCAGATTCTTGGCGAAACCTTGGCTACGATGTGCGAGGTGAGAGGATTTCTTGCTTTTCTTCTGAATCGGATCTCTATCCGGTCATCCTCCTCACTCAACTCTCTCAGTAGGTGCCTGTTCTGAGTCCGGATGGCTTTCACTATATCCTCGTCAGAGTTGTTTTGGAGGACGCCAAAAAAGATGAGGAGTGGATCCTTATTCTTTATTTCCTCTACGTTTAACTGCCCTTCCTTGTCCTTTATCCTGTCTCTCACCCTTTTAATTTCCTCTTGATTTCTGCATCCAACTATAATTTTTCTATCTTTTCCTTTTCTAATTCTGTCGATTCTCATTCCCTCCTCCTTCGCGTTTACCACTTTCCTTATTCTCTCAAACACTTGGTCTCCCGTTTCCTGTTCGTCCTTCGATGTAATGCAGAGTGAGTGCATAGCAGCCGCCCCCGAGGTCCGTCTCCTCGGCGAGCTAGCCGCTACATTTGCATATGTACCCCTCTTATCATACATCTCTTGCTGGTTCCTTAGTGTATCTGTTAGTCTTCCCATTTCTTCTTTACTGTCCTTTAGCATTTTACTATGTTCTTCTAGCCGCTTTATTATTTCAGCTCCTTGTTTTTGCATTTCTTCTTGATTTTCTCCCTTCTTGTCCATTTCTTCCTTTGCTTGTTGCGGTTTTTGTGGCTGTCCAGGGTCAGTTTTGGTTTTGACGGAGCTGAGCTCTTTTACTATTTGGAAAAGTCTTTCCACAGCCTCGATAACCGATTCGACTATTTCCCTCTTTGTGTTTTTAGAGCTTCTGATGTTCTGTTTCGTTCTTAACAGTAATGACCGCGCCTCTGAAATTTTATCAGTAGTTTTTGAGCTGGCCGACTTTGGCGGGCTCACTATCACCTCCACGGACATCCTCCTCGCGGTCGGTTTTAGCGGCCGAACAGCTGCGCTCGAAGGGGGTGTTGGGCCTGATCGACTTTGGTCCGTTATACCGGTTTCCCATTCGCCGATACTTAGCCTTACGTTATTAGAAGGTAGTCCCTCGCATCCTGTCTCTGGCCCTGCCATCGTCACAGTCAAATTTGGGTCTTCATTCATTGTTTTTGGGGGAGTTCGATACATTGGGGTAGGATATTCGGTTGCGTTTAAATTTGTTTATTCAGTCTATTGTATAAGTAAGTTTGTAAAAGTTGTAAATTTTTTAAATAAGACTAGAGTAGACTGAAATTAAAAACGTCAGACTTGTCACGATAATGGAAAACAAGTTGTACAGTATATATAATAATATATAATCTCTACTTATTTTCTAGTCAATATCAATATTATTACACGAGACAAGTCAAAATAAACTTAAAATAACTTATTATTCTAAAATATAAAATAGAGTTCGATATCTGTCAAAAGAACAGTATCGGTCTGAAGTGTTTGCGCAGCAATAAAGTTAAAAGTCAGTTTTACATTTAACATAAAATAAACAATATCGTTATAGGTACGTTTAATTAACACAAAATTATTTGTGCTATCTGGTTACAGTCAAGCTGTTGCAGTCATATACTTTACTAACTTATATACTAATTTGTTCTGTTTTTATGTTTCAGGTGGCGAGTGCAGCGGACAGCGGACAGCGGACGGCCGCAGGTCGTCGCGGCGGGCACAGGGAGGTAAGTATGTAGGTGCTCGTATACAGCTGATTTTATTTATTTGCAGGTACTCCCGGCGCGCAGCAGAGCTACAGCGGCAGCACTACGGTACAGCAGCACTCCCGGTGTCCGACGCTACGACACAAACACACCGCACTGCACCGCAACACGGTATGTGTATATTAACAATATATTATTTGTATATGTAATATTATATTTACTAGTATTAATGTTTATGCGATCGGTCCGAATTTATTCAAGAAATTATAATTAATAATCTGAAAATTTTGATTTTTTATATGAAATTTGGGTTGTCAATATATATGTATGACACTATGTACGTAGTACATAGGTGCTAATTTTGTTGTCAGAATTGCGTTATCTCTTGCCGTTCCCGAGATACGGCGACTCAAAGCGCGCGGAAGGTGTTGCGCTCACCACTACGCCGGCTTCCCGCTCGCGGTGTAGGGCACCGCACAGGCGACGCGCGCGGCGCGGGCGGGGTGCACGGGACGGAGAGAATGGCGCGCGGCAGGCTCCGCCTCTCGCGGTCGGGGGCGGGGCTTATCCTCTCGGTTCAAAATGGCCGACCGACGGCGCCGGGACTATTATGTCTTCTGTGGCCGGGAAATAACTCCACTATCACTCGACTGATAACGGAGGAATGCGGCGCCGTAACTCGCTCAAAAATGAACCGATTTAATTCTAAGTTTTTGCGCTCGACAGGGGAGGTGCGCGCGGATGTGTGCGTTACAGAAAAGGTCAAATATTTTTCGGGGCGGGGTAGAGGTGGGGGGTTCAAAATATAGTGGGATGTGATTCTAAGTTTATTAAACCTACAACTAAATCTAAGCAACGTCCAAAGATCAAAATATAAAAAAGTAAAAATTGGAGAAAAATTTAGAAAAAAGCGGGTTAAGTATAAAGAGTAGGTACTAAGCCAATTTAAAGCGGCAGCCGGTCAAGGACTTCGCTGCCCGCTATATAAGTATAATATATGGGTGTATGTAAGTATGTCTGTAAGTTACAAATTTGGTCAAAAATAAAAAAAAAAATTTTTTAGGGTGAGGAGTGGGCAGGGGGGTGATTCAAAAATAAGGGGGGGGTGCAATTCTTACAACTATAACAACACAATGCCCAAACAACAGTAAGTACAAAACAAGGTTAGGTTAGGTTAGGTTAGGTTAGGTTAGGTTAGGTTAGGTTAGGTTAGGTTAGGTTAGGTTAGGTTAGGTTAGGTTAGGTTAGGTTAGGTTAGGTTAGGTTAGGTTAGGTTAGGTTAGGTTAGGTTAGGTTTTTTTTTTTTTTTTTTTTTTTTTTTTTTTTTATTAGCTCTCCACAGACACCAGGGTCCGTGCCTTTTTTTAACTTGTTTTTATTTTAATTTGATTTAACATAATTATATCTTAAAATCTACATGGCGTACAGAAGGAATTTTTTCTTATAGCTACTTAAAATTACTGTTAGTATTTTATTACAATTTGTCCAATTAGCGTGTATACCACGAGCAATCCAGCTCCCGCAAGCAGCACCCGTTCACGAGTGTGACGCACACGCCAGCCGTCGCTCTCCTCGCCATGTTTTAGGGAAGAGGGCGACCCGCCATATGACGCCGCCGCAAGAAGAAGCTTTAGGGTGAGCGTGAGTGCTCAGGGCATACACGCATTTATTATTTTAACATGAAACATAAAACATAAAACATAAACACAACTAAAAACATCTACAAATACACATAATGTTATAACAATTTAATAAGTGAGTTTAATCTACTTGGCCCAACTCATCCACCCGTCTCAGAGCCTCCATCACCGCCGCGTTTCGGTCTTTAATCGCCATTTGCAAATTGTAGTCTCTGATGGTCTTTGGTGACGCTGCCGTCGCACGCCTTACAAAGAGACTGATGCAGTCTTGCTCGTCATCGGCATAATAGATGAAAGTCCTAGAGTGCCGCGAGACTGCGACAACCGCGTGAGGTACGCTCTCATGCAACCTCATTGGGTCCCTGATTTTAATGACGATAACCGACTCATACTTCAGCCCTTGAGCTTCATGGATGGTAAGCGTGCGCGACCCCGTGCCTCCGCCGTAACCCTGGTTGATGAGGGTCTCCTTTTCTTCTTGTGTGTAGACTAAAAAAAGGGTATTGGGGAGGGTGCTGGGTATGTGCGCACCGGTATACCTTCTCTGCTCCAAGGACTTAATATGGCTAACTGACGAGTATATACCAGAGTATATTTCCCTCAGCGCGTACGCGACATCCATCGGGTTCCGATGTGAGCACAACCACTCCTGGCTGATGTTGGATACCAGGTTCGGGCGACAATACCTTAGCTCGAAGAGATTTTCTCTGTCGATATAAGGCAACTGATTGACGTCTCCAATGAGTTCAAGTTCGCTAGCACCAGACAGCCGTGAAGCCATTACAATGGCCCCAAAATGGTTCATGAGAGCCTCATCCACGATTAGGCGGATAACATTCTCACGTTTGCTGAAACCATTTACGAGAACCGAAGCCATGGTGCGCACTCTGGTTTTCACCAGGTCACCTATGCGGTGCGCAAGCTTCTCTCTCAGATCTTTGGCTGCCTCAGATGTTGTGGTGATAATAACGTCCTTGTCCACATCAAAGTGTCTAATCGCCCAGGTTGTTTTTCCACACCCTGGAACTCCATTGACCCATCGTATTTTCGGAATCTTCCAGTTTTCCCACAGTGCATCGACTTCAGGACTCCCTTCAATGGTTTTCGCCAATTCGAGGATCCTGTCATCTAGCATGATCTTGGTACACCGGGCAATTACTACAATGGGGTCGTTTGGTGGAGTTACGTACTTCGGGTTTCCCGTCCGCTCCGTCCCATCTCCACTCAGTGCCACAAAACCACTTTTCTCGCTGTACGCTGCCATATACTGACCTTTCATTGTTCCCTTGATGACTTGGGAGGTGTCATTATTGTATATGGCTGCTTCTGCCTCCTTGAGTCTCACCCTTAAGAGGCTTTCGTCGTCTAACCTAAAGGACTGCATGATGTTATCGCAGTTCCTGAGGTTGACAGTTCTAGTCGCTTTCGTAATGGCAAGAAACTCGAGGAGGGCGTTTCTGGCATGGTCTGATGGCTCCGAGGCAGGAATGAATCGGGGCGGACTGACTTGTCCCTTGTCGGCTTTCGTCCGGGATGATTGCGGCGGCTGTGAAGTCGCCCTCAGAGTCGCTGGTGAAGTTTCTGTTGGCTGATTTTGTTTAGGGGTGATTCGGAACAAGCTCTGTGCTGCCGAGCTGAATGCCGTCAGGAGAGCGGAGACATGACCTCCGCTATCCCCACGGCTACCACTATGATGTGATGTGGCTTTGTCAGCAGCTGCCTTTTGCTGAGCCCTTTCGGAACCGCTAATGATGCTTGAGCTCGGAACGGGATGTCCCCAGCTGTCCGTTGCACATGGGCTGCCGTGTATCGGGGTCTTGAGATAACTCAAGTTTTCTCCCCTGTCCTCGTACACGACGACCTCATGATGTTCAGAGGCCTTTGTGCAACCTAGCCGGTCTGTGACTTCTCCCTTCGAGTATTCAATCATCATAGCGTCGACGCTTATCACTCTGGCGATGTGGTCTGGGTTGTCTGCCAAATTGGAGAGAAACGAGCTAGCCTGCGCAAAAGGCGTCTGGTCTGCCCACTCGAACAGTGCGATCGTTTTGTTGTTTGATCGCACTAGTCGGCATCGGTGACCCGCCACCTCAGACACTGGCAAAGCATCGTAACTTTTCCGCTTCATTGTTACCTTGGCGGTGCTCCCGTTCAGCAGACATGCCAGTCCCGGCGACAAACGAACGCGTTTTTTTTTATTCCAGGCGAGGCAAAAGCTTATTCCGAATCTCTCTTTTGCATTGTCCATGAAGAGGGCCACGCCTCGTATACGGATCCCTGGCTCCCCTCTGTCAGCACAAGCTAAAAGTTGGTCTATAGCTACGCTTTTCAGAGAGGTTTCCTGAGTAGGGGTCTCCTCTAGAGTGGCAGTGACTGTTGGACATTGTGTATGAGCTCTTACGGGGGGAGATGTTTCTAGGGTGGAATTTCTTGAGGCCGCAATTCGGAAGGTCTTTTCGATGAATGACAAGAAGTGTGGTCTACTAGATGGATCTTCTATGATGTCGTGTAGATCTATTGCCACTAACTTCCTGTCAATCTGAAATTCAAGGTCCTGCCGTGCGGAGAGAAAGCGAGGGCATTCGAGGAGCACGTGCCATACCGTCTCGGGTACGTCAGAGTCGCACTCGCAACCAGAGTGTTCTTTCAGCTTGAACCTGTACAGATACTCAGCAATACCTCCGTGTCCTGTCAGAGCCTGAACCTGGTAGGGAGTCAACTTCGTGGTTCTCGTCATCCGGTATGCCTTTGCGATATCCGGGAGGAACTTTTGCGTGACTGTGCCTTGGTTGGAGGTCTCATACCGGTCCTGCCACTTCCGGACTGATTCCTCGCGGATCTTCTTTTTGACGTAGGACAGGGGGATCCTATCATAGTCCCGGGAAGCTGCGGTGAGTGCCGCTGATTTCGCGAGCTCATCGGCTCTCTCGTTACCAGCGGTTCCCACGTGCGCCCTCAACCAGAACAAACGAACGGATCTTCCCTCTGCACAGATCTGTCCAATGTTTTCCTTTATGCATTTCACCAGAGGATGGCTCGTTTTATGATTTCGTAGCAGTTCGAGTGACGATCTAGAGTCACTCAGAACACTGACCAGAGGGTCTTTGCTCGATCTAATCAATTGAGTCGCTTGGTAAAGTGCATAAAGTTCCGATTGGAAGACCGTGCATTCGGAGTGGAGCTTAAAAGTGGAGTACTTAACCTCTCTTCCATCCTCCCACCAGGTAAGGGCAGCGCCTACTTGACCCTCAATTTTGCTGCCGTCTGTGTAGATTTGGGGTCCGTCTACCTGGTTCGGAATGTTGTCGAGGAGCTCGAAATCCACAGATGTTTGTGTGGACGGATGTGGCTGGTCCAGAAAACTGACATTTCGTTCGAGCTCCATATCCGGTAGGAGGTAATGTGGGGAGAGGTTTTTCTTTACTCTGTACAGGTTTGCGGCTTCTTGTATTCTCAGGTCTATAGGAAGTAGACCGGAGAGTGCCAGTGCTGACGTGAGGGAAACAGTACGGTATGCTCTGCATATTTTCTGGGCGAAACCTCTTTGAAGTGTTTTCAGATGGGACTTATTCACTTCAAGGTCTGTCGCTTGCGCCCATACACTAGAGGCGTACATGACTATGGGTTCCACCACTGCGACGTATATCGTTCTCGTAATCTCGCTGTTGAGTCCCCAGGTCACCTTCGCTGCACACGCTAACTGTTTGTAAATATCCGCTACCTTTTTACACTGTGCGGATACGTGAGCTTTGAAGGTGAGCCTGCGGTCGATCACTAGACCGAGCAGTTTGACTTCCTCGACGAGGGTTAGCCGAACACCGGACATGATTAGGTTCGGGGCATTGTACTTCAACTGTTTTGTTAGCAGCATCGCGTTGGTTTTGTGTGCTGCAAAGTTGAGTTTGTTGCTGTTGCCCCATTCCACAATCATGTTCAGAGTTTCGTTGGCTTTCTGCTCTACGGTGTTTGATTGGCCTGTGAATACGAGAACGACGTCGTCCGCGAATGCTTGACAGTATACTCCCTCAGCTTCTAGCTGTTGCAGTAACGAGTCTAGGATAACGTTCCAAAAGGTTGGTCCTGCTATTGATCCTTGGACGCAGCCCTTGCTGGTTTCCTTCTCGTGTGCTGCTCTGGCGTAGTTTACCTTGATGGTTCGGTCACTGAGATACGAGCATGCCATCTCGTAGAGGTTGGATGGGCACCTCTTATTCGCTAGCTGATGTTTTAGGGCGGGCCACCACGCATTGTCGAAAGCGCCTTCTATGTCCAGGGAGATGAGGAGTACTATGTTCTTTTCGTGTATTCCTTCTTTAATGTGCTCCACCAGGTCATAGAGGGCGTCTTCGGTTCCTCGTTGGGGCATGAAACCGTACTGTTTCTTACTGAGTGTTGGGAGGAGATGCCATTGAAAACGACCTACCAAAAGCTTCTCGACGACTTTCCCGAGGACAGACAAGAGACCTATCGGACGGTACGACTTTGGATGTGTGTAGTCGGTTTTTCCGGGTTTCCGTATAATGACCACGTGTGCCGCTTTCCACTGCTGCGGGAAGTAACGTAGCGATAGGCATTTGTTAGCAATCGCCATGAAAACTTCCCTCTCGGCTTGAATGGCTGCGGCACATATATCAGCAGTAAGCCCGTCCGGTCCTGGGGCTTTTTTCGGATTCAGCGTTTGTAATACTGAATCTAGTTCTGCTGACGTGAAGGGTGGGTCATCTTTCGGAAGGTCCATTGGACATTCTCTTGTCTGTTCTCGTAATTCTGTATGGCACGGCTGATCTGTGCTGACAGAGTCGTCGGGATAGAAGGTCCTGGCTAAAAGTTCTGCAGACTGCTGCGGGGATAGAGTGATCCCGTCGGTATCTCTCAGGAGGATGTCTTCCTGCCTTACCGAGGTTTTCCTGATCACTCTGTAGATCTTGTCCCACATGCTTTCTTTCTGCTGATTAGTGCAGAACTCTTTCCAGCCTTCAGTTTGGGCTCTTTCGGCATTCTCTTTGTACTCTTTTCTTGCGACTTGGTACTCTTCTATAACTGTTTGCATTCGGTCTGCGGCAGCGTTTTTTATTCTTCTCTTTTTTCTGAGGACCTCTCTTTTAAGATCATCAAGCGTTTTCGTATACCACGGGGGAACTGGGTTCCCCTTTCGCGGGCCTGGCTTTGGGATGGAGTATTCACAGGCTTCGTGGATGCTTGTTGTATAGCTTGTGATCATATTTTCAAGGTCACTTGAGCTTACTAACTCTCGTACAGCGGTTGACGTTATGTTCCTCTCCTCGAGGGAGGTTTTTAGGTGTGACATGAAGTCTGACCACTTTGCCTTCCTGGTGTTATATTTACGCGTGGTTATTGGCCTCAGGAGTTCAAGGGCCCTTGTTAAGCGTAAAGTGAAGGTGATAGCGTTGTGGTCTGATGTAGTGAGACTTCTGTTTACCTGCCAACCCTCGATTTTCCCCAGAAGCGACGCACTGCAAGTTGTTACATCTACTATACTCGTGCAGCGCGTGCCACCTCTGATGACTTCGAAAGTTGGTGTGTCTCCGCTATTGAGAATCTGCAAACCCATTTCATTGAAAAAAGAGTGGACGGCTTCTCCTCTCTCATTTGACGTTGTACTTCCCCACCAGTGGCTCCAGGCATTCATGTCTCCGGCGACTATGAGATCTTTGGTCGCTAGTTTTCCAGTGAATGCCTTAATCCTGTCGAGGTATGGATCAATGTCTTGGTTCCCTTCCAAGTAGACAGATATCACTCCAAGTTTCAGGCCTTCGTTGACCAGCAGTACAGCTGCCTCGGTCTCCGTGACAAGCTGGGGGTCATGTATTACCTCCAGCCTGTCACCGAAGACGATGACTGCTGCTTTGACTGGTTTTTGCCTGTTTAGACTGCATTGGATTATACGAGTTCCAGGGTATTGTTTCATGATGCCCTTGTTCCCTACATAGGGTTCTTGGACAAGGGCGACTGAAACTCCTCCATCCATTGCAGCTTTTAGCAACTCTGTTGTTGCTTCCTTGGAGCGATTCAGGTTTGCTTGGATGAAGCGCAAACCTGTACCGCTATCTCTTCGGGGAACTGATCGCTGTACCTCTAAGTTGCCCTCAGCAATACGAAATTCTTGACCGCGCTATGCCATCCCATTTTACCTTCTCTGGGCACACGCTGCTGAAAGCGTTGTGCTCCAGGTCTGTACTGGGTCTGTTTGGCTGCGCGGTAGAGCAATTTATGCACCGCGGTGGCTTTTCTTCTTTCCTAGCCTTGCATTGCTCCCAGGAGTGAGACTTTCCGCAGTGACTGCAGAGCTCGTCCCTCTCCCGGCAGACTGCTTTAGTGTGACCAAAACTGAGACATTTGGTGCACTGCACCAATGGTGAATGGTCATGCACCGGCCTCCTCTGAAGGCCGATGTACACCTTTTCTGCCTCAGTCAGTCTCTTGTGCACTAGTGGAGAGACTTCCAGCACCGGGTGGCATTCGTGGGGATTGCGAGCTCTTTTCCTATACCGCACCCTGACAGTGCTCTCCTTCAGATCTACCTCCTGTAGCAGGTGTTTATTTTGGGCTAACAGGTTTTCGACTATATCTGAGTCCGTGTGAAATGACAGAACGTCCCTGATGATGATAAGTGGGTTTCCCGCTTTCGCAGTCTCCACCTTCAGGGATTTGTCTTGCTGGACACGACTTCTGATTAGGCAGAGGTCTTCCTTGGTACCGCAGCTAAGGATAACTTTTCTGTTCCTTGCTTTGCGGACTCGGTCGACCTTCGCTCCAGTCAGCTTCGTGTCCAGCGCTACTTTTATTCTATCAATTAACTTGTCAGCGGTCGTAGTTTCGGCGGGATCCGATGTGGACACTATCAGGGTGTGGTTTGGTTTGAGAGTGGGGGGTTTTGCTGCTGCCTTTGCGTAGGTCATTTTCGAGGAGTTACCCTCTTCCGCGTGGGCAAGTTCAGCGTTTATGCTGAGAGCAGGTGGGGGCTGATTGAATTTTTCGTGCCGCATAGTTCTTAGCTCCGACGACACGGCTTCAAGACGTTCAGTTATTGGGAGCACTTGCTCCTCTATATTAATTGAGATTGGACCGGGGGGAGGGGGTTGAATTTCTTTTTTATTGTTTATTTCATTAAGCATGCATTGAATGTTGTCAATTTTTTCCATATTTTGGGGTGCGGGGGGTGTCGATTGGAGGTATGCCAGTGTCTCG
>OW029922.1:19649200-19651700 GCA_932305915.1 Agriopis marginaria
CTCATAATTGCCACCAACTCTGCCTGAAAAACAGTGCAGTAACTGGCAAGGGGCACTTTCTTACTGCTAACCTCTGTTTCTTCATTCCAGCAAGAGATGGCGGCTCCCACCTTTGACTCAATTTTGCTTCCATCCGTGAAGACCTTATGTCCCCGTATAGCGTCAGCCTCGTTCTGGTCACTCACAGTTCCATACTGAAGGCGCTTACGCTTAGCCGGGTGTGCTAGCTGGAAGGGACTGACCCTAATCTCCATTTTACGGCCTGGAAGTTCTGCCAGTGGTTTCCCTCTTTTCACCGCATAAAGTTCCGCATTCTCCCTGAGCCTTAGGTCCAATGGAAAGATTCTGGCAATGAGTGCGCTGGCTTCCAATGAAGTAGTTCTGTGTGCTCGACATATTTTTATCGCAAACAGTCTCGTTAATCTGTTCAGTTTAGTCTTTACATATTTTTTACTGCATATGCAAGCCCAGGCGCTAGCTGCGTAGAGGACAACCGGTTCTACCGCTGCAATATAAATGAGTCTGGTGATTTCCGGATTTAAACCCCATTTAGTTTTTACAGCTCGGGACAGCATTTTGAAAATATTCACCGCTTTCTTCGTGACGTTCTCCAAATGAAGTTTGAATGTCAACGCTCTGTCTATCGTCACTCCTAAGAACTTGATGGAATCAGTGTAGGCAAGTTGTTGCCCGTTCAATTCCAGCCTCGGCAAGTCATATTTTAGTTTTCTTGTAACTAGCATTGCCTGCGTTTTTTGCGTGGCAAATTTCAGCTTGTGAGCCTTGCCCCAATCAGAGACTGTTTCCAGTGCTTTGTTGATTTTCCGTTCTACCTCTGTCGCTGTTTTACCGCTTGCCACAACCAAGATATCGTCCGCGAACGCTTGAATGTGTGCTTCCAGTTTTTCAGCTTCGTGCAGCAGCGGATCTAACTGGACATTCCAGAACAGGGGACCTGCGATTGACCCTTGGACACATCCTTTATTGGTCTTCCTGACTACTCTCTCCCCCAAGTAGGTGAGGGCCACGGATCTGTCTTCAAGGTAGCTCATGATTATCTTCATTGTACTCTCGTCAATTCTTTTGTTGTAGAGTGCGAGTTTTAGCCCTGGCCACCAACAGTTGTCGAAGGCGCCCTCGATGTCAAGGGAGACTACCGCGACTAGCTTCTTGCTCGTGACTCCATCTTTAATTATATGTAGGGCATCGTAGAGCGCATCTTCGGTACTCCGCTGGGGCACGAATCCATATTGGCGGCCGCTGAGCTGTCCCGTACTACCAATCTCCCACGAGAGCCTTGTGACAACCAGTTTCTCAAGAACTTTCCCCAAGACCGGAAGAAGTCCGATTGGTCTGTACGATTTGGGCCCAGAATAGTCGTCTTTACCAGGCTTTGGTATGACTTTTATTCGGGCTTTTTTCCATGTTCTGGGAAAATATCCAGCTTGCAGACATTTATTGAATATGCCTAGCTGTATACTTGGGTCCGCTCTGAAGCATTGGAAACATATATCAGAGGTTAGGTTAGGTTAGGTTAGGTTAGGTTAGGTTAGGTTAGGTTAGGTTAGGTTAGGTTAGGTTAGGTTAGGTTAGGTTAGGTTAGGTTAGGTTAGGTTAGGTTAGGTTAGGTTAGGTTAGGTTAGGTTAGGTTAGGTTAGGTTAGGTTAGGTTAGGTTAGGTTAGGTTAGGTTAGGTTAGGTTAGGTTAGGTTAGGTTAGGTTAGGTTAGGTTAGGTTAGGTTAGGTTAGGTTAGGTTAGGTTAGGTTAGGTTAGGTTAGGTTAGGTTAGGTTAGGTTAGGTTAGGTTAGGTTAGGTTAGGTTAGGTTAGGTTAGGTTAGGTTAGGTTAGGTTAGGTTAGGTTAGGTTAGGTTAGGTTAGGTTAGGTTAGGTTAGGTTAGGTTAGGTTAGGTTAGGTTAGGTTAGGTTAGGTTAGGTTAGGTTAGGTTAGGTTAGGTTAGGTTAGGTTAGGTTAGGTTAGGTTAGGTTAGGTTAGGTTAGGTTAGGTTAGGTTAGGTTAGGTTAGGTTAGGTTAGGTTAGGTTAGGTTAGGTTAGGTTAGGTTAGGTTAGGTTAGGTTAGGTTAGGTTAGGTTAGGTTAGGTTAGGTTAGGTTAGGTTAGGTTAGGTTAGGTTAGGTTAGGTTAGGTTAGGTTAGGTTAGGTTAGGTTAGGTTAGGTTAGGTTAGGTTAGGTTAGGTTAGGTTAGGTTAGGTTAGGTTAGGTTAGGTTAGGTTAGGTTAGGTTAGGTTAGGTTAGGTTAGGTTAGGTTAGGTTAGGTTAGGTTAGGTTAGGTTAGGTTAGGTTAGGTTAGGTTAGGTTAGGTTAGGTTAGGTTAGGTTAGGTTAGGTTAGGTTAGGTTAGGTTAGGTTAGGTTAGGTTAGGTTAGGTTAGGTTAGGTTAGGTTAGGTTAGGTTAGGTTAGGTTAGGTTAGGTTAGGTTAGGTTAGGTTAGGTTAGGTTAGGTTAGGTTAGGTTAGGTTAGGTTAGGTTAGGTTAGGTTAGGT
>OW029922.1:19656700-19669200 GCA_932305915.1 Agriopis marginaria
GCAGTATCTTCCCAGCGACCTTCTCACCTCTGAAGCCGTGGAGGCCGCAGAGACCACTGTGGGCTCATCCGCCCCGCCGCCGTCCCAGAGTGAAGCACAGATGCCCGAAGCTGAGACCGCCGTGTTCCGCCTCCCCGTAGTTTCCGCCGTTGCCATTTCACCAGTGCTCCCCATATCTCTTTCCCCCCCGCTCCTTACCCCACCCATACCACCACCCGGTATCCCTGAATGGGTTATTGAGTTGGCGAGGCGCAGCGAGGCAGGCCAGATGAATGCCGCCCCATCGTCCTCCGCCCAGGCTGACCCCCCTCTCGTCGCCAACGACGATGAGGACGAGAGGATGGGGCATCAGTGTGTTTTGTGCGGGGTGGTGATATGGGGCCCCAACATCTTAAGGCACATCAGGCGGGCGCACAAGGGGTATGGGGTGGACAGGAAGGCAGAGAGTTATCCGAGGGAATATTACATCAAAACTAGCCGCCCATTAGCAAACTGTCCACCTGAACACCGCCCCCCCCGGACAAATATCCGTGGCGTAAAGGGGGTGTCACTTAAGTTCTTGGGCTATGAAGATTAATTGTATATTAAAATATTTTATTTCATTTCATATTAATTTTTTAAACATTAAAAATATAATAGTAAATTTTCCTAGTTTTACTTTGTTTTTTTTTTTTTTTTTTGATTTATTTTAATATTGATATTAGATTGCCCAGCAAGTTGCCAAGCAAGTTGCCCGGCAAGTTACCCGGCGAGTTGCCTGGCAAGTTGCCCAGCAAGTTGCCAGCAAGTTGCCCGGCAAGTCGCCCGGCTAGTTGCCCGGCAAGTTGCCCAGCAAGTTGCCCAGTAAAGTTTATGTGTTGTTGAAATTCTTGAGGTGTTTAACAATGTGGTGAGTATAGTTCCTAAAAGCTTCCATGGCACTTTCGGACTCAGACACCTGGACGAGATCAAAGGGGTCAGTGATAGATCCAGAGGCCTGGGTGTAGTCATGCCTGGCGGAGCCAAATCTAGGGCATGTTGTGAGCAAGTGATTTATGGATTGTGTGGTGATGTTATCGCAGGGGCAGTGGTTGTTGTTGAGTATTTTGAAGCGTTTGAGATATTCTTTGTGATAACCGTGGTTAGTGAGTATTTGGGTTACAGCAAAATCGGGTTTGATGGTTTTTAGGAATTTGGTGAGGTTTTCGTGTGTTGAAAATAGGTCTTTGGTGTGCGTGCAGTTTAAGAAGAATTCAGCAGTTTTGGTTTTAGAGATCTGCTTGTTCCGGTGTTTAATATGGCTGATGGGGATGAAGTTGTAATCCGGTTGTTTATGCAACGCAGATGCGGATTTAGCCATATTATCCGCAAGTTCATTTCCCTCAATTCCTATGTGACCCCTGATCCACACAAACCGTATGTTTGTGCCCAAGTGGCAAGCAGCATGGATAGTTTTGAAGATTTTGACAGCTAGTTGATTGTGAGTGTTAGGGTTGGTGAGTTCAGTCAGGCCTGATTTGGAGTCTGATAGTATAAATGCATTCATAATTTGTTTGTTTTGAATCCATAGACATGCCTGTTCAATGGCGAGCATTTCTGCCTGGAAAACTGAGCAGCAGTCATGTAATTTGAGCTTTTTCTTAGCATGGATGGCGCCATTAGGATCGAAAGCGACAAATGCCGCTCCCACCATTTCGTCGAGTTTGCTGCCATCTGTGTATACCTGCCATGCTTCATGCATTTCAGGGCAGAAGTTATCGAATTCTTCTATGTTATTGATTGCATTAAATGTGACGCCTTGTCTATTGGAGGGGTGGAGAAGTGTATTTGGTTTTGCAGGTGTCTGTATTGGGGTGTCAGAGGGGATGAATTTGGATATACCGTTGAGTTTGGTGGTCTCGATGTCAGCGATTTCCCTGACCTTGTCCGGAAGCGGGGTCAGCTGTGCAAGTGATATTGCCGCTGCTGTGCTGGTTGTCCTGAATCCGCTGATCATTTTGATTGCGAATAGTCTTTGTAGTGATAGTAGTTTATTGTTGGTCTTGTTGTATTTGAGGGCTCCTGCCCATATGGCAGCAGAGTAGCAGATTATAGGTTGAATTACTTGTAAGTATATGGTTTTTACATTGTCAGGGTGTATGCCCCAGGTGGGTCGTATGTATGTATTAAGTTTGTGGTGGAGTTTAATTGCTTTGTCTATAATGTGTTCTGTGTGTTTGATAAATTTCAGTTTACTATCTATAATGACGCCAAGGTATTTGATATGTGTAGAGATGGGAATTGCCATGGTTCCTGTTTTTATTGAGCATTTTTTGGCCTTACTGGTGAAGGGGATGACCTGGGTTTTGGCTGGGCCAAATTCAAGTTTAACTTCTTTGCCCCAATCCACTATGCTTTGGAGGGCCTTGTTGGTGATTGTTTCTAGGGTGCCAGCATTATTAGCCTGGGCGATGAGGAGAACGTCATCCGCGTAGGCCTGAATGTGGCAACCTTCAGGGAGCTTGGTGTTAAGGAGTTGATCTAGGAGTAGGTTCCAGAGGGTGGGGCCGCATACAGAGCCCTGTATACAGCCCTTAGTCATATCTTTGCTGGTAGTGTAGTCTGCGTAATTGATGAGGATTTTCCTGTTGTTGGTGTAGCTATATAAGATGTTATATATATTTTGGGGGCATTTGATTGTTCGGAGTTGTTGGAATATGGCCGGCCACCATGCATTGTCGAAAGCAGCTTTGATGTCCAGCGAGACGGCTATTACTTGTTTTTTGCTGGAGCGTGCTTTGTTAATTATATTTAAAGCTGTACTGATGGCATGGCTGGTGGAGGTTTGTAATTTAAATGCGAATTGTTGTTTACAGTCTGTGTTGTTAGTGTGCATGTGGTATGTGAGTCTGTTTATTATTAGTTTTTCAAGGAGTTTGCCAAGGACATTGATTAATCCTATTGGTCTGAATGAGGAGGTATTGTTGTAGTCGGTTTTTTCCGGTTTTGGTATTATTTTGATTTGTGCAGTTTTCCAAGTGTCAGGGAAGAATTGCAATTCCAAGCAGCGGTTCATAATGAGTGTGATGATGTTGGGAAAGTGTTTGGCAAATTGTGAACAAATGTCTGAGGTTAGGTGGTCAGGTCCAGGCGTCTTTTTTGGGTTCATTGTTTTGAGTGCCTCCATAATTTCAATGGTAGTGAACGGAGGTTCTGGGTTGGTATCGATAGGGGCTATCATAAGAGTTCTGGTGTGTTGTTGTGTGTGATTGTCATTGTAATTGTCATCAGGGAAGAATTTATTAACGAGTGCTTCAGCGGTGTCGTTGGTGTCCTTGGTCCAGGTTCCATCGTCAAGTTTTAGAGTAGCAGGTGGTGTAGGTGGTGGTTTGGTTCGGATGATACGGTTAGTGATGCTCCATACATTCTCCTTCTGTTGATTATTGCAGAATTCCTTGAAGTGTTCTGTTGATGTTTTGCTGATAGCATCAAAGTAATTCTTCTTTAATTCTTGTTTTTCAATGATGGCGTCAGCAAGGGGTAGTTTTCTTTTGGAGAGTCTGTTTAGTAGATGATGATTTTTTATTACTTTTTGTTTTAGGTTTTCAAGATTTTCATTCCACCACGGGATGCGTGTTTTGAGGCAGGATGTACGCGGGAGGAGTTTGTCACAAGCGTGTTGTATGGCGAGCGTGATGTCTATTATGTATTCGTTTAGTTGCATTTGTGTTAATTGACTAATTTGGTTTTCTGAGACATGTGTGTTGGTGTTGATATGGGTGTTAATTTCTTCGGTGAATTGTTCCTGTATCAGGTCCCACTTGACTGAAGAGGTGTTATATCGGAATGTTGTAGTTTTCTTATTCTTGGAGAGTTGACTGATGAAGTTAATGTTGAAGGTGATTGCGTGATGATCCGATAGTGTGCATATTGTAGTGTCAATTTTCCATTGGTTGATTTGTGGATGGTTAAGTCGGGTTGATTGCCGTACGAGAGTGAGATCTATTATAGATTCACGAATTCGTCCATGAGTGGTGGTATGGAAGGTGCTGCCTGCATTTCTGTCATTGCATAGTTGGAGGTCGTGTAGTGTGAGGAAGTCAGCGATTAAATCACCACGTTTGTTGTTAGTGCTGGAACCCCATGAGGTGTGCCAGCCGTTGAAGTCTCCTCCAATTAGATGCGAGCTTCCAGTGTGTGTTTTGAGGAAGGTGTCAAGCTTGTTGAGATTCTGTTCAGCGTGTCTATCAGTACGTTTGTTGTGGTTATTTGGTTCAATGTAGACTGATGTAAGGAATATTTTTTGTTCATTGTTCATTTTTATTTGTACAGTTACAATGTTTGTGTCTGAGTATTCTCGTTGCCCGAGGGAAGCGAATGCACCGTCTCTAATGAGTATTGCTGATTTGACCGGAGCATTCTTGGGGTCGAGTGAAGGGAACTGGTGGGTGAGGTATCCCGGTATGTTAGATAATTTGCCAGTTTTCCCTGTGTATGGTTCTTGTATTAGTATTATATCAGTGTTGTTTTTGTTGATGTGTGTTTTAAGTTCGTGTAGAGCGCTGTAGCTGCGTGCGAGATTAACTTGCACACAGCTTAATTGGTTTTTGTTTAAACGATGTTGTGCGTTTAGATTACTCGCCATAACTTATTCTGCTGATAATGTCTTGGCGTGCTTTTTGCATGGTGGGGCATAGAGTTGAAGTAGCGCTATGGTTAGTGGGCTGGTGGTTTCCGCGCTTGTTGCAGTTTATGCATTTGAGCTGGTCGTTGTTTTCTTTGTTTGGGCAGTCCGCATAGCCGTGTCCGTGGGAGGCGCAGTGAGAGCAAATGGTTTCGGTGTTTTTGCACCATTTGCGGGTGTGTCCATACTGCAAGCATTTGTAGCAGTGTAGCAGAGGGACATAATCTTCCACGTGTATCCTCTGGTGATCTATGTTCACCTTACCATGCGTGACTGCAGCCTTCCACGCAGCTGGGGTCGCGATGAATACTGCATTGTATAGTTCGGGGTTTCTGTTATTTCGTTTAAACCGAAATTTAATGTAGTCGCCTTGTTTGAGGGAGTGTTTGATGTGATCGTTTTGGGTGACCAGGAGTTCATTAATTATATCAGGTTGGGTGCTGTTTTTTATGCCTTTAAGGATGAGCATGGGCTGTAGTTTCTTGCATTCTTGCGCAGTTACTTGGGATGTAGGGTCACTGATTTTGTTGAGAGTGGTGTTGAGTTGATTAGGGTTGTCAAAGGTGACTTTAAGTCTATTTCCTGAGATAACCTTGACGTTGGAGGGGGCAAAATTAGTATCTCTGAAACTTACTGATTTTTGCCAGGCTATGAAGGTTTCAGTTGAATTGGTGGTTTTGGTTTTTGGGGCGACTATTATTGCCGGTTTGTATAAAGGGATTGATTTTTCTCCAAACGGCTCGGGAGACCCTCCATAGGTGTTGGTAGTCGGGGGTGTTTTATTTATTTCAATTTTTTGAGCGTTTTTTGAGTAAGTGTGTTTGAGGGAGTCATTAATTTTGGAGAATTCCTCACGTATGATGGTTTTAATTGAGGTGGTGAGGTCCTTTTGGTTAGCTGGAGTAGGGGTGGGGGATTGTGGTCCTTTTACACTGTTGCGGAGACAGTCATGAGCGTTAGTGTCCTGCTGTATTTCCTTGACCAGTCTCACGATGTCTTCCTTGTTTTTCTTTGTGAGGCTCTTTGCCTCTGTTATTTTTTGAAGAATGATGTTGGTTTTAGAGATGATGTTGCTTCTGAATTCTTCCTCTTGACTAAGAGGCGTTGGTCTGAGTGGGCTCATTGTTGTGCCACTGCTGGTCCCGTCGGTTCCGAGGTCAGGAAAATCCATCATGGATTGTGAGTCTGGTATTTCGATGTTGGGTATTGGGGTGATGGTGAATGTCCTGTCTACTTCTGAGTTTCCAGTTTTGTTTTTGGGTGGTGTTCGAATCATGTTGTTGTTTGCCGTGAGTATTTGTTAGGTGCAAGCAAGCAGGCAAGCCCAGCAAGCAAGCAAGTAGGCAAGCAGGCAAGCCCAGCAATCGGGTAAGCGAACAGGCAAGTAAGCAAGCAGGCAAGCAAGCAAGCAAGTAAGCAAGCAGGCAAGCAAGCAGGCAAGCAAGTAAGCAAGCAGGCAAGCAAGCAAGCAAGCAAGTAAGCGAGCAAGCAAGCAGGCAAGCAAGTAAGCAAGTAAGCAAGCAGGCAAGCAAGCAAGCAAGCAAGCAAGTAAGCGAGCAAGCAAGCAGGCAAACCCAGCGAGCAAGCAAGCAGGCAAGCAGGCAGGCCCAGCAAGCAAGCAAGCAAGCAAGCAAGCAAGTAAGTAAGTCGGTTGAGTTGGCTTGTCTATTGGGCAAGCAAGTTGCCCAGGCAGGTAGCAGGGCTACTAAGGTAAATAGTTGACAACAAAATAAATATAACAGAGTTTTGAAGTAAAAGTAGACAAGCAAGCAAGTCTAGCAAGTGAGCAAGCGAGCAAGTCAAGCATGCAAGAGAGCAAGCAAGTAAAGTTGGTTAGCCTATCGGGCAAGCGCCACAGGTTGCACGGCAGGTCGCAGGGCTACAGTCAACAGATGTAAACGAGAGACACAGACACAATAACAGTACAAAACTACGATTTTAAGAATTTAAGATAAAAATAAAAAGATAAAATTGTCGAGGAGACACAAGGTAAGACAGAGTAGTTAGTAGTTAGTAGGCAGGTGGTTCAGCTGGGTTCGGCAGGCTCGATGAGTTGAAGTAAGTTTTCAGCACTGGAGCTGAAGGCACGAGGGTGGTCCGGTTCACGAGGTAAGAGACGGTCTGCAGCTTGGTGCAGACCTATGGTCGTATATATAGTTTAGGGCAAATCCCTGTCAAGAGTAATTGACTCACCGGAAAAATAAAACCGGATCTCGTACCCGAAGCAACAGCAGCTCGGAGTGGTGAGGTGCAATCAGGTGCAGGGCGCAGCTCAGGCCAGTGTGTAGTTGACAAGGTGCAAGTAAAGCACAGCGCTGTAGGGGTTCCGGTGAGTTCTACGTTTGGAAGGTTGCCGTCTGGGTGAGCTGCCGGTTTTGAGGGTTCCGGTTTTTACTTTTAACTGCACGTTTCACCTTTCAGTTATTGCCCACTTTGTCACTTTGCAAGTTCTCGGAAAATTAAAGACGCTTTATCACTTTGCAATTTCTGGGAAAGTCTATCACAGGTTGCCAGCAAGGCGGGTCCCCCGCAAGGTAAGTTGCCGGTTTTGAGGGTTCTGGATTTTATTATTAACTGCACGTTTCACTTTTCAGTTATTGCCCATTTTGTCACTTTGCTAGTTCACAGAAAATCAAAGACGCTCAGTCACTTTGGAAATTTCTTGGAGAGTCTATCACAGGTTGCCAGCAAAGCAGGTCCCCCGCAGGGCAAATTTCCGGTTTTGAGGGATCCGGGTTATATTATTAACTGCATTTGCATTTTTTAACCTTTCACAAATTGCCCACTTTGTAACTTTGCTATTTCTTGGAAAGTTAAGAAACACTTTGACACTTTGCAGTTTCTGGGAAAGTCTGATCAACGGTTGCCAACAAGGCGGGTCCGCCACGGGGCGAGTTGCCGGATTTTGAGGGTTCCGGTTTATATTATTAACTGCATTTTTCACTTTTCAATAATTGTTCACTTTGTCACTTTGCAATTTCTTGGAAACTCAAGTATACTTTGTCACTTTTAATTTCTGGGAAAGTCAATCACAGGTTGTGAGTCCCCGCAAGGCAAGTTGCCCGCGGGGCAAGTTGCGCGTCCGCAGGCAGTGAAGTGTAGTGCAAGACTGGTGGTCGCCGTGCGCAGCCCCGGGGTAGGCAAGTGAGCTCGGCAAGCAAGTTCAGCAGCAAGCAAGCTCGGCAGGCAAGTTCAGCAGCGAGCAAGCTCGGCAGGCAAGCAAGCTCGGCAGGCAAGTAAGCTCGGCAGGCAAGCAAGCTCGGCAGGCAGGCAAGCTCGGCAGGCAAGCAGGCTCGGCAAGCAAGCAAGACTGTCCCTCCGTCAGGCAAGCAAGATAGCCCGAGTTGCCCGTCCGCTCTCGACCACGTCTCAGGAGCGACTGGTTAGGTTAGGTTAGGTTAGGTTAGGTTAGGTTAGGTTAGGTTAGGTTAGGTTAGGTTAGGTTAGGTTAGGTTAGGTTAGGTTAGGTTAGGTTAGGTTAGGTTAGGTTAGGTTAGGTTAGGTTAGGTTAGGTTAGGTTAGGTTAGGTTAGGTTAGGTTAGGTTAGGTTAGGTTAGGTTAGGTTAGGTTAGGTTAGGTTAGGTTAGGTTAGGTTAGGTTAGGTTAGGTTAGGTTAGGTTAGGTTAGGTTAGGTTAGGTTAGGTTAGGTTAGGTTAGGTTAGGTTAGGTTAGGTTAGGTTAGGTTTTTTTTTTTTTTTTTTTTTTTTTTTTTTTTTTTTTTTTTTTTTTTTTTACTTAATTCCCCCGAGAATTTCGGGGACCTTTTTTAGGTATTTATTGATTTTACTAATTTTGAATATAAGTTGTAACTATTTATTTACGTCAAATTTTATTTTAATATAATATTATGTTAACTAGTCTGTTTTATTTACAATCTATAATAATGTTAATATTTGTATTAGTTTATTACTAATTTTATTTGTTTTTTTACGTCAATTTTTATTTTAGTACAATGAGGTTTATACTTGTCAATTATCATATAATATTTTGTATCACACTCATATGTATATTGTTTACTGTTTTATTTCTTGTTTTATTTGTCAGATTATCCATCCTATTCCACGGTTATTTATTGTTTTCTTTAGTTACTTTATGTTCTTAATTTATGTCGATACAATTTCTATTTATTTAATACCGAATAATTTATATGTGCATACTCATAACTGTAACAGTTATGTGTTGGACATATTTGCCTTATGTTTTTGTTGCAATATAACACGATAACACTCAGTGTCACCGTGTTTTATTCCTTTTTATAGCATCTGTGGCTACCTTTGTGCAGAATGTCAACAGGTACGGCCTGGAGTATTTCCCGGCCATCATCTCACACAGTGAAGCTTCGGTCAACTTAATATCAGTTGCAGACTCCAGGTCGTACCTGTCAGCATCGTATTTAGGGCACTCCAGTAGCAAATGTTGTATTGTTTCGTCTTTGTTAGCATCACATATACACGAGGGGTTGTCCTTGCACTTGAATCTGTTCAAGTACGCGGAGAACCCCCCGTGTCCTGTCATAACTTGCGTTAGAATTGGGGTAAGTTTAAATTTTTTGCTTACTTTGTAGGCGGTTAGGTTAGGTTAGGTTAGGTTAGGTTAGGTTAGGTTAGGTTAGGTTAGGTTAGGTTAGGTTAGGTTAGGTTAGGTTAGGTTAGGTTAGGTTAGGTTAGGTTAGGTTAGGTTAGGTTAGGTTAGGTTAGGTTAGGTTAGGTTAGGTTAGGTTAGGTTAGGTTAGGTTAGGTTAGGTTAGGTTAGGTTAGGTTAGGTTAGGTTAGGTTAGGTTAGGTTAGGTTAGGTTAGGTTAGGTTAGGTTAGGTTAGGTTAGGTTAGGTTAGGTTAGGTTAGGTTAGGTTAGGTTAGGTTAGGTTAGGTTAGGTTAGGTTAGGTTAGGTTAGGTTAGGTTAGGTTAGGTTAGGTTAGGTTAGGTTAGGTTAGGTTAGGTTAGGTTAGGTTAGGTTAGGTTAGGTTAGGTTAGGTTAGGTTAGGTTAGGTTAGGTTAGGTTAGGTTAGGTTAGGTTAGGTTAGGTTAGGTTAGGTTAGGTTAGGTTAGGTTAGGTTAGGTTAGGTTAGGTTAGGTTAGGTTAGGTTAGGTTAGGTTAGGTTAGGTTAGGTTAGGTTAGGTTAGGTTAGGTTAGGTTAGGTTAGGTTAGGTTAGGTTAGGTTAGGTTAGGTTAGGTTAGGTTAGGTTAGGTTAGGTTAGGTTAGGTTAGGTTAGGTTAGGTTAGGTTAGGTTAGGTTAGGTTAGGTTAGGTTAGGTTAGGTTAGGTTAGGTTAGGTTAGGTTAGGTTAGGTTAGGTTAGGTTAGGTTAGGTTAGGTTAGGTTAGGTTAGGTTAGGTTAGGTTAGGTTAGGTTAGGTTAGGTTAGGTTAGGTTAGGTTAGGTTAGGTTAGGTTAGGTTAGGTTAGGTTAGGTTAGGTTAGGTTAGGTTAGGTTAGGTTAGGTTAGGTTAGGTTAGGTTAGGTTAGGTTAGGTTAGGTTAGGTTAGGTTAGGTTAGGTTAGGTTAGGTTAGGTTAGGTTAGGTTAGGTTAGGTTAGGTTAGGTTAGGTTAGGTTAGGTTAGGTTAGGTTAGGTTAGGTTAGGTTAGGTTAGGTTAGGTTAGGTTAGGTTAGGTTAGGTTAGGTTAGGTTAGGTTAGGTTAGGTTAGGTTAGGTTAGGTTAGGTTAGGTTAGGTTAGGTTAGGTTAGGTTAGGTTAGGTTAGGTTAGGTTAGGTTAGGTTAGGTTAGGTTAGGTTAGGTTAGGTTAGGTTAGGTTAGGTTAGGTTAGGTTAGGTTAGGTTAGGTTAGGTTAGGTTAGGTTAGGTTAGGTTAGGTTAGGTTAGGTTAGGTTAGGTTAGGTTAGGTTAGGTTAGGTTAGGTTAGGTTAGGTTAGGTTAGGTTAGGTTAGGTTAGGTTAGGTTAGGTTAGGTTAGGTTAGGTTAGGTTAGGTTAGGTTAGGTTAGGTTAGGTTAGGTTAGGTTAGGTTAGGTTAGGTTAGGTTAGGTTAGGTTAGGTTAGGTTAGGTTAGGTTAGGTTAGGTTAGGTTAGGTTAGGTTAGGTTAGGTTAGGTTAGGTTAGGTTAGGTTAGGTTAGGTTAGGTTAGGTTAGGTTAGGTTAGGTTAGGTTAGGTTAGGTTAGGTTAGGTTAGGTTAGGTTAGGTTAGGTTAGGTTAGGTTAGGTTAGGTTAGGTTAGGTTAGGTTAGGTTAGGTTAGGTTAGGTTAGGTTAGGTTAGGTTAGGTTAGGTTAGGTTAGGTTAGGTTAGGTTAGGTTAGGTTAGGTTAGGTTAGGTTAGGTTAGGTTAGGTTAGGTTAGGTTAGGTTAGGTTAGGTTAGGTTAGGTTAGGTTAGGTTAGGTTAGGTTAGGTTAGGTTAGGTTAGGTTAGGTTAGGTTAGGTTAGGTTAGGTTAGGTTAGGTTAGGTTAGGTTAGGTTAGGTTAGGTTAGGTTAGGTTAGGTTAGGTTAGGTTAGGTTAGGTTAGGTTAGGTTAGGTTAGGTTAGGTTAGGTTAGGTTAGGTTAGGTTAGGTTAGGTTAGGTTAGGTTAGGTTAGGTTAGGTTAGGTTAGGTTAGGTTAGGTTAGGTTAGGTTAGGTTAGGTTAGGTTAGGTTAGGTTAGGTTAGGTTAGGTTAGGTTAGGTTAGGTTAGGTTAGGTTAGGTTAGGTTAGGTTAGGTTAGGTTAGGTTAGGTTAGGTTAGGTTAGGTTAGGTTAGGTTAGGTTAGGTTAGGTTAGGTTAGGTTAGGTTAGGTTAGGTTAGGTTAGGTTAGGTTAGGTTAGGTTAGGTTAGGTTAGGTTAGGTTAGGTTAGGTTAGGTTAGGTTAGGTTAGGTTAGGTTAGGTTAGGTTAGGTTAGGTTAGGTTAGGTTAGGTTAGGTTAGGTTAGGTTAGGTTAGGTTAGGTTAGGTTAGGTTAGGTTAGGTTAGGTTAGGTTAGGTTAGGTTAGGTTAGGTTAGGTTAGGTTAGGTTAGGTTAGGTTAGGTTAGGTTAGGTTAGGTTAGGTTAGGTTAGGTTAGGTTAGGTTAGGTTAGGTTAGGTTAGGTTAGGTTAGGTTAGGTTAGGTTAGGTTAGGTTAGGTTAGGTTAGGTTAGGTTAGGTTAGGTTAGGTTAGGTTAGGTTAGGTTAGGTTAGGTTAGGTTAGGTTAGGTTAGGTTAGGTTAGGTTAGGTTAGGTTAGGTTAGGTTAGGTTAGGTTAGGTTAGGTTAGGTTAGGTTAGGTTAGGTTAGGTTAGGTTAGGTTAGGTTAGGTTAGGTTAGGTTAGGTTAGGTTAGGTTAGGTTAGGTTAGGTTAGGTTAGGTTAGGTTAGGTTAGGTTAGGTTAGGTTAGGTTAGGTTAGGTTAGGTTAGGTTAGGTTAGGTTAGGTTAGGTTAGGTTAGGTTAGGTTAGGTTAGGTTAGGTTAGGTTAGGTTAGGTTAGGTTAGGTTAGGTTAGGTTAGGTTAGGTTAGGTTAGGTTAGGTTAGGTTAGGTTAGGTTAGGTTAGGTTAGGTTAGGTTAGGTTAGGTTAGGTTAGGTTAGGTTAGGTTAGGTTAGGTTAGGTTAGGTTAGGTTAGGTTAGGTTAGGTTAGGTTAGGTTAGGTTAGGTTAGGTTAGGTTAGGTTAGGTTAGGTTAGGTTAGGTTAGGTTAGGTTAGGTTAGGTTAGGTTAGGTTAGGTTAGGTTAGGTTAGGTTAGGTTAGGTTAGGTTAGGTTAGGTTAGGTTAGGTTAGGTTAGGTTAGGTTAGGTTAGGTTAGGTTAGGTTAGGTTAGGTTAGGTTAGGTTAGGTTAGGTTAGGTTAGGTTAGGTTAGGTTAGGTTAGGTTAGGTTAGGTTAGGTTAGGTTAGGTTAGGTTAGGTTAGGTTAGGTTAGGTTAGGTTAGGTTAGGTTAGGTTAGGTTAGGTTAGGTTAGGTTAGG
>OW029922.1:19676700-19678886 GCA_932305915.1 Agriopis marginaria
GTGTTAAGTGCCACCGTACGCGGGTCATCAGCATTTTTTCCAGAAATTTTCCCATCACTGGCAAAAGCCCAATAGGCCTGTGGGACTTCGGTTCCGTGTATGTATCTTTTCCTGGCTTCCGTAGAATAACTACGGTTGCCTTTTTCCACAGAGATGGGAACTGGCCTAGTTCCAAGCACTTATTTGCCAGTGATAGAAAAACTTCCGGTTTCCTGTATATGGCTGCTCGACAGATGTCCGAGGTCAAGCCGTCGGCCCCAGGGGCTTTTTTAGGGTTGAAACTGTCCACGGCTTGTCGCAGTTCATCGTGAGTAAATGGTGGATCTTGTGTCTCATTTTGTTCCTGGACATTTACCTGATTCGCCTTGACCCGTATCTGTGCATGTTCGGGGCTGTCGTCTTCAATTCTATCGGCCGGGTAGAATGTATGAGCGAGGAGCTCTGCGGAATCTCTGGGACTGAGTGTAACCCCATTTTTGATGAGGGGTATGTCTTCATGGCGTTTTATTGTTCGTCCTATTACTCGGTAAATACCCTCCCATACGGTTTCTTTGTCTTGTTTTCCGCAGAACTCCTTCCAACTACTTATTTGTGCTTTTTTAGCTTCATTCTCATATTTTTCTTTTGATTCCAGGTACTTCGCGACAACTCCTTCCCTCCGGTCTGGTGCTGCACAACGGACTCTGCGCTTCCTGGTGGCGGTCTCCTTCTTCAGCCTGGCGAGCTCTTCTGACCACCATGGTAAGTTAATTCCTCTTTTTGTTTTTATTTTTGGGATATTATTATTGCATGCTTCTACTACTATGTTTGTGTACGTGATTACAAAATTGTCTAATTCTTGTGCATTCTGAATTTTCTCTATTTCTAATTTATTGAAGTTGTTTTCCAAAAATTGTTGATCTAAATCTGTCTGAAATTGTCCCCAGTTAGCTTTTCCGGTATAATATGACCTTGTTGTACGTTTTACTTTTGTACCTGTCTCTCTTTTAACATTAATTTTAAATAATATGGTGTTGTGGTCGGAGCTCGTCATGCCTTCGTCGAGTTGCCAGTCGTCCACCAGGTCCAGCAGGTCAGCCGTGCACGCTGTGACGTCTACAAAACTACTGTAGACTCTACCACCTCTGATTGTGAAAAATGAGGGAGAAGTGTTGTCGTTAAGCACCTGCAATCCCAGATTTTCGAATGTCCCGGCCAAATCCTTGCCTCTGTCGTCTTCATCCGGGCTGCCCCACCATGGGCTCTTTGCATTCGCGTCCCCTCCCACTATGATAGTTCTGCCAACGTGTTTTGCTATTCTGCTCAGCTGCCCTATGTATGTGTCTATTGGGTGCGGATAAGGTTCAAAGTAAAAGGACATGACGTGGATTTCCCACGCGCTTGTCCTGACCTTCACCACCACTATGTTAGGTGTGGTGAGGTCAGGACACTGGACGACATCTAGATCATCTGAGAATATGGCTATGGCAGCTTTGACAGGGCCATCGTCCAGTTTCCCGCTTTGGAAAATCCTCGCCCCTCTATAGTCTTTTACTCGTCCTACCGCACCCACATATGGCTCTTGGAGCAGTGCAATATCTATTTTCCTCCTTGTCGCCTCGATCATGAGTTCATTCGTTGCGAGAGCCATCCTACGGAGGTTCGCTTGGGCGACAAGGTAGGGTCTACCGCTGGCAGAGTCGATGGGGGCGCCCGGGACCACCTTAGCAATACGCTACTGACGTTCGTGCCAGTGCGTCCCACTTCTGTCTCACCGGGCAGTCTGTGCTGAAAGCGTTGTGGTCGGATCTATCTTGTTTGGTGCGTGTACAGTTACAGCACGACGGTGTGATCCGGGCGTGCCAGGTTAGGTTAGGTTAGGTTAGGTTAGGTTAGGTTAGGTTAGGTTAGGTTAGGTTAGGTTAGGTTAGGTTAGGTTAGGTTAGGTTAGGTTAGGTTAGGTTAGGTTAGGTTAGGTTAGGTTAGGTTAGGTTAGGTTAGGTTAGGTTAGGTTAGGTTAGGTTAGGTTAGGTTAGGTTAGGTTAGGTTAGGTTAGGTTAGGTTAGGTTAGGTTAGGTTAGGTTAGGTTAGGTTAGGTTAGGTTAGGTTAGGTTAGGTTAGGTTAGGTTAGGTTAGGTTAGGTTAGGTTAGGTTAGGTTAGGTTAGGTTAGGTTAGGTTAGGTTAGGTTAGGTTAGGTTAGGTTAGG
>OW029923.1:0-22500 GCA_932305915.1 Agriopis marginaria
AACCTAACCTAACCTAACCTAAC
This sequence comes from Agriopis marginaria, assembly GCA_932305915.1. NCBI lineage: Eukaryota > Metazoa > Arthropoda > Insecta > Lepidoptera > Geometridae > Agriopis > Agriopis marginaria. The sequence goes on from OW029923.1 coordinate 24, forward strand.
CTAACCTAACCTAACCTAACCTAACCTAACCTAACCTAACCTAACCTAACCTAACCTAACCTAACCTAACCTAACCTAACCTAACCTAACCAACCTAACCTAACCTAACCTAACCTAACCTAACCTAACCAACCTAACCTAACCTAACCTAACCTAACCTAACCTAACCTAACCTAACCTAACCTAACCTAACCTAACCTAACCTAACCTAACCTAACCTAACCTAACCTAACCTAACCTAACCTAACCTAACCTAACCTAACCTAACCTAACCTAACCTAACCTAACCTAACCTAACCTAACCTAACCTAACCTAACCTAACCTAACCTAACCTAACCTAACCTAACCTAACCTAACCTAACCTAACCTAACCTAACCTAACCTAACCTAACCTAACCTAACCTAACCTAACCTAACCTAACCTAACCTAACCTAACCTAACCTAACCTAACCTAACCTAACCTAACCTAACCTAACCTAACCTAACCTAACCTAACCTAACCTAACCTAACCTAACCTAACCTAACCTAACCTAACCTAACCTAACCTAACCTAACCTAACCTAACCTAACCTAACCTAACCTAACCTAACCTAACCTAACCTAACCTAACCTAACCTAACCTAACCTAACCTAACCTAACCTAACCTAACCTAACCTAACCTAACCTAACCTAACCTAACCTAACCTAACCTAACCTAACCTAACCTAACCTAACCTAACCTAACCTAACCTAACCTAACCTAACCTAACCTAACCTAACCTAACCTAACCTAACCTAACCTAACCTAACCTAACCTAACCTAACCTAACCTAACCTAACCTAACCTAACCTAACCTAACCTAACCTAACCTAACCTAACCTAACCTAACCTAACCTAACCTAACCTAACCTAACCTAACCTAACCTAACCTAACCTAACCTAACCTAACCTAACCTAACCTAACCTAACCTAACCTAACCTAACCTAACCTAACCTAACCTAACCTAACCTAACCTAACCTAACCTAACCTAACCTAACCTAACCTAACCTAACCTAACCTAACCTAACCTAACCTAACCTAACCTAACCTAACCTAACCTAACCTAACCTAACCTAACCTAACCTAACCTAACCTAACCTAACCTAACCTAACCTAACCTAACCTAACCTAACCTAACCTAACCTAACCTAACCTAACCTAACCTAACCTAACCTAACCTAACCTAACCTAACCTAACCTAACCTAACCTAACCTAACCTAACCTAACCTAACCTAACCTAACCTAACCTAACCTAACCTAACCTAACCTAACCTAACCTAACCTAACCTAACCTAACCTAACCTAACCTAACCTAACCTAACCTAACCTAACCTAACCTAACCTAACCTAACCTAACCTAACCTAACCTAACCTAACCTAACCTAACCTAACCTAACCTAACCTAACCTAACCTAACCTAACCTAACCTAACCTAACCTAACCTAACCTAACCTAACCTAACCTAACCTAACCTAACCTAACCTAACCTAACCTAACCTAACCTAACCTAACCTAACCTAACCTAACCTAACCTAACCTAACCTAACCTAACCTAACCTAACCTAACCTAACCTAACCTAACCTAACCTAACCTAACCTAACCTAACCTAACCTAACCTAACCTAACCTAACCTAACCTAACCTAACCTAACCTAACCTAACCTAACCTAACCTAACCTAACCTAACCTAACCTAACCTAACCTAACCTAACCTAACCTAACCTAACCTAACCTAACCTAACCTAACCTAACCTAACCTAACCTAACCTAACCTAACCTAACCTAACCTAACCTAACCTAACCTAACCTAACCTAACCTAACCTAACCTAACCTAACCTAACCTAACCTAACCTAACCTAACCTAACCTAACCTAACCTAACCTAACCTAACCTAACCTAACCTAACCTAACCTAACCTAACCTAACCTAACCTAACCTAACCTAACCTAACCTAACCTAACCTAACCTAACCTAACCTAACCTAACCTAACCTAACCTAACCTAACCTAACCTAACCTAACCTAACCTAACCTAACCTAACCTAACCTAACCTAACCTAACCTAACCTAACCTAACCTAACCTAACCTAACCTAACCTAACCTAACCTAACCTAACCTAACCTAACCTAACCTAACCTAACCTAACCTAACCTAACCTAACCTAACCTAACCTAACCTAACCTAACCTAACCTAACCTAACCTAACCTAACCTAACCTAACCTAACCTAACCTAACCTAACCTAACCTAACCTAACCTAACCTAACCTAACCTAACCTAACCTAACCTAACCTAACCTAACCTAACCTAACCTAACCTAACCTAACCTAACCTAACCTAACCTAACCTAACCTAACCTAACCTAACCTAACCTAACCTAACCTAACCTAACCTAACCTAACCTAACCTAACCTAACCTAACCTAACCTAACCTAACCTAACCTAACCTAACCTAACCTAACCTAACCTAACCTAACCTAACCTAACCTAACCTAACCTAACCTAACCTAACCTAACCTAACCTAACCTAACCTAACCTAACCTAACCTAACCTAACCTAACCTAACCTAACCTAACCTAACCTAACCTAACCTAACCTAACCTAACCTAACCTAACCTAACCTAACCTAACCTAACCTAACCTAACCTAACCTAACCTAACCTAACCTAACCTAACCTAACCTAACCTAACCTAACCTAACCTAACCTAACCTAACCTAACCTAACCTAACCTAACCTAACCTAACCTAACCTAACCTAACCTAACCTAACCTAACCTAACCTAACCTAACCTAACCTAACCTAACCTAACCTAACCTAACCTAACCTAACCTAACCTAACCTAACCTAACCTAACCTAACCTAACCTAACCTAACCTAACCTAACCTAACCTAACCTAACCTAACCTAACCTAACCTAACCTAACCTAACCTAACCTAACCTAACCTAACCTAACCTAACCTAACCTAACCTAACCTAACCTAACCTAACCTAACCTAACCTAACCTAACCTAACCTAACCTAACCTAACCTAACCTAACCTAACCTAACCTAACCTAACCTAACCTAACCTAACCTAACCTAACCTAACCTAACCTAACCTAACCTAACCTAACCTAACCTAACCTAACCTAACCTAACCTAACCTAACCTAACCTAACCTAACCTAACCTAACCTAACCTAACCTAACCTAACCTAACCTAACCTAACCTAACCTAACCTAACCTAACCTAACCTAACCTAACCTAACCTAACCTAACCTAACCTAACCTAACCTAACCTAACCTAACCTAACCTAACCTAACCTAACCTAACCTAACCTAACCTAACCTAACCTAACCTAACCTAACCTAACCTAACCTAACCTAACCTAACCTAACCTAACCTAACCTAACCTAACCTAACCTAACCTAACCTAACCTAACCTAACCTAACCTAACCTAACCTAACCTAACCTAACCTAACCTAACCTAACCTAACCTAACCTAACCTAACCTAACCTAACCTAACCTAACCTAACCTAACCTAACCTAACCTAACCTAACCTAACCTAACCTAACCTAACCTAACCTAACCTAACCTAACCTAACCTAACCTAACCTAACCTAACCTAACCTAACCTAACCTAACCTAACCTAACCTAACCTAACCTAACCTAACCTAACCTAACCTAACCTAACCTAACCTAACCTAACCTAACCTAACCTAACCTAACCTAACCTAACCTAACCTAACCTAACCTAACCTAACCTAACCTAACCTAACCTAACCTAACCTAACCTAACCTAACCTAACCTAACCTAACCTAACCTAACCTAACCTAACCTAACCTAACCTAACCTAACCTAACCTAACCTAACCTAACCTAACCTAACCTAACCTAACCTAACCTAACCTAACCTAACCTAACCTAACCTAACCTAACCTAACCTAACCTAACCTAACCTAACCTAACCTAACCTAACCTAACCTAACCTAACCTAACCTAACCTAACCTAACCTAACCTAACCTAACCTAACCTAACCTAACCTAACCTAACCTAACCTAACCTAACCTAACCTAACCTAACCTAACCTAACCTAACCTAACCTAACCTAACCTAACCTAACCTAACCTAACCTAACCTAACCTAACCTAACCTAACCTAACCTAACCTAACCTAACCTAACCTAACCTAACCTAACCTAACCTAACCTAACCTAACCTAACCTAACCTAACCTAACCTAACCTAACCTAACCTAACCTAACCTAACCTAACCTAACCTAACCTAACCTAACCTAACCTAACCTAACCTAACCTAACCTAACCTAACCTAACCTAACCTAACCTAACCTAACCTAACCTAACCTAACCTAACCTAACCTAACCTAACCTAACCTAACCTAACCTAACCTAACCTAACCTAACCTAACCTAACCTAACCTAACCTAACCTAACCTAACCTAACCTAACCTAACCTAACCTAACCTAACCTAACCTAACCTAACCTAACCTAACCTAACCTAACCTAACCTAACCTAACCTAACCTAACCTAACCTAACCTAACCTAACCTAACCTAACCTAACCTAACCTAACCTAACCTAACCTAACCTAACCTAACCTAACCTAACCTAACCTAACCTAACCTAACCTAACCTAACCTAACCTAACCTAACCTAACCTAACCTAACCTAACCTAACCTAACCTAACCTAACCTAACCTAACCTAACCTAACCTAACCTAACCTAACCTAACCTAACCTAACCTAACCTAACCTAACCTAACCTAACCTAACCTAACCTAACCTAACCTAACCTAACCTAACCTAACCTAACCTAACCTAACCTAACCTAACCTAACCTAACCTAACCTAACCTAACCTAACCTAACCTAACCTAACCTAACCTAACCTAACCTAACCTAACCTAACCTAACCTAACCTAACCTAACCTAACCTAACCTAACCTAACCTAACCTAACCTAACCTAACCTAACCTAACCTAACCTAACCTAACCTAACCTAACCTAACCTAACCTAACCTAACCTAACCTAACCTAACCTAACCTAACCTAACCTAACCTAACCTAACCTAACCTAACCTAACCTAACCTAACCTAACCTAACCTAACCTAACCTAACCTAACCTAACCTAACCTAACCTAACCTAACCTAACCTAACCTAACCTAACCTAACCTAACCTAACCTAACCTAACCTAACCTAACCTAACCTAACCTAACCTAACCTAACCTAACCTAACCTAACCTAACCTAACCTAACCTAACCTAACCTAACCTAACCTAACCTAACCTAACCTAACCTAACCTAACCTAACCTAACCTAACCTAACCTAACCTAACCTAACCTAACCTAACCTAACCTAACCTAACCTAACCTAACCTAACCTAACCTAACCTAACCTAACCTAACCTAACCTAACCTAACCTAACCTAACCTAACCTAACCTAACCTAACCTAACCTAACCTAACCTAACCTAACCTAACCTAACCTAACCTAACCTAACCTAACCTAACCTAACCTAACCTAACCTAACCTAACCTAACCTAACCTAACCTAACCTAACCTAACCTAACCTAACCTAACCTAACCTAACCTAACCTAACCTAACCTAACCTAACCTAACCTAACCTAACCTAACCTAACCTAACCTAACCTAACCTAACCTAACCTAACCTAACCTAACCTAACCTAACCTAACCTAACCTAACCTAACCTAACCTAACCTAACCTAACCTAACCTAACCTAACCTAACCTAACCTAACCTAACCTAACCTAACCTAACCTAACCTAACCTAACCTAACCTAACCTAACCTAACCTAACCTAACCTAACCTAACCTAACCTAACCTAACCTAACCTAACCTAACCTAACCTAACCTAACCTAACCTAACCTAACCTAACCTAACCTAACCTAACCTAACCTAACCTAACCTAACCTAACCTAACCTAACCTAACCTAACCTAACCTAACCTAACCTAACCTAACCTAACCTAACCTAACCTAACCTAACCTAACCTAACCTAACCTAACCTAACCTAACCTAACCTAACCTAACCTAACCTAACCTAACCTAACCTAACCTAACCTAACCTAACCTAACCTAACCTAACCTAACCTAACCTAACCTAACCTAACCTAACCTAACCTAACCTAACCTAACCTAACCTAACCTAACCTAACCTAACCTAACCTAACCTAACCTAACCTAACCTAACCTAACCTAACCTAACCTAACCTAACCTAACCTAACCTAACCTAACCTAACCTAACCTAACCTAACCTAACCTAACCTAACCTAACCTAACCTAACCTAACCTAACCTAACCTAACCTAACCTAACCTAACCTAACCTAACCTAACCTAACCTAACCTAACCTAACCTAACCTAACCTAACCTAACCTAACCTAACCTAACCTAACCTAACCTAACCTAACCTAACCTAACCTAACCTAACCTAACCTAACCTAACCTAACCTAACCTAACCTAACCTAACCTAACCTAACCTAACCTAACCTAACCTAACCTAACCTAACCTAACCTAACCTAACCTAACCTAACCTAACCTAACCTAACCTAACCTAACCTAACCTAACCTAACCTAACCTAACCTAACCTAACCTAACCTAACCTAACCTAACCTAACCTAACCTAACCTAACCTAACCTAACCTAACCTAACCTAACCTAACCTAACCTAACCTAACCTAACCTAACCTAACCTAACCTAACCTAACCTAACCTAACCTAACCTAACCTAACCTAACCTAACCTAACCTAACCTAACCTAACCTAACCTAACCTAACCTAACCTAACCTAACCTAACCTAACCTAACCTAACCTAACCTAACCTAACCTAACCTAACCTAACCTAACCTAACCTAACCTAACCTAACCTAACCTAACCTAACCTAACCTAACCTAACCTAACCTAACCTAACCTAACCTAACCTAACCTAACCTAACCTAACCTAACCTAACCTAACCTAACCTAACCTAACCTAACCTAACCTAACCTAACCTAACCTAACCTAACCTAACCTAACCTAACCTAACCTAACCTAACCTAACCTAACCTAACCTAACCTAACCTAACCTAACCTAACCTAACCTAACCTAACCTAACCTAACCTAACCTAACCTAACCTAACCTAACCTAACCTAACCTAACCTAACCTAACCTAACCTAACCTAACCTAACCTAACCTAACCTAACCTAACCTAACCTAACCTAACCTAACCTAACCTAACCTAACCTAACCTAACCTAACCTAACCTAACCTAACCTAACCTAACCTAACCTAACCTAACCTAACCTAACCTAACCTAACCTAACCTAACCTAACCTAACCTAACCTAACCTAACCTAACCTAACCTAACCTAACCTAACCTAACCTAACCTAACCTAACCTAACCTAACCTAACCTAACCTAACCTAACCTAACCTAACCTAACCTAACCTAACCTAACCTAACCTAACCTAACCTAACCTAACCTAACCTAACCTAACCTAACCTAACCTAACCTAACCTAACCTAACCTAACCTAACCTAACCTAACCTAACCTAACCTAACCTAACCTAACCTAACCTAACCTAACCTAACCTAACCTAACCTAACCTAACCTAACCTAACCTAACCTAACCTAACCTAACCTAACCTAACCTAACCTAACCTAACCTAACCTAACCTAACCTAACCTAACCTAACCTAACCTAACCTAACCTAACCTAACCTAACCTAACCTAACCTAACCTAACCTAACCTAACCTAACCTAACCTAACCTAACCTAACCTAACCTAACCTAACCTAACCTAACCTAACCTAACCTAACCTAACCTAACCTAACCTAACCTAACCTAACCTAACCTAACCTAACCTAACCTAACCTAACCTAACCTAACCTAACCTAACCTAACCTAACCTAACCTAACCTAACCTAACCTAACCTAACCTAACCTAACCTAACCTAACCTAACCTAACCTAACCTAACCTAACCTAACCTAACCTAACCTAACCTAACCTAACCTAACCTAACCTAACCTAACCTAACCTAACCTAACCTAACCTAACCTAACCTAACCTAACCTAACCTAACCTAACCTAACCTAACCTAACCTAACCTAACCTAACCTAACCTAACCTAACCTAACCTAACCTAACCTAACCTAACCTAACCTAACCTAACCTAACCTAACCTAACCTAACCTAACCTAACCTAACCTAACCTAACCTAACCTAACCTAACCTAACCTAACCTAACCTAACCTAACCTAACCTAACCTAACCTAACCTAACCTAACCTAACCTAACCTAACCTAACCTAACCTAACCTAACCTAACCTAACCTAACCTAACCTAACCTAACCTAACCTAACCTAACCTAACCTAACCTAACCTAACCTAACCTAACCTAACCTAACCTAACCTAACCTAACCTAACCTAACCTAACCTAACCTAACCTAACCTAACCTAACCTAACCTAACCTAACCTAACCTAACCTAACCTAACCTAACCTAACCTAACCTAACCTAACCTAACCTAACCTAACCTAACCTAACCTAACCTAACCTAACCTAACCTAACCTAACCTAACCTAACCTAACCTAACCTAACCTAACCTAACCTAACCTAACCTAACCTAACCTAACCTAACCTAACCTAACCTAACCTAACCTAACCTAACCTAACCTAACCTAACCTAACCTAACCTAACCTAACCTAACCTAACCTAACCTAACCTAACCTAACCTAACCTAACCTAACCTAACCTAACCTAACCTAACCTAACCTAACCTAACCTAACCTAACCTAACCTAACCTAACCTAACCTAACCTAACCTAACCTAACCTAACCTAACCTAACCTAACCTAACCTAACCTAACCTAACCTAACCTAACCTAACCTAACCTAACCTAACCTAACCTAACCTAACCTAACCTAACCTAACCTAACCTAACCTAACCTAACCTAACCTAACCTAACCTAACCTAACCTAACCTAACCTAACCTAACCTAACCTAACCTAACCTAACCTAACCTAACCTAACCTAACCTAACCTAACCTAACCTAACCTAACCTAACCTAACCTAACCTAACCTAACCTAACCTAACCTAACCTAACCTAACCTAACCTAACCTAACCTAACCTAACCTAACCTAACCTAACCTAACCTAACCTAACCTAACCTAACCTAACCTAACCTAACCTAACCTAACCTAACCTAACCTAACCTAACCTAACCTAACCTAACCTAACCTAACCTAACCTAACCTAACCTAACCTAACCTAACCTAACCTAACCTAACCTAACCTAACCTAACCTAACCTAACCTAACCTAACCTAACCTAACCTAACCTAACCTAACCTAACCTAACCTAACCTAACCTAACCTAACCTAACCTAACCTAACCTAACCTAACCTAACCTAACCTAACCTAACCTAACCTAACCTAACCTAACCTAACCTAACCTAACCTAACCTAACCTAACCTAACCTAACCTAACCTAACCTAACCTAACCTAACCTAACCTAACCTAACCTAACCTAACCTAACCTAACCTAACCTAACCTAACCTAACCTAACCTAACCTAACCTAACCTAACCTAACCTAACCTAACCTAACCTAACCTAACCTAACCTAACCTAACCTAACCTAACCTAACCTAACCTAACCTAACCTAACCTAACCTAACCTAACCTAACCTAACCTAACCTAACCTAACCTAACCTAACCTAACCTAACCTAACCTAACCTAACCTAACCTAACCTAACCTAACCTAACCTAACCTAACCTAACCTAACCTAACCTAACCTAACCTAACCTAACCTAACCTAACCTAACCTAACCTAACCTAACCTAACCTAACCTAACCTAACCTAACCTAACCTAACCTAACCTAACCTAACCTAACCTAACCTAACCTAACCTAACCTAACCTAACCTAACCTAACCTAACCTAACCTAACCTAACCTAACCTAACCTAACCTAACCTAACCTAACCTAACCTAACCTAACCTAACCTAACCTAACCTAACCTAACCTAACCTAACCTAACCTAACCTAACCTAACCTAACCTAACCTAACCTAACCTAACCTAACCTAACCTAACCTAACCTAACCTAACCTAACCTAACCTAACCTAACCTAACCTAACCTAACCTAACCTAAAAAAAAAAAAAAAAAAAACCAACACGACCAACAATATTGTTGTAGTGAGAATCCGAACCAGTGCCTGGGAAATCGCGGCGGTGTCCTTCTACTTCGAGCCGGATCAGCCCATAGAGCCATACCTGGAACAGTTAAAGAAGATCAGAGAGGAGCTGGGCTCGAGAGGACTGCTGATAGGAGGCGATTGCAACGCCAAGAGCACCTGGTGGGGTAGCACTATAGAAGACCACAGGGGGGTTGAGATGTCCGGGACCCTGGAAGAGTCTGGATTACAGGTACTCAATAACGGTGATACACCAACTTTTGACACCGTGAGGGGTAATAAGGTGTACACCAGTTTCGTGGACATTACAGCCTGCACGGAAGATCTACTAGAGCTGGTAGATAACTGGAGGGTAGACCAGGAGATGGTGAGCTCGGACCACAACGCCATTTTGTTTGAAATACAACTCCGCAAAAGTAAAGGCCTCCAAGCACAGAGAACAACGAGGCTTTACAATACAAAGAAGGCTAATTGGGACCTTTTCAATAACAAATTTTCGGAAATAAAATCAGACATAAATTTAGAATCTATTAATAATATAAACACTAAAACTCAACTTGAAAATACCTTAATTAAATTTACAGACGCCATTACTAATGCGTGTAAGGGCAGTATGCCAATTAAAAAGAGTACGGAAGTACTCAAGGTCCCATGGTGGAATGATGAGCTCACAAGGCTAAAGAAAGCTACCACTACCTTCAGGCGTAAGATCAGGAACGCGGCACCGTACCGCAGAGAAATAGTGGTAGCTGAGTACCTGAGGAAAAAAGAAGAATATGAGTGCCAAGCCAAGAAAGCCCAAATAGACAGCTGGAAAGAGTTCTGTAGAAGACAGGACAAAGAAGGAGTATGGGACGGTATCTACCGGATCATCAGAAGGACCACCAGGAGACAAGAAGACTTGACCCTAACCAAAGATGGTGCATATCTAAACCCAAGAGAGTCGGTGAACTTACTAGCGGAGACATTCTACCCACAAGACCTGGAGGAAACTGACAATGAAGATCATCGCCGCGCCAGAGACGCGGCTAAGCGGGTAAACGAGTGGAACAACGACGAGAGTCATGACCCACCGTTTACACTGCTAGAGCTGAAGACCGCGGTTGGGAGTTGTAATCCAAAGAAGGCCCCAGGAGCGGATGGCTTCACAGCGGACATCTGCAGCAGAGCTATCTACCAGGACCTGGACGGGTCCCTAGCCCTCTTCAACAAGTGCCTAGAGATAGGTCACTTCCCGGACATCTGGAAGCAGGCAACCGTGGTAGTCCTGAGAAAACCGGGCAAGGACGACTACACGAACCCCAAGGCTTACAGGCCCATCGGCTTGTTGCCGGTCTTGGGGAAGGTCCTGGAAAAGATGATAGTAGCAAGGATTAAGTGGCACCTAGTACCGAGGATTAGTACTCGCCAGTTCGGATTCATGCCCCAGAGGAGCACCGAGGACGCCCTCTATGCACTAATACACCGTATCAAGGGTAAGATTGAGCTGAAGAAGCTGGTAACCCTAGTGTCATTGGACATAGAGGGGGCCTTCGACAGCGCCTGGTGGCCGATCATCAGAATCCGTCTGGCCGAGGAAAAGTGTCCGGTCAATATCAGGAGGCTACTCGATAGCTATCTCGACTGCAGAAAAGTCAGTGTAAGATTTGCCGGGGAAGAATGCACGAGGAGCACCAACAAGGGTTGCGTGCAAGGGTCAATAGGTGGTCCCATCCTATGGAACCTTCTTTTGGACCCTCTGCTGCGGGAATTGGAGGAGATGGGGATGTATGCACAGGCATTTGCGGACGACGTGGTACTGATTTTTGACGGAGACACAGGACTTGACGTATCGAGGCAGGCCAATGCAGCGCTCGCCCATGTGCAGCAGTGGGGAGTTCGGAACAAGTTGAAGTTTGCGCCGCATAAAACTTGCGCAATGGTAATAACCAAGAAACTTAAGTACGACACCCCAATGCTGACCATGGGAGGAGTAAGCGTTGCCATGTCGCGGGAAGTCAAGATCCTGGGACTGACGATCGACGACAAATTGACTTTTAACACGCACGTCGCGCTGCAATGTCGGAAAGCGCTCGACATATATAAGCAGCTCTCTAAAGCCGCAAGAGTAGATTGGGGTCTACACCCCGAGGTCATTCGCACGATATACATAGCCACAATAGAACCAATTGTAATGTACGCTTCACCAATATGGGCGCCTGCAGCCAGGAAGATCGGGGTGCGTAAGTTGCTCGATACGGTCCAGAGAGGTTTCGCCCAGAAGCTCTGCAAATCTTACCGAACAGTCTCCTTACACTCGGCGCTGCTGTTGGCGGGGATACTGCCTCTCGACCTCAGGATACAGGAAGCAGCCGCTCTGTATGAGGCAAAGAGAGGGTCGTCCCTGCCGGAGCTAGGAGATAGAGAGACCGAGCGTCCGGTAAGGTTTGCAGAAGCTCCTCATCCAGCTGAGCATATGGATCTGGAATTTGTCCAACTGGTAGACCAAAGCCTTGTGGACAGGTACAATGTGCAGGAGGTGCGAATATTCACCGACGGCAGCAAGATTGAGGGGAAGGTCGGAGCTGCACTTTCCTTGTGGAATAGTGAAGCCGAGATCCAGAACCTCAAGCTTAGTCTGTCCGCGTACTGCACAGTCTACCAGGCGGAACTTCTAGCCATATGCAAGGCTACGGGCGAGATTCTCAAGAGGGTGGAAGGCACTTTCGGTCTATACAGCGATTCGAGGGCCGCATTGGAGACGGTCGCTAACCATGGCTCCCTCCATCCTCTGGCCGTGGAGACCAGGGAAAACCTGCGAATGGCTTTGACCCAGGGGAAAGATGTATCTTTGTTCTGGGTTAAAGCCCATGCGGGACTCCCAGGCAATGAACGCGCTGACGAACTGGCTAAAGACGCCGCTCTGAAGTCCAAAAGGAGGCCAGAGTACGACCGGTGTCCCGTTTCATACATTAAGAGGCTAATTCGAGATACATTCTTGATAGAATGGAACACTAGATATAAAGCCGGGGACACCGCGTCCACCACTAAACTCTTCCTTCCGGACGTCAGAAGCGCGTACCGTTTCGTGCGTAAAGTCAGACCAGCGGGTAAGCTCACGCAAATACTCACGGGGCATGGTGGATTCTCTCAGTACTTGACTCGATTCAAGTGCAAGGAGAATCCATCATGCATCTGTGAGCCAGATGCTGTCGAGGATGTGCCACACATCCTAACTGAATGCCCAGTCCACGCAGTGGAACGATTTGATCTGGAGCAGAGAATAGGTGTTAAAATTATTAAGAATAACTTTCACGAATTACTTACAAGTAAGACGAGCAGTGCAGAATTTGTAAGCTACTGCACTCATATATGTGAAATAGTGAATAAAAGAAACAGAACCGATATATAAGCTTTGTTATGTTATATATTGTCATATATAAACAATAGCAAAATAAAGATAATAGATAAGTAATTTTAAATGTAGAGTAAAAGTAGTTTTAAAACAATATTGTAATTATGTAAACCTGTAAGTAATTAGTCACCCACTTTTATATATGTATATATTTTTATTATATACTATGATGTATTCTTTGCTCCCAATAATATAAAACTGTTGTTATATTAAGTAGATATAACTTAGCGTTAAGTTAAAACTGTAATAGTAATAAGAAAATAAAATTAGCAATACAATCCTGAACGAATATTCGGGGGCGTAGCTTTGCGGCAGCCAATGGTTTTTAGCCGGTAAGAATCCGGCACTGTCTGGGTCCTCCATTCTCAGACGTCCATGCAGGATTTTCCATTGGCTGCCCACAATTAAAAAAAAAAAAAAAAAAAAAAAAAAAAAAAAAAAAAAAAAAAAAAAACCTAACCTAACCTAACCTAACCTAACCTAACCTAACCTAACCTAACCTAACCTAACCTAACCTAACCTAACCTAACCTAACCTAACCTAACCTAACCTAACCTAACCTAACCTAACCTAACCGTCCAGTGTCCTGACCTCACCACACCTAACATAGTGGTGGTGAAGGTCAGGACAAGCGCGTGGGAAATCCACGTCATATCCTTTTACTTTGAACCTTATCCGCACCCAATAGACACATACATAGGGCAATTGAGCAGAATAGCAAAACACGTTGGCAGAACCATCATAGTGGGAGGAGATGCGAACGCAAAGAGCCCATGGTGGGGTAGCCCGGTTGAAGACGACAGAGGCAAGGATTTGGCCGGGACATTCGAAAATCTGGGGTTGCAGGTGCTGAACGACAACACTTCTCCCTCATTCTTCACAATCAGAGGTGGTAGAGTCTACAGTAGTTTTGTAGACGTCACAGCGTGCACGGCTGACCTGCTGGACCTGGTGGACGACTGGCAACTCGACGAAGGCATGACGAGCTCCGACCACAACACCATATTATTTAAGATTAACATTAAAAGAGAGAAAGGTACAAAAGTAAAACGTACAACAAGGTTATATTATACCGGGAAAGCTAACTGGGGACAATTTCAGACAGATTTGGATAAATTTTTTATGGAAAACAACATTAATAAAATAAAAATAGAAAATATTAACAACGCACAGGAATTAGAAAATTTTATAATCACGTACACAAACATAGTAGTAGAATCATGTAATAGGAATATCCCAAAAATAAAAACAAAAATAGGAATAAACTTACCATGGTGGTCAGAAGAGCTCGCCAGGCTGAAGAAGGAGACCGCCACCAGGAAGCGCAGAGTCCGTTGTGCAGCACCAGACCGGAGGGAAGGAGTCGTCGCGAAGTACCTGGAATCAAAAGAAAAATATGAAAATGAAGCTAAAAAAGCACAAATAAGTAGTTGGAAGGAGTTCTGCGGAAAACAAGACAAAGAAACCGTATGGGAGGGTATTTACCGAGTAATAGGACGAACAACAAAACGCCACGAGGATATACCCCTCACAAGAAATGGGGTTACACTCAGTCCTAGGGATTCCGCAGAGCTCCTTGCTCATACATTCTACCCGACCGATATAAAAGAAGATGACAGCCCCGAACATACGCAAATAAGGGTCAAGGCGGATCAGGTAAACGTCCAGGAACAAAATGAGACACACGATCCTCCCTTTACTCACGATGAACTGCGACAAGCCGTGGACAGTTTTAATCCTAAAAAAGCCCCTGGGGCCGACGGCTTAACCTCGGACATCTGTCGAGCAGCCATATACAGGAAACCAGAAGTTTTCCTATCACTTGCAAATAAGTGCCTGGAACTAGGCTACTTCCCATCTCTGTGGAAAAAGGCAACCGTAGTTATCCTACGGAAGCCAGGTAAAGAAACATACACGGAACCGAAGTCCCACAGGCCTATAGGACTTTTGCCAGTGATGGGAAAATTTCTGGAAAAAATGCTGATGACCCGCGTACGATGGCACTTAACGCCTAGGCTTAGTCCGCGCCAGTATGGCTTTCTACCACAAAGGAGCACCGAAGACGCCCTCTATGATCTAACTAAGCATATTCGCGGAAAGCTTTATGATAAAAAACTAACCACTGTAATATCGCTGGACATAGAGGGGGCCTTCGATAGCGCGTGGTGGCCAGCCATACGGGTGAGACTGGCCGAGGAGAGGTGCCCTATAAACACCAGACGTCTCATCGACAGTTACCTAAAGGGGAGAGCCATCGGGCTCAGATACGCCGGCGAAGAAATAGAGATGGAGACCACCAAAGGCTGCGTACAAGGGTCGATAGGAGGACCGATTCTATGGAATCTCCTTATCGACCCATTGTTACAGAGTCTCTACAGCCAAGGTGTGTACTGCCAAGCCTTCGCCGATGACGTTGTTCTGGTGCTGGATGGGGACAGCGCACTTGAGGTCCAGCGACAGGCTAATGAAGCCCTCGCTCACGTGCATGACTGGGGAAAACGAAATAAATTGAAATTTGCACCTCACAAAACAAACGCGATGGTGGTGACTAAAAAATTAAAGTACGACACCCCAGTCCTGCACATGGGCGGGGTCGACATAGCTATGTCGACGGAAATAAAGTTACTAGGGCTCTGGATCGACAACAAACTTACGTTTAATACACACACTAGCTACGTGTGTGTAAAAGCCTCAAATATTTACAAGCAGTTGTCCAGAGCCGCAAAAATAAACTGGGGGCTGCATCCTGAAGTCATCCGAATCATATACACGGCGGTAGTCGAACCTGTCATAATGTATGGAGCGAGCGCCTGGGCAGCGGCGACCAAGAAAATAGGAATCCAGAACAAGCTAAATTCTGTACAAAGAGGTTTTGCACAAAAATTGTGCAAAGCCTACCGCACGGTCTCCTTAAACTCGGCACTGGTACTGGCTGGGATATTGCCCCTCGATCTCAGAATTCAAGAAGCAGCTAAGCTTTATGAAGCGAGGAGGGGGATACCACAGCCAGGACTAGGAGACAGGGAGATCGAGCGGAAAACAGCATTCACGGACACACCTCACCCAGCAAACCATAAAACAACGCCATTCATGTGCCTGGAAGACCGAGAACAGGTGGAAACCCAAAGTACACAAGCAGTCCAAGTATACACAGACGGCAGCAAGATTGATGGCAAGGTTGGAGCGGCATTGTCTCTTTGGAGCAATGCCACCGAAACCAAAAACCGGAAATTGAAGCTGTCGTCTTACTGCACGGTATTCCAGGCCGAATTGCTTGCTATATGTGAGGCTACAAAAGAGGCGTTAAGTAGCAATAAAAGTAGCTTCGGAATATTTTCGGACTCAAGGTCGTCGCTGGAAACAATCACCAATACCTATGCACTCCACCCCCTCGCAGTCCAGATCCGGCGGAACCTAGAAGAATGTGCAAACCAGGGTAAACTGGTGCAACTCTTCTGGGTAAAGGCCCATGCTGGGCTCGAGGGGAATGAGAGAGCCGACCAACTGGCTAAAGACGCAGCACAAAATACCAAGACGCGACCGCATTATGACAAATTCCCGGTTTCATTCGCCAAGCGGAAAATCCGTGAGGAATCCCTTGGTGAATGGAACCGGAGATATAGCGAAGGAAACACTGCCGCGGTGACAAAGATGTTTCTACCGGATGTCCGTTCGGCTTATAAAATATTAAATCAAATAAATATAACAGGCACCATCACACAAATTTTGACCGGGCACGGTGGGTTCTCTGCGTACTTAAATCGCTTTAAGCTCAGAGAGAGCCCATCGTGCATCTGTGATCCCGTCAAGGAGGAATCGGGCATACATATTATCACGGAATGCCCAGTTTACGGGAAAGAAAGGTACGAATGCGAACAGAAAATAGATATAGAAATTAATGTAGAAAACTTAAGTAATATAATGGAAAATAGATTGATAAGAAATGTATTCCTGGAATACTGCTCAGAAATTGTAAATAAGGTAATAATAAGAAACAAAGATGTATAAAAATATGTTGTAGATATATATGATTATATATCAACCCAACTAACATAAGAAAATTCGATATAAATAGATGATAAGAAAAAGAAATGTATTTTAGGATTAACTTTGGACAAATATGTGAAATAAGTAAATAAAAATATAAACGTAAATAACTAGTAATAAGAGCCATGTATAATATAAGAATATTATGTAAGAAAGAAAGATACAAATAAAGAAAGAATAGCTTAGAAATATAACCCAGAACCCCAATACCCCTGATAACGTTAGGGAATAGCTCGCGGGCCGGGCCTACAGGCGCCCGGACAGGAAAAAAAAAAAAAAAAAAAAAAAAAAAAAAAAAACCTAACCTAACCTAACCTAACCTAACCTAACCTAACCTAACCTAACCTAACCTAACCTAACCTAACCTAACCTAACCTAACCTAACCTAACCTAACCTAACCTAACCTAACCTAACCTAACCTAACCTAACCCAACGATATTTCTACTGAAAAGTTTTTTGTAGTATTGACTGTGATATATCGTTGGAAGCGCACGCGCGACCGCTACTCGTTTCTGAAATCAAAATTTCATTAGTTAAATTTGACAGAATTTTATTTGCAAAAAACCAAATTTCACATAGTTTTTAAATTTTTAAATTTTTAAACTTACCTCTCCGTTGACCTGGAACCCGCCGCTGGACGCACCAGCAAGCGCGCCATCCGGAATCCGCAACAAACAAAAAATTCATTAACAAAATTTCATAATATAAGCGTTTTTTAGGAAATTCATCAAAATTTTTACACATTTTCGGCTATTTTTTGCATTTTGTTTGCAAACCGCTCATCCGATTGGTGCCAAAAGCGCACCATCAGCTGCGCCTGAAGCGGGGCTTCAGTATCACATCATAAAATTTCTCTCTTTCATACAAAATTTTTACACGCGACAGTAAAAAACTGTTTTTTCGGCATTTTTTCTATCCCACCCACCCACCCTGTGTCGGTGACTGTTAAAAAAAGGAGATTTTCTTTTTTTGCCGCTATCGACGGGGGGGTCTCAGCCTTTCCAAAATCTGGTAATTTGACTTGTCTAACGCTATCCGTTTGGATACAGCACCTCTTTTTCCATTTGTAATCTGGCTTTTTCGACATTTTCCTTTTCACACTGCACTGTATTAAGTGCATCAAGCTTAGCTTAGTACATATTATAGGTACTTATTACCCAAAATTTTTAATAAAATAGCCAGTAAATTTGACCAAAATCAGCTCTTTACACTGGTTTTCGGAAAACAACAATTTTGACTTAAATTGCACTAAATCTACTTAGATAAAGTAATTTATTTGTAAATATGTTGAGGACTCCGCCAAAAACTGCTCAAGATGCGGAGCTGGACTCCGTAAAAGCTACAGATGGGACTACCTCTCCTTCGGCAGGGACCTTTTCGGCATCCGCCACAAACGTCAGAAGGAGTGTAGGAGAGTGGGAGTCTGGGATACCCCAAAGCCCCACTCTCTCAAATAAGACTTTTTCGTTGGTGGTAAAATCTGGAAATCAAGGATCTCGAACCAGCCTAACGCCCCCGTCAACGAAACCCGCAAAGGTTGGGCACCCAAAGCTAAAACCGAAGACGGTGCGAAAACCTGCAACGGAAGCCAAGGGTACCCCAACCAGCTCAGATGGTTCAAACAGTTCTGACCTTGTGGCTGAGGCAAAGGCCTGCCTGGTGAGGGGGAAGCTCCACCTCAGCAACTCCGGCAATATCAGCAGAATTATAAAAAGCGGAGTTGTGGAGGTAATAGATCGCCTCTATCAGCTGGTCAAAGAGGCCTGTTCAATAAAAAATGAAAGAGGAAAGAGCCAGCCCGAAACAGAGAAGGAGGAAGAAGTATTGATAGGAGCAAAAGAGGCATTGGAAAGAATTTTAGAAAAACAGGCCGACTTGATAAAAGAAAACACGGAAAAAATGGAGACTCTGAGAGAATGCTTGGAGAGAAAGACGTATGCAAGCGTGGCGGCGGCGACTCCACGGGTGCAGATCCCAGCACACACCGCACTGCAGTCGGTAATCGTCACAGCGAGTGACGAAACGGAAACGGGGGAAGAAATAATGAACAAAATTAGAAAAGCTGTTAACGCAAAGGAAGGAGAAGTTATAGTCGAAAGGATTAGAAAGACAAAAGATAGGAAAGTAATTATAGGATGTAGGACTGACGAAGAAAGACAAAAAGTTAAAGAGAAAATTAGAAAAGCTGGACAAGACCTCAACGTAGAGGAGATAAAAAATAGAGACCCCCTCGTCATCCTCAGGGACGTACTTAAATATAATACTGATGTGGAAGTATTAAACGCCCTGAGGACACAGAACAAAGATCTTTTTAAAGGTCTAGAAGAGGAGGACATAAAGGCTGACATAGCCTATAAGAAGCACGCCAGGAACCCCTTAGCAAATCACATCGTTATGAGGGTCCCTCCGAAGATGTGGAAACGGATGGTCGAGGCTGAATCCGTGCACATAGATCTCCAGCGTGTAAGAGTAGCCGATCAATCGCCACTCGTGCAATGTTCTCTCTGTCTGGGATACGGGCACGGGAAGCGATTCTGCAAAGACACGCTGGAAAAGTGCAGCCACTGTGGGGGACCCCATATGAGAACCGATTGTCCAAGTCAGCTGGCCGGCGAAACCCCGACCTGCTGTAACTGTTTGCAGGCAAAACTGAACGACATTGAACACAATGCGTTCAGCCAAGAATGCGCAGTGAGAAGAAAGTGGGAAGCGCTAGCCAGAGCCAAAGTGGCTTATTGCTAAGGTGGTTCCTGGAGTCCTTTTTGCCCCAGCCACTGTAAAAACCGCCATTAGGACCCCAATCAGAAATATACCATACGTCGTGGCGCAGGCAAACTTACAAAGGATGGAGCTCGCGACCAACGAATTGTTTGCGGAAGCCGAGAAACGCAAGATTGCTTTTGCGCTGCTCCAAGAACCGTACGTGGGTGGGGCTCGAAAGATGAAGGACTACAGAGGTGTCAGAATCTTTCAGAGCGCTGATCAGGGAGAGGGTACTGTTAAAGCTGCAATAGCAGTCTTTGACGATGAACTTGATGTCACGCAGTACCCTAAACTCACCACAAACAACATCGTAGTGGTGCGTATCCGGACCGGCGCTTGGGAGATTTTCGCAGTTTCCTTCTATTTCGAGCCCGATCCGAAACCAATAGAGCCATATCTGGAGCAGCTTCAGGCAATCAAGCAGCACTTTCGACAAAACATCGTTATGGGGGGCGACGGAAACGCGAAGAGTAGTTGGTGGGGTAGCGCGACTGTCGACCATAGAGGCGAAGAAATGGCGGGTGCCATACATGACATCGGAATGGAGGTGCTTAACGACGACACCACCCCTACATTTTTTACCGTTAGGGGTGGAAAAACGTACCAAAGCTTCGTAGACGTAACGGCTTGCACGGCGGAACTACTGGATCTTGTCGAAGACTGGAGAATCGATGAAACTGTGACGAGTTCGGACCACAATACAATAGTTTTCACAATTAGGCTCACAAAATCCAAAGGTATACATATTAAAAGGACCACTAGATTATACAACAGCAAAAAAGCTAACTGGGGACATTTTCATGATGAAATGGTTCAGTTACTGGAAGAGAATAATATTAATATTACAGAATTTAACAAAATAGAAGACAAAAGCAAATTAGAGAAAGAAATAGGAAAATATATAAATATAATTATAGACTCGTGCAATAGAAATATACCTAAATTAAATTACAAAAATAAATTTAACTTACCATGGTGGTCCGAAAAGCTCGCCCAGTTGAAGAGAGAAGTCGCCACGAAGAAACGCAGGGTCCGCTGTGCAGCGCCGGTCCGAAGAAGTAAGGTCGTCGCCGAGTACCTGAAACAGAAAGAAATATATGAAATAGAAACTAAAAAAGCGCAGATAGAAAGTTGGAAAGACTTTTGTGGGAAGCAGGATAAAGAAGGACTTTGGGAAGGAATATACCGAGTCATAGGTAGAACTTCCAAACGACAAGAAGACCTCCCTCTGGTTAAGGAGGGAAAGTCGTTGGACCCGAGAGAGTCTGTCGCACTTTTGGCGGGGACATTCTACCCGGAGGACTTAGAAAGCGAGGATGATGCTCACCACCGACAAACCCGAAAATCAGCTTCCCAAGTAAACGATGCCCATGATGTAAAACATGATCCGCCGTTTACGCTGGAAGAGCTGAGGGTGACGGTGGAAAGTTTTAACCCAAAAAAGGCCCCCGGGGCAGATGGTCTTACCGCCGACATCTGCGGACGGGTTATAACGCGGGATCCACGATTGTACCTCGCCCTGACTAATAAATGTCTGGAACTTGGCTACTTTCCCATCATCTGGAAGAAGGCCACAGTGGTTGTACTGAGAAAGCCGGGAAAGGACGATTATACAAACCCCAAATCGTACAGACCCATAGGGCTCCTTCCAGTAATGGGAAAGATCTTTGAAAAAATGCTGGTTAACAGGCTAAAGTGGCATCTTCTACCTCGGATGAGTACTCGTCAATATGGCTTTACGCCCCAGAAAAGCACCGAAGACTCCCTCTATGACCTAATGCAACACGTACAAACAAAATTAGCTCAGAAAAAACTGCTGACTATGGTGTCATTGGACATAGAGGGGGCCTTCGATAGCGCCTGGTGGCCTGCTATTAAGGTTAGATTGGCTGAGGAAAAGTGTCCTATAAACATCAGGAAGGTATTAGATAGCTACCTCCAGGATAGGGAGGTTTGCGTGAGGTATGCTGGAGAGGAGTATTCCAAAAGCACCAGCAAGGGATGTGT